>OZ059798.1:7809280-8409280 GCA_964057025.1 Standfussiana lucernea | reverse complement strand
CAAGATTATTCCTTACATTACAAGGAATCAATTGCTATGAAGCTTGTTCTTATCGATTGCTGGGTTTTTGGGCCATATCAAAATGGACCTTCTCCTTTATACTTTTGCCGCGTTATTCTTAAGATTTTCTTTTAATAACCGTTCTCGTATTTTTACAGCGTCCCCTCTAGCTCAGAGCGGAACAACAAATGATGAACTGAAGTGTCTAATCGACGTTGCGGTGGACTTAGGCGAATGTATAGGGTACTCGAAAAGTAAGCACATTTATCTTTGTTTATACGAAGGGGATAATAAGGGGATATTATTTGTTATTTTTTTTGCCTCGTATATTTGGGTTACATTCCCAGGTCGAGTAAAAAGTTATTGGGTTTTTCAATCAGGAATTTTTTTGTAGTAGACCGGAGTTTGTCGGGTTGTAGCAATAGGCTCGCTTGTTTTTACATGGGACTTAAACACAATTGGTGTTTTGGGTTTAGCTTCTGAAGCCCATTTCTGGGTTAGGTAGAAAGATTACACACACGATGTTTTTTTTTAAATTGACTCGGGACATGTTCATACAATAGTTTTGATTTCATAATGTTTTGTTTTATGATGTTTTGATAACGATAACATCTATGAAGTTTCGCCATTCAATCAAATATGTCCTTAGTTCTTTATACAATTATAAATGCGAAATGAGCTCTATCTGGATATCGGTCTGTTTGTCTGTGTGTCTGATACCATTTCACGCACTAACAGTAGTAGAATGACCTGGGTATAAAATAATGAGTATGTTTTTTATCCTGTTCGAACGGTTCCAGGGATTATTTCTCTCCGCCACACGGGAGAAGCCGCGGGCAAAATGCTAGTCCCTCCATAAAAGTGTTATTTACCATTATATTTTCTTTTTTAGTTACCTGGACGCTATTAGTAAAATGTTTTATGGCAAGCGTTCCTGAATTGTTGAAGTGCGTCTACACGAATTCTTAAAGGTATTCAACAGATCCTCCGATTTTCAGTGATGAACGACTTTATTTTTTTCAGTAAATTGTTTTTTTTTTTTTCAAAAGCTTTTACACTTAAAAAGAAGTATTAGAAACTAGACGAGGTCGGCATTTCTTAAACAAATACTCTGAGGTAAAAACACCGAAACGAACTCTGAGGTCAGTGTCGGTTTCCAAATGAGTAATTGAAGTTTAAGACTTTGTCAAACTCAATAAGGTTTAAAGGTCGATGGGCATTTTTCTATGAACTCTGGGCGTAAGACCATAAGAATTTAAATAATTATGTATATCCCAAACAGTAGCTTATAATTATGACTTCAATTCATTCTCAAGCAACTAGTAAATACCTAAGTCTTCGGAGAACAGAAATAGAGACTCTTGAAATATGTTGCCTTTTCCTGTATTTTTGACCAATAATTCAGACATAAAATACGGCTAGTTTAACAAGAGGGTTGTTACACAATATCTACGGTCCTTAGTCATTCTCGAACCTCAACGGCCTAGGTCAGATTAATTACTGCATGCTTAGCATTAGCAAAATTGTTTCTACTTTAAAACAAATACTGTTGTAGTCAAATCTTCGACAAAATACAAGAACTTACAACATTTTCAATTGGCTGTAGCTCTGGTCTCCGGCGACTTTAGTACTTGTCGCAAATCTATAAATAGAAGAGCTTTTTATGAGCTATCTTTCAATTCTGTTGGTCTTCCGCCCGTTTTGATCAAGACCCTTTAGAATTTTGTGCTACATTAAATTCAAGGAACCACAGTAGGAAGGCTATGCAGATTAGTGTTTAGGTGGTCTTTTCAGGAAGAACCACTCAGATTTGAGTGTAGGCCCGACGACCAATCAAGCTATACAAAACCAGTTTATGCGGATCTTCATTGTACGGGAGACCTATACAAAGCGAGGCCATGATATACTGGAAATGTACAGATTGATGTGTCGCCGTGTGCACCTGTCTAATCAACGCAAACCTTGTGTCAGTAATCGTCTCGCTCAACTTATTAGCTGTTGGTTTTACGAAGTTATCTACTTAAGCAAAAATAAATACAATATTTTCCTATTAACTCATTGCATTGTTTTTATTTACAGATTTACACCAAGTACGAAAAATATTGACGAGCTACTAAAATTCCTCAGTATATTGGACCATACTCTTCTTATTTATTAGAATACATACTTAGGCCTGTACTTAATAAATGTTGGCAACTAAAACAGTATTCTTTCTTTTCTACTCCACTCTTCAATATTCTTACTATATTGTCATAATATGAGTACGTCTGACAGACGTAAGTGTACGTCTACCAGACGTAAACTATAAGTGTGAATAGGTAATCTATCTTCTTCTATTCTATACATAGGTAGGTATAATAAATCTGTAGACGTGGCGTTTCTGTACATTGAAAAAATGATGTAAACAACTACGTGTGTCATAATTTGAAATACAATATTTCAAAGAAAAGTAAACAAAACAATCAGTGAATTTACACCACAGATATAATAAATACAGGAGATATGGCAAGGAGGCGTGGCGCATGCGAACGCATCTAGCCGCAAAGAGACTTGTTGCCAGTTTCGGCCATTAGTCGAATGTCAACTTGCGACGTCTTCACTGCTTGTGATTTTTTACAAAATGCCGCGTTGTACAGTGGTTGTTTGCAAAAATAACACCTCTATTGTGAATTATACGAAAGATGGCATCTCATTTCACACGTAAGTACTAAAATATGATTGTTTTTCTCATTAAATTCACTAAAATATTACTTCGTGATACTAGAAACACGATAAAGTACCAAAAGCAATTATTTTCATTAGGAACAACAACCATTGTTTGCTTAATACACATCGATCAATGAATCGGCTGGTCTAATAGTGCAATGGATAAGTGTTTTACTTTTACTCTCACTCACACGATAGTTTCGTGAAGCGGGTGTGTTTTAGGTAGATAATTAGAGAGGTGATGTCACTTTTGTGGTTGTCGATATTTTATACGATCCCTTAGTACGAATGATTACACAAGGGTAAAAATTTAGACTATTTTTGTTACATGGAACTTTATAGCTGTTGTTTACTAATGTGAGGTACTTAATGATAAAAATTATATAATTAATTACTGAAAAATACAATTCATTACTATTTCTTGATTACTCGACTTATCTTTTATTGAATCAAGTATGGGTTTTTAATTTATTGCGGTACTCTTACACATGTATCATTGATATCATCATCACAATTCACACCTTGGTTTTATTTTAACATTTTAGCTATCCGAAGTATCCAAAAATAAAAGAAAAGTGGATAAATGCGACAGGAAAAGGTCCAAACTGGTTTCCCACAAAAAATAACACGATATAACTGAATTTCATCGATACTGTTTTTCTACGATTACCTCTTCACATCACTAGTTGCGATGTGTGTTTATTCTGAGTCCGTAGCTACAGGTAGAAGCCCCGCCCTATGTATGCCTGTGTTCTATTAGTGAGTTTATTAGTGTTGCTGTAAGTTTCTTTGTGTGCGGGAGAAATATGAGCTCGTGTGCCGTTCTTATAGTTTTTGCTTTTGTGTTAGTGAATTAAGTGGGGAGAACACGGCGACATCTGAACACGAATACATTTGTTTACAAATCATATCTCCTGTATTTATTATATCTGTGATTTACACTTACTAACGCTATACTAACTACTACTAATACTATGTATTCAAGAAAATTAAAGCTTTATGATATAAATAATATAATATGGACCAAGCCATTAATTGGGCACTAATAATGCCCGGGCATTTTGAAAAGTGCCCAATATGAGAGGGTAATATTATTATAACTGTTGAAAATATCTATCACGTATTTGGCATGATACAGAATAGTTTTATTACGATTATTTGATTGTTCGGCATTGCAGAATAACTTACTTATATCGCAAATTAAATGAGGGTTACGCCACATCTATCAGCACGCCACAGCATTTTTCCATGCTCATATCCTTTTCCGTCACTCAGAACCGTCATTTTCTAGAGCGAGAAACAGAGCGGGTGTGCTATCGTACGAAGCAGCATCGGCGATGCTGTCGGTATCACGCATAAAGTTCTACGGTATCAGGTATCAGGTGGCCTACCATGACGTCGTGGAATCGATTTGGTTTTCCCATCACTAAATAGTGCTTGTGTCGTCTTAGTAACTAGTCAAAAAATGTCACGCTTGGTTTTCATACAGATCGTGATACTTAAGTTATACACGCATCAACACCGTCTAGGGATATTTTGTATAAAGTTCTAAAACTCAAAAAATACTGGCCAGTTTTTAATTCTTTTGAAGAAAGCTTATTTTGTAAACCTTTTTGAACGATTCTAAATATGAATTTGAAAAAATAAATTAAAAACAAAAGATTTACGCGGCATAATTTTAGCGAAGTCCGAAGGTTTCATTTACCTACAGTAGTTTTTGGCTATTTTTTTGTGTCAAATTTAAGTTTTATAACAAGTTACCGGTTAATTTCGAATTAATGTTATTGTGTGCATCAAGCAGCGGCGCCATTTAATGAGAGAGGAAATGTTAAGGGCAGTAGGCATGCTCCAAGCTGGGGCTACTCAACAGAGTATTGCTGAGGAGATTGGAACAAGACAAAACGTGATATCAAGGTTACGGTCACGTTATCGTGCTACTGGTGAAGTGGCTGAAAGAAACCCAGGCGGGAAGCGCTTAACCACTCAACGACAAGACCGATTTTTGCAAGTTGCCGCGAGAAGACAACCAAATGTTACGGCCATCAAGTTGGTTCAGAGGCTTCAGTCAGAGCACCAGTTGCTTGTGAGTGACCAAAATGTGAGGAGAAGGTTGCATGAAGCTAACCTTCATGCTCGCAGACCGCTTCGTACTCCAGCACTACGCCTAGGAAATCGTGGACGACGACTAGAGTGGGCTCGTGAACATTTGCTCTGGGAAGATAACCAGTGGTCTGTAGTACTGTTTACCGATTAGTCCCGGTTCGGTTTCCATCCCGATACACGTAGAGTACGTGTTTGGCGAGTTCCTGGTCGTGAGAGCCGTCTGCAATATCCTCAGGAAGTCCATTCATACCACGGCGGGACAATTATGGTTTGTGCGGGTATTCGTGTTGGTGGAAGAACAGACCTCGTTTGGATCAGAAACACCATGACGGCTGAAAAACACCGTAACGAGGTGCTAGTACCAATAATCTACCCCCATCGACAACAAATGGGCCAAGAATTCACGCTTATGCAACGTAACGCCCGTCCGCACACAGCGAGAGTGGTGACGAGCTGGTTGCACGAGCACGACGTATCGGTCTTAGGCTGGCCCGCTCAATCGCCTGACCTAAACCCCATAGAACACGCGTGGGACATGCTCCAAAGAAGGGCTTTGAGGAATTTCCCTGCAAACATTGCGACGGAAGAGCAACTTTTTGCATCTTAGCCGGACCTGGGACAATATACCGCAGCAAGACTTGGATACCTTAATCCAAAGCATGAAAAACCGTTGCAGGACCGTTATTAACGTCATCGGTGGTTTTACTAACAACAGATTTTTCACTTAACTGTTAAAAACAGATTAATTTTTCCTTATTTTTCACTTTTTCTTGAGAAACACATTCATTGTTAGTTTTACCATTATTTCACGTTTTTTCTTTATTGGAATAAAAATATGTTTACGCAAAAAAAGTAGCTTTCTTTTATTCTGGAGTTTAGTCTGATAAATGGGCTTTATAAAAATATGTACATGTTGTATGTTATTTTTAGTAAATTTTGAGTAAATTGAGTAAATCTAAAATATCCCTAGACAGTGTTGATGTGTGTAAATACGTATGTCTATTCGTTAAAGTTTAACGATGGATAAATACGCTCTCCAGATTATTTAGCAACGGACCTAATCAAACAAACACTCATTAAATAACAATTTAGGTAAGCTTAAAAGAAAATTCTACGCTTTTGTATTTTTTAATCTTAATATTCCATATAACCGGATAATTTTATGCATTGTGTGTGTTAGGCCCTTTGCACACAACGCTACGCAAATCTCCTGTGCCCGACGACTTTAGTGTTGGGCGACTACTGCAATACAAAGTCACAGAGGATCGTAATCAGAGATGATTGTTACCGACGACAGTCGCGCGATACCTGACGGACGAGGTCCGGTCGCCGCTACTAATGTTGCCGCGATTTTCAAGATGGCGGAACAATGATTGAATTTAAGTTCATTTCTGAAGTGTACAACCATCCTTGTTCGCGTGGTTACGAATTGAAAGAATATTCTAAAGAGGATATTACAGACTGTCTCGTTGGTCGAGTGGTCCTGGGTTCGATTACCGAGTCGGGCAACGTGTTATTGGGTTTTTCCATCAGGAATTTCTCAGTAGCAGCCACGGTGTCTGTTTGTGCCCGATTGATGGCAAGTGGCTCGCCCCCATATTACATAAGATTTAAACATTACTGCGAAATGTGGGTGTACTATTAGGTACACTTCTGCCTAACCCTTCGGGGATTACAGCCGTGATGTTATGTGGTGTGATATTACAGAAAAATCTTAGCTGGCAGTAGGAGAAGCCAGTAATTAAACGTGTTGATATTTTTTGTAATGTTTTCTTTTTGCTACAACTGTGTGTAATTTAATAAAGAATCTATTTATTATCAATTAATAAATAAAGTCAGGACGCCTAAAATGGCCGAATATGACAACTCACGACACGTTAATATAGGAGATTTGCGTGCGAAGGGCACGCTACAAGTTGCTGGCGACGTATGTTTACAACATAAGTATCGAAGACTTTGGTAGCGTTGTGTACGAAGACCCTAAATATATAAATGGGGATTTTTCAGTTTTTTTTGTCAGTAGTGAAAATGACGGCGTTTTTATTGGCATCATTGGTCTGTTATTTGGGTGCGGCGTCCGTGGCGGCATCGCCAGCGGTAGGCTCAGTACCGACAACAAAGCCCCCGTCAATGGTTCTAGGGCTCTCGTCTCCGGTTGGGTCGGGACCGACGACCACGACGACGTTAGGGCCAGCAGACCTTACAAAAACCCGGGATGATTGCGAAAAAGAAGCAATTTCACAATACGTGAATTGTACTCTAAATGGTACGTACGATTGATTTTATTTTTAACCGACTTCAAAAAAAAGGAGGAGGTTCTCAATTCGGTTGTATTTTTTTTGTGTGTGTTTACGAAACGCACAAATAACTTGCACTATGCTCTTTATCGTGTGGTTAGTGCCTAATCTGGTGTCACAGTTTTTATGCCACCCATGGGCCTCTGACTTGGCTTTACATGCCGTCGAGAAATTTCTCTCAGGCATGCTGGTTTCCTCACGATGTTTTCCTTCACCGAAGCAAGAGATAATTATACAATACGCGCATAAATCCGAAAAATCAGAGGTGCGTGCCCTTGGTTCGAACTTGAGCCCTATGACTTGGCAGTCCCACGATCACTCCTCAAGTTATCACTGCTATGTAGAACTGAATAACACTTTCGACCGAGGAAATCAAAGAGAGAAGAACTACAAAGGAGCTCCCTGACCGGGAGTATTCGCCCGTAATGTAAAAGTTCAGATACGAACATCAGTGACTGAGGAGAACCGAGCAACAGTGCGTAACCTGTAACGATACAATTTGTAACAATCACGTGTAACATAACTGCGCCTGTTCTCCCGAAGGGTTTGGCAAAGTTGTACCTAATAGCACACCTACATTTCGCCAGTTATGTTTAACATTTTGAACGCCAGAGCATAAACGCAGCGCGTGCCCTCCACGCCAAGCCACAATTTCAAAGCGTACAAAAAAATACCTTAGAAAAGAATAGAGATTCTAAAACATTATCAAGAAACAATATTATTATAGAGACAAGACATGAGCTTAAATATTTAAGGTATACAAATAAAAACACACAAAAGTATTGATTTTATTGTTTATTTCGTGTTATACTGCATCGCATTTTTTTGTAACACATTTGTGTCGTTGGCGTACAAGGCACGCGCTTGCTTGTCAAGCACAGGCGACAATGGCGTTCAAAAGGTTAAGTCCCAAGTAATAGGGGAGGAGCCTATTGCCATCAACCGGGCACAAATCCAGACTACGTGGCTGCTACTGAGAAATTCCTGAAGGAAAAACCCAATAACACTTTGCCCGACCTGGGATTCGAACCCAGGACCTCGTCCTTAGCAGTCGCGCTTGCAACTACTAGACCAACGGGGCAGTGAATCACGTGTTTCTTTACAAAATCTAATCTTGGATTGTTACATTACAGGCGAATGTTCCGGTGATCCCGATCGCCTGCAGGCTCTAGAATAAATACTTTTAATACACACTATAGTAAGCGCCAGATAAACGTGGAATAACGGTCATTGACCCACATGCATTTATTGTCATACTTAATTCCGAAAACAATAATAATGACATAAAGCTGTTCTGAATCGACATCTATCGTGATCTTTTCCTTTTTTTAGTAATGAAAAACGATTCATAATTTATTGTCCGCGTATCTACGCAGAGAAATTGAGGAAAGGGCAATGAACTTTATTCCACGTTTATCTGGCGCTTACTATAGTTACCTTATTACTTTACTTTTGTACCGTATCTAACCGTGACATCACTTTTGGCCCTATCAGGAAAACCAGCGCTGAGACAATGTTTTTAAATGTTACTGTTAATGCTGAGATAGAGGCCTTTTGGCCTCGTACAGTGACAATTTTAGTTTAATGCATGTCTTATTATTTTTTTTATAATTTCGTTTTATTGCTAATTTTAATCATGTTTTTGTCTTGTGCGAGAGAAATAAAAACTTTTTTCACTCTTTCTTTTAACTTTAATTACAGGTACCGACTCTTTGTCATGTATTACGACTGCCGTATTTTTCTGCATTGATTGTATAGCAAGATCCGAACCACAATTATTTCTATTGGCAGGTATGTTCTTATTAATTTTGTTTATGTAAAGTAATTTAATACCATAACCCACACATAACATTCGTCACAACGTTAATGTTTTCCCCATCTTTTGTCTTTTTATTTTAGTATATCCGAGTATGTTTGTTTAAATTTAGGTATATATATTTTGATATAGTATTTTATATATCCTTGTAGCATATCATAGCAACATAACATAACGAAACATCACGCCTGTAATCTGCAAAGGTTTAGGCAGAGGTGTACCTAATTGTACACCCACATTTCGCCAGTTATGTATACAGTTGTGTGAGACTATTTCATGAAAAAGTCATTAAATGGGGTTAAATGAACGTAGAGAGTTGTATTGATGATTTGAATGATTATAACTTTGTAAAGCCATATTTGTTACGGTCGCGAATCATATTTTTATAAACAGAACCTAACACAGACCTACAAATTGCAAAAAAAATAACGTAAGAAAATTTGAATTTCGCGGGCTCCCCTGCGCCTTTAATATAACCACACATTTTTGATATGTTGTACAGCCTTGGCCAAAAGTATTAGGCACCCCAGAAAAATGCACAATTCATGTTTACCAATTGAACAATGAATAAATGCTTATCTTAGATGGCATGCCGGGGTCACAAATAACTTCCTAGAAAAGCAAGCATCTATTTGTTATGGTTAAAAAACACCTGGTGACTGAAAACAAAGGATTTGGTTTTTTGCGTTATTATCAGTCAATGTTTGGTCACTTGTGTTCAGGACTCTAACAAGTAAACAAGCTTTTATTTCTAACATAGTGATTAAATTGACGCGTAATTTACTTAAAAATGCCGAAAAGAAGTGAAATTAGTTTGGAAAATCGAGTAAAAATACAACTTTTCCATGACAAGGGAAGTCGCAAAAAGAAATTGCTAAGTTAGTGAAATGTTCGCGTTGCGCCGTGCAATCTGCCATCAAACGGTTTGCTCAGACTGGCAGTCACGCTAATAAACCAAGAACAGGCAGAAAACGTGTGACTTCGAAGCGCGAGGATAGAAAATTAATACGCGAATCTATGAAAGATCGGAAGAAAACATCATCAGAGCTTGCTGCTACTTTGTCCGAAGAGGCTGGAAAGCCAATAAGTGCTCGGACCACTAGAAGAAGACTTCAAGAAGCGGGCTTAAAAGGATGCAAAGCCAGGAAGAAGCCCTGGCTTTCAGAAGCTAACAAAAGAAAACGGCTTGAATGGGCTCTACGGCATCAACATTTTACCGAGGAAGATTGGGCCAATGTGGTGTGGTCTGACGAATCTAACTTTGAGGTAAGTAAATTTTACTGCTTTTGTTATTAATAATCATGTTCAGTTATTTATTTAAATTAAATAATAAAAGTTAAGGCAGTTGAAAATAGTTTTTTTTTTTAAATTTTTCAACAGTTATTTGGAACGCCAGGTGTGACCTTCGTGAGGCGACGTGTGGGCGAAGAATACCATCCAGATTGCGTCGTACCGACAGTAAAGCACGGAGGAGGCAGCGTAATGATCTGGGGCTGTATGGCTGCTCAAGGGGTTGGCGAAATGTTTGTTTGTGAAGGTCGTATGGACAGCGAAAAGTACATAAAAGTGCTTGAAACTGCGCTTATGCCTTCGCTAACGAGTATTTTCGGCGATACCAACTTAGACGGAGTCATATTCCAGCAAGACAATGCACCTTGTCATAAGTCAGCGACTACGATGCGTTGGTTTACTGAAAACAACATTGTCTTGTTGGATTGGTCAGCGCAGTCCCCAGATTTGAACCCAATTGAACATCTTTGGAGCATTTTGAAGCGCAAGATTAAAGAGCATAGTATCACATCGAAAACGGCATTAAAAAATGCGTTAGTACAAGAATGGCATGCCATTACAAGGGAGGATTGTACTAAGCTTGTACGCAGCATGCCAGCTAGAATTAGTGCAGTAATTAAATCCAAAGGTGGACCGACTAGATTTTAAGTTTTTTTTATTCTTTTTTTGTGTAATTTAATGGTAATACATCAATTCAAAAAGTAATAATAATAATAATAATAATTGACGAATAACTATCGGAAATACATTGTGAAGGATGGCACGGTTGACATATGTCGGGCATGCCACCGTCCGGGAGAATCGATCCGACACATTATTTCTGGGTGTTCTCGTCTGGCTAACGGAGAGTACTTGCACAGACACAACCTCGTTGCTAGGATTATCCACCAGCAACTTGCTTTGAAGTACAACCTTGTGGAATCAGAAGTGCCATACTATAAGTATGCGCCCGACCCAGTTCTCGATGATGGTAATATCACGTTGTATTGGGATCGACCTATCGTCACTGACAGGACTATTGTTGCTAATAAGCCTGACATTGTGGTGATAGATCGATTGGAGCGTCGCGCAATGATCGTTGATATAACGGTCCCGCATGACGAGAACCTCGTGAAAGCAGAGAAAGATAAGCAATTCAAGTATCTAGATCTTGCTCGCGAGGTTGTCGACATGTGGGACGTGAATACGGCAGTCATTGTGCCGATAGTCGTATCAGCCAATGGTTTAATAGCCAAGAGCCTCGACCAACATCTGAAGAGGCTCTCGCTTGGCGGCTGGATCAAGGGCTTGATTCAGAAAGCAGTACTTCTGGACACGGCGCGTATTGTTAGGAGGTTCCTCTCTCAAGAGCCCTGACCACCGGTAGCTCGGACCCTGTTCCCGGTGCTGGTGGGCTACTATTTTATATATTTTTAAATGTTTTTTTATACTGATTTTGTATAGGGATATTTAAAAATGTATATGTATAAGTTAGAAAAATAAATAAAGGAATAATAATAAATGGTTTATTGTTTCATTATACATTGTCATGCAACACAAAAATTGAGGCATCCCCGTTAAGTTATACAATACTTGTGATGGGATTGCCTCGCCCTTCCCTTAGTTTCTAAAATTACAACATACAATTAAACATCGGTAAGGTAATATAAAATTTAACAAGAAAAAAAAAAAAAAAAAAAAAGAAGTGAGAAACAAATTAGGAACAAATTGGAGCATGTGTATGTATGAGTGTGTGTGTGGGGGTGTATGTGCGTGTGTGTGTTGTGTGTGTTTGTGAGTGTGGATGGTGACTGTGAGACTTTCGTTAACAGATTCGGGCTAAAAGAAGTTCTGTTTCATCGTATGATATGGTTTTTAACCAATCAGTTAATGCTTTTTTACATTCAAATAACGACATGGGGTAAATATTTAATTTGTGATTCAATTTATTATATATATAAGTTGACTGTGTATTATATTGCCGTCTGGCAAAGATAGTTCTGACCATCGGTGAGTGGGCCACAATATCTTTACGTCTTCTGTCTAATTTCGTAGCATCATATGACAGTGATTTATGTAGGGATAGGATTATATTTAATATATATAATTTTCTGACGGAAAGCAGGTTGCAAGTCTTATAAAGATTGTCTGTGGAATATCTAAAGGGCTTAAAATACATAACCTTTAAAAGAGATCTCTGAGCTCTTTCAAGATCTAAAAATTTGGTTTTCGTGGCTCCACCCCAAACTGGTATACAATAGGTTGTAACTGACTGTGCAAGAGCGACATATATTTGGTTAAGCAACTGGGGCGGAACTACATGACGCAGAGTTTTGAAGATCCATATTAATTTTCTGATCCTGGTCATTGTATTTTCAATGTGGGCATGCCAAGACAGCCGTTGGTCAATTATTATACCTAAATATTTAATTGATTTAACTTGAACGATGCGCTTACAGTTACACTGATAGGGTGGATTAACACACTCATGGATCACGACACCAAAGTCTGGACCTGGCTGTGATCTCTGATTGGGAGTAAAGCATATGAAGTTTGTTTTGCTTACATTTAGGGATAAAAGACTTGCATTTAGCCAACCGGCTATTTCTTTCAAGCCACGTTCAGCAGTCTTCTGCACGGCAGTCCAGGACTCACCGGTAAATACTACTGCAGTGTCATCAGCATATGAGAAGATGCGTCCGCCGCTGCACCCAATATCACACAACTCATTTATATAAATCAGGAACAGCGTCGGACCAAGCACACTTCCCTGTGGCACCCCGAATTCAACCCTTTCTTCATCACTAAATTGTGATTTTCCAAGCTTAACCTGTTGTGTTCGATCAGATAAATAACTTTTGAAGAGAGAAAGCTCTAAGCCCCTTATACCGATCGACTCAAGCCTGTGCAGAAGGATTGGGACAGAGACGGTGTCAAAAGCTTTTTTTAGGTCCAGGAAAACTACTAGGCATTTTAACCCCTTATCAACATTGGCAACGATATCACTAGTTAAAGCTTTAACAGCGTCTTGCGTAGACAAACCCCTTCTAAAACCAAATTGTGATTTAGATAATAACTTATATTTGTTCAAGTAACTGATAAGCCTACTGTTTAATAGTTTTTCACAGATTTTTGCCATGCATGATATGACAGATATCGGACGGTAGTTGTTGACGTCGTTCCCGTCCCCCCCCTTATACACAGGCGTGACAATGGAACGCTTAAAAGCAGCAGGGAACTTTCCAGTTTCAAAGCACAAGTTAACCAATTGAGTTATAAGTGGTACAGTAACGTCTCTAGAGATTTTTAGAAAACTTGTCGGTATGCCATCCCAGCCAGGCGAGCTCTCAGAATCAAGACCCATGAGTATTCCGTCCACCTCCAAAGGATCAGTAGCAAGTAGAACAAAGGACGAAGCAGAGCGGCGTAAAGAAGTGAGGCTTAGAAGAGTGCCTTTTTTTATTATCTCATCGGCCAAAATCTTGCCAATTGTCACAAAAAACTGGTTCACGCGATTCAGTGAATTTAAAGGGTTTGGTGTAATATCGAGAAGAGATATACTAGATGATTTGGGGGGTTTAAATTGTGTAATATCATTAATTTTTGACCACAGTTTTTTCGGATTTTTTATAGAAGCATCTATTTGCTCTCTTTGGTATTTTCGTTTTAATTTTTTTAGGAGATTTGTACAGTAATTACGAAATCGTCTGTATGTGATTTTTAAAATAATATTATAAGGGTCTTTTATGGTTCGCAATTGCATTTTGTTCCGGAGGTTTATACAGCGACGTGCGCCGGTAGTCATCCAAGGTTTAAGTAACCTTAATCTGTTAGGGACTGTTTTAATTATAGTATTTGATAGGAGAGCCTTATTAATAACATCTATAAATTTGTTAGCTATAAGATCAGGGTCTTTATATGAGTTAAAAAAGGTCATGTCTGTACTTATAAAACTAATGTAGGCATTGTCAAAGTTTGTAACACATTTACGTTTGTCAGATTTTTTACTTAGAACTGGTTGTCTGGTGGTTATACTAGTTAATACCATAGCGTGGTCTGTAATAGACGTCTTCAAGATACCCACAAAGGCCGAGTGACATGTATTGTCCATTTTTATAATTACATGGTCTAAACAATTTCGCTCCCTAGTGGGTAAACAATGACCCGGCAATAGTCCGTGTACTGCTAGCATATTAAGATAGTTCAATCTATTTCCACGCTGCTGTGAAACTTCTGTGTCTTTTATTATTAAATTAATATTTATGTCGCCTACAATTATGATGTTGTTGTGTGATTCCAGAGTACTAAGATGCAAATTTAGAGAATGAATAAAACCTTCAGCGCAGGTATTGGATGGAGAGCGGTATATTCCTATCACTGTATAGTTGTTTATTGATACCTGGATAGCCGATGCATTCGCAAGTGCAATCTCTGTTACCTGAGCTGAGAGGCCGTTCTTTATGTACGCCACAACTCCATCATTTTGATTATATTGATTTTTTGTATAGTAAGAAGAATAATTATTAAGCGAAGGGATCTGTTTATTATAGTTAAGCCTACATTCTGTCAAAATGATCACATCTATATCGTGCTTTATTTGCAATAAGTTAAGTTGCAGGTCGTCAAAATTACTGTATATACTCCTAATGTTTTGCGTTACAATTGTGAGGTTGAAGCGGTCGGTATGTAAAAAGTTATGAACCTCGTCAATACTTATTATTTCTGAATTTGCGATCTCGATTTCATCTAGATCCTGTAAAGAATTTAAATTACTATCCATTGTTGAACGGATGATATGATTGGTGATGCATACCAAATATGAAAGTTGTAAGCCACTGAGAGACATAAACGTATCCATATTTCAATAATAACTGTTTCATACATTTGTACATGGACGAAAGTTTGCAACTGTTTGGAAGTGCGTAAGGTTTTTGTGTAAGTGAGTGTGTAGTTCGAATGAATAAGAAAATCTGTGTAAACATTGGTAATTGTTTTGAGTAAATTGTATGGTTTTTACATTTTATTACAGTAAATAATGGTTGAACATGCTCCATGAAAAAATAATAATTCAAAATTAATGTTACGATATGTACCTTTGCTAATGAATAGTAACAGGCGCTTAGATAATTTGTACATTCAAAATTTGCATTGTAGATTTTTAGATAAAATAGTCATTTTTCTTGTTGTGATAATTGGTGTACCTGAGCTTCATTTTTGATAAGAATAGCCCGTGAATTCTCATCTCGTTTCACGAAGACTCGTCCAAACGCAGTCCAACAGAACCTATATTTCTTAGTTTTGATTAGGTCCCGTGCTAAAAAGTACAGTCGATTTCCTTTAGATGTAAGTTGCTCGGATATAAACACGGGGCTGTCTTCATTGATAGTGAACCCGAGATGTTTAGCCTGTAGCTTGGTTTTGTTTTTTATATTATAATTCTTGGCTTTCTGAAGAATATCTGATTTTATGAGAGTTGACCCTAATTCAACAATAATGGGAGTATTTTTAACTTCTACTTTTTTCCCTTGAATTCTGTGGATATCTTTTATGTCTTTCACATCCAAATCAAGACTAATAGTCTTTGAAAGGCATAACACCATGTTTATAAGATCATTCCGTGTTTCTTGCGGTTTCCTAGGAACATTCTTAAGCTCAATGCTGGTTTTTTGTGAGCATCTTTGGAGGTCCTCCACTCTTTCTTCCAGTACTGATATATACTCCCTATCTTTTTTACTCTGCAACTCAAGGAATTCAATCTTTTTTTGAAAGTCTGCGTGTTGACTGGTCAGTTGAGCAAGAGAAGCTTCTATTTTATTATTTGTTAGATGAAGTTCCTTTATATTGCTTGTTAAGATCATAAGTTCCGATTTTTGAGTAGACATAAATTTAGAAAACATCTCCTTCATCTCTTCTTTAAACTTATTCAATTCCTCAGTAAAATCATCCTCTCTCCTCCTTTTGTTGCGCATAGAGACAAAATTAGGGGGTGTCTTGTTGGTGCTCAGTCCACTCAAATTTGGTTCCGACAGTGATTTATTTAAATCTTCTACCGACATGTTAGACAATTATCTTCGTTATCTGGGCCACTACTCGTACTCGTTGAGGTAGGTCGGTTAGTTATAATATACTCAGACAATGAATTAAAACATCCAAAAAGTGCTGCTAGTTGCGGGGTTCGAACTTGCGACTTAACAAGTTGTCAGGTAACGGCTTACGCCTTTAGACCAACAAAGCTTTGGTGACCGTAGCGAAATAGGTGCTTGGTTTCTAATATTCTAAGGAACTCCAACGTGTGTCATTGACCCGTGCAAAGGTCAGAACACTTCAACACTGAGACAAAGAAATTATTTTCGTTCACTTTTAGAATCCCGGTAATGTTTCTGCTTATAACTTCATTAATAGTTTGTACACTTATTTCGTTTTTTCACTGTTTGCTAGAAGTATTGTTGAGCAAGTGATGGTGAAACTTTCGAATAGATTACTGCATTTAAAACTATTTAGCCAAAATAAAATATTCGCGAGCACAGTAAACACGTCCACTCGATACGGAGTCGGGCGGGGCGGGAAAGTATAAGTTGTTTTTTTTTATTATTTTTAGTGAAATGTAGTGTGCCTAATACTTTTGGCCAAGGCTGTATAACTATATTTTTCAATGCTTATTATACTTTGACGCGTTCTTTTTAAGGTCTTTTTTTTTAATAACCGTTCTCGTATCTTTTGCAGCGTCCCCTTCGGCTGGTAGCTTAGATGGTGGAAACCTTAACGGGCTGAAGTGCGCATTCATCGTTGCGGTGGACTTTACAACGTGTGTTGTTAACGCCAACACAGGGACAATACCTATAAGTAAATACATTTATCTTTCACTAGCGGATACCCGGCGTGTGCTATTACGCTATATTGCCTAATGCATTGTTTTAGTGGTCTAAAACCATCTTCGCATTAGTGCCTTTCTAATGAAACCGCTTTGAGGTACGTCATTGGATGGTTTCAAAGAAACTGTTTTAGTACTCCAACCTTGCTTGGTCCCATACAAGTTTTTAATCAGTATTAGAGACAGGATTGATTGGCATAAAAAAATGTGTAAAATGGCCGTTTTTTGGTAATTGTACATTCTGATGATTTGAGAATGGAAATCAAAATTTATGGATAAAAGAGATCCCCTTACTGCCCCGCTGAAAGTTTCCACCCTGTATATAGATTTTACATTCAGTGTTATTCTTTTACTGACTCACAACTTCAAAGACTTTTGAATAATTTGGCCAGCCTAACTTTCTGACATTTTAATTTATTTTCAAAATAGCAGCCTCGTTAAAAACCTGTATTAATGGAGAGATTACTCTATAAATGTGTAATTTACCATAATCTTTCATTGTTTTTTTTTCAGTTAACGACGGGTTAACAATAAAATGTCTCTTGACAAATGTTCCTGCATTGTTAGGCTGTATCTCCGCGAACACTTAAAGGTATGCCATTAAACATAACCGCAGATTTTGATTGATAAACGAATGTTTTTTTTTCTGTAAATAGGTTTTTACAAAAAAAAACCTCTTCACGTGACGAAAAGATATTATTTTTTAAACTAAGTGACTTATTCCTATCTGAACACTCTGAGAAGAAACACCGAAAAAAGCTCAGATGTTAAATTTTTTTAACACGTTTTTTTTGGCTTCACCTTTTAACTATGTAGAAAAATCTTAGCAGTTATACTTGACGGACTTTCCGATTTCCGATTGAGCTGAAATTCTGTATACATGTTTAGTTTGGATGACAATGCATGGTTAGCTAAGTGACGTCATTCTAAATCCATAATAGGCGGACTCTCAAAGATGGCGGACTAGTTATTTTTTATGGATACCCATAATATGGGTAACAAATGAAAGGGTTTGCTTAGAAGAATACGAGAAAGCGTGTTTTTTTATTTTATTTTAAACTACAATATTTATTATAAGTCCAGACATTTTACCGGTTTCCGAATTGGGTAATAACTGGGTGATAATCTTGTTTAAACTCACATGAGGACCATGCAGAATACATGAATAATCAAAACTAAATACATTTGTCTATTCATTGATCGCATTGTTATTATTCACAGAATGACACCAAGTTCTTCTGCCATCGATTTCATGAAAAAATATGGACGATGTAGTAAAAATACGTCAAACAATGGTATTTTCATTAATAAGAAGAAAAGGTAATCGGGCCTGTAGTTAATATATATAAGAAACCTAATAGTAATTCTTTTCTTTCTTGCTCCACAATCTTACTCAGCAAAAATCTTAAATTCTCACTAAAATAAAATCCGCTGACAGACCTTGCACAGTCTAAACGGCTGGGTCTAGGACCTAGAGGCATGAAATTTTGCATAAGTTTTTTACCCGACTACGAACCATTAAGACTTCAGCCCATATGTATGTTCATCTGTTCAGGCATTACTTCTAAACTTAACATCATAACATCACGCCTTTAATCCTCGCAGGGTTAGGCAAAGGTTTACCTAATAGTACACCCACATTATGCCAAATATGTTTAAGTCCTATGTAATAGGGGGCGCGCGTATTGCCATCAACCGGGCACGAATCCTCCATGGCTGCTACTGAGAAATTCCTGATGGAAAAACCTAATAGCATTTTGCCCGACCGAGGAATCGACCCCAGGACCTCATGATCACAGTCGCGCTTGCGACCACTCGACCAACTAAGCAGTCTACTTCTATTCTAAACTTCTTATCATAATTCGACAAATGAGATGTCGTTAGAAGCGTTTTGATCGTTCGATGGTTATAAGCTATGTGACGTCACCAAGTACAATATGGCGTCCTCAAAAGAACAAAACATCAGACATTGAAAAATAAAAATGTTTGAAAGGTGACGTGTTGGGTATCAAATGAAGGGGCTTTACTAGCGAATTTCAAATTTATACAGCTGAAAATATCAGCTGTTCCATACACTTTGATCGTGTAGGACGTAGGTATTGCAGTTTTGTAGGAGACAGCCTTTTTAACCGACTTCAAAAAAAGGAGCAGGTTCTCAATTCGACTATTTTTTTTTGTGTTTGTTACCTCATATCTTCGTCATTTATGAACCGATTTGAAAAAATCTTCTTTTACCTGAAAAGATATATTTCCCGATTGGTCCCATAGAAATTCCATCAAAATCGGTTCTGTAGTTTGGTTTTTAAAGCTGGACAAAATATGTCATCCAAGTAAAAGAAATTGCGAAATTGATACTTGACAAGGATTTGTGTGTGATACGATAACTAAAAAGAGTAAAAAAATGCTTTTTTGCAAAAAAATAACCAACTTCCAAAAAAAAAAAAAATATTAAAAATAACTTTACTTTCGGAAGTCCGTGACTATTGTTTGTTTCATTGACTTTTTTGTCACCGACTTCCGAAAGTAAAGTTATTTTCCATTTTTATGTTGTTCTTTTGGTAGTGGGTTATTTTTTTTGCAAAAAAGTTTTTATTTTAACAACAAAAAATTTCTATGTGGGGGGTGTTCAGAATGATGTACTTTACTTAATACATGCTAACCGTTTTAGGGTAGGTGTCCTTCCCCCTGTAAACTGTTAAATCAATACTCTGTTTCGTCCTATAATACCGTGATTTTACGTAGTCGGGTCTTATGTAGTTCTTTTTACTTATACTTGTTAATAATTAATGGGAGAAGCACAAAGTATGAATCTCTGAAAAATTTCTTTTATGCTGCACCTACTTATTATGTTTTCTCTCTGCATCATTTAAGGTAGACTGGTAGAAAATGCCCAAGGCATTAAGTCCGTCTTTGTACAGTGTTTTTTTTTTATACTTGTGTATAAAATTTTAGTACAATAAATAAATAAAAAATTCACCCGTTAAGGGTTTCTTTCGGCTGAAAAGATTTTATGGAAGTTTGTATTTTTTTCCGATGAGATTTATCATCGGGCGTACGGCTTGTTCTAAATAAATTGTCCGTGCGAAAGTCAATTGGTTTGTTTTACGCTTTTTAACTATTTGGATAAAAGGCACAACCAACATATTTCAGAAGTACTTCAGTACCTGTAGGTCTAGCCGACGTAGGTACCTCTGACAGACGTATGGGCACGTCTCACAGACGTGTAATAGTAATACCTTGAGCATCCGCATGAGCCCTTCAAGCTGGTGCATGAGGTGCTTGCGCGACTCTTGCAGTGAAGACAGGTGTCCCTCCAACTCGTCCTTACGTTGTCGCAGCAGCCGCAGCTCTGACACGAGCGGCGCGGAGCCTGCGCCGCCGCCGCCTGCACTCGCTTCGGCTTCTTGTTGGCGTCTGTAGAACAAATGTGGGTAGTATTAGCTCTAATTAAATGATGAAGTATACAGAGGAGCTTGTGACTAAATAATAACAGCCGCTGGGGTCGATCGTCAGGTTAAGCCGCGCTTGCCTGGGTTGGTCCGTGGATGGGTGACCACCCATTACATACCGAGTTTCCTCCGTGCCTCGGAAAGCACGTTAAGCCGTTGGTCCCGGCTGTCATTTGTAGATCTTTGACAGTCGTAACAGGTAGTCAGTGGCCCGAAAGTCTGACAACCAGTCTTACCAAGGGGTATCGCATTACCCAGCACGAACTGGGCTGTGGTCAGATAGGCAGTCGCTCCATGTAAAATACTGATATTCAGCTGCATCCGGTTAGACTGGAAGCCGACTCCAACATAATTGGGAAAAGGCTAGGCAGATGATGAAATGGAGTATACAGTAGTCAAGATAAACAGAAACAGGTCCTACAGTTTCTGCCTCACCTCACGGAAGAAAGACGTGAGTTTATGTATGCACTAACTGTTGTCCGCGACGTTCGTCCGCGTCACATTATAATAAAAATGCTAAACACTTCCCTATTTCCACTTCACTTTCGGGACATCGCCAAGCGGTTGGTCGACTCTTCTCGTGACCAGACGGCTGGCCTATTTTTGGGTCAAAGAATCAGCATTGCAATTCAACGTGGCAATGCTGCCAGCCTTCTGGGCACTATTCCTGTTGACAGGGATGTGGACGAATTTTTTAACGCCCTTTAATACTTTTCTTCTTTTATCTTTAATATTTGAATCGGATTTTATTGACAAATTAAAGGGTTTTATCTTTTTTGCTCCCTAATTATTTTTCTAAAATAAAAGTAGCCTAAGTTGCTGCTAAGAACATCAGCTATCTGCGAGTAAAAGTGTCAAAATCGTATAATCAAACGAATGACGATTCGTTTCGGAGATTAGCCGGAACAAACAGACAGACCGACAGAAAGACAAAAAAATGGTTTTTGTTATAAGTACTGTATTTACTTTCAAATGCATTCAGTAAAAAGCTATTATTTTGAAATTACAAACAGACACTTCAATTATATTCATTTGTTTAAATGTATAGATATCTGAATGGATGATTTATTTCTTTCGCAACAACGGAGCACAGATCAGGAGGTCTACTCTCTAAGCACGAAACCCGTAGTTTCGGCCGAAGATACGGGCGTTTCTTACTCCGTATCACTTACGGACATACGATTAGTGAGAGACCCGAACTAAAAACGAATGATAACACGATTGGACAGTTGTCCCTACTCCCGATGTATTTTCAAAATTAATTAATCCGAAAATAATAGGGCGTAGGGTTCATTTCGAAGTTTCGATCTACTTTCGTACGGACCCGTATCTTCGTTGACGGACTTAGAGAGTAGACCCCCAGCAACGGATTAACGAAGAATGATTTCGATACTTTTTTGTTATCAAGTCTTTGATTCGGCAAGCATAAGGTTCCGACGCCCTCAGGCAGGTGATCAACATATTGAGAGTAGCCAAGAATCAACTAACGCGAGATTCGCGGAGAACCAACTGTATGTTGAGGATCAAGACGATGATGGTTTCCTTGTTCTAATCAAAATCTTCACCCTTACCTGAGCCTAGCAATCTCCCTCATTATCTCCCTGTTCTTGGCTTCTAGCTGTGAGATCAGTTCGCGCTGTTGTCGCGCCGCGTCCACTTCAGAGCCCTCAGACGATGAACGACCCTGAAGAAACAATTTTGGATGAGTTCATTGGTGGTTTAAATATTTAAAAAAATGTTTTTTATATATTAGATGGTCTTACTCTTGACCACAATCTTGTCCTGAAAACAGAGATGAAGTCGACGATGGAACGAGTTAACCCAAAAGAAGCCTGTTAACTCGCGATTTAAATAGATTGGGGTCATATGAACTCGGGAACACCGATGCAGGCAGGAGATTCCACTCCTTGGCAGTGCGGCGTGCGCATAATAAAAGATGTAGCAAAGCGCTTCGTGCGAATGTGTGGAACATCGACGAGGTATGGGTGATAACCTGCAGTACGTTTGGACTCCCGATGGGAGAAGAGAGATGGTGGAATGAGCCCGTGGAGCTCTATGTGAAACTAACTCTCCGTTTATGAATTGAGGGTTTGAATTTGAGTACCTATGAAACTCTTCTTTGGCAGTACTTTGGGTGATTTCTTAAAAATACAATAACTAATTTCAAGGTAGAATTTGACACCTTCTCAGTTCAAAATCCTCTAGTTAGAAATTTCGGGTGTCAGATGTATGACAAAGAGGAATGTATGTTGGCAAAATGTTTCTAAATGGTTTTCAAAGAGTTGTCAGTTATAGAGTAATGATGTTATGGTTTACTTACCAGTTCCGGAGTAAGAGAAGCTGATCTACCGGCTCTCGGCTGGAAGAATATCATGAGACGTTAGTTATTTATTAAGACAATACATAAAACGCATTTGACTAAAAGAGTGACGAATATAAATGTTAATGGATGGAGAGGGAGAGGTAGGGCACAGAAACGATGGATGGATCGTGTGAGGAATGATACTAAAGAAAACTAGT
This sequence comes from Standfussiana lucernea, assembly GCA_964057025.1. Taxonomy (NCBI): domain Eukaryota; kingdom Metazoa; phylum Arthropoda; class Insecta; order Lepidoptera; family Noctuidae; genus Standfussiana; species Standfussiana lucernea. The sequence goes on along the minus strand of OZ059798.1, from coordinate 8,386,249 downwards.
AAATGACAGCGTGACGACTTACAGAAGAGAATAGAAAAAAAAAACACAAAAATTATGGAAAATTGATTTACTTTCGGAAGTCGGTGACTATTGTTGGCTTCATTGACTTTTTTGCCACCGAATTCGAAAATTGTTTTTTTTTTTGGAAGTCGGTAATTTTTTGCGAAAAGTTTTTATTTTACCCTTTTTAGCTATCGCAACACACACAAAGCCATGTCAAGTATCAATTTCGCAATTTCTTTTACTTGGATAACGTATTTTTACCAGATATTTTGATTTAAAACTAAACTACTGAACCGATTTTGATAAATCAATGGGACCAATCGGGAATTATTTCCTTTCAGATAAAAGAAGAATTTTTCAAATCGGTTCATAGACGACGAAGATATGAGGTAACAAATACAAAAAAAATACAACCGAATTGAGAACCTCTTCCTTTTTTTGAAATCGGTTAAAAAGAAAACGTTTTGCGCCGAGCCCAAATAAACTTGGGACAAGGGCAAGAAGATCATATTATTACAAAGTCCTCGCCTCGTCTGTCTGTCTGAACGCGATTAACTCAAAAACTACCGAACGGATTTTCATACGGATTTCAGCAATAGACTGAGCGATTCATGGGGAAGGTTTAGAGATAGGTATAATAAATTAAGATTTTAGGTGTATATTGGCTCAAATATGATGATGAATTGTTGAAGATCTCGGAAAAACATCATGCCGGCTGCATGCATCAAGCAGTTTCTCGGCATGATTTTTGTGCCCGTGCGAAGCCGGGGCGGGTTACTAACTTACTAGACACAATACATACCATAGTTCTGTTCTCGTGCGCCAACCGCGCCGCGTACCGCGCTATCAGACGGTGTTCGTCGTCCACTCCGCGAGACAAGTGTTCTGCTATACCTGATGGGCAGTTATAATATGTGTTAAATATAGTACTGTTTATTAAGTATACTAGTTAAAAAATAAGGCACCTAGACTGTTAAAAAAATATTAGACTTGTCGCCGGCAAGTCAACGGAAGGCGTACGTAAGTTACCGACATGCATTGGTGTGTAGGCTTCATCACTCACATTTTTTTTTTGTCTACTAACACTAGTAATTAATATTATTGTCTCCTTTATTAAATTTTCTGACATATAAATTATATTTTTAAATATAGTTTAAAAAAAAAAACATTTAAAAATAAAAAAAGAAGTAGCCCACCGGCACCGGGAACAGGGTCCGAGCTACCGGTGGTCAGGGCTCTAATCTCTCTCTCTATTCTCTCTCTCTCTCTCTCTCTTCTCTCTCTCTATCATTGTTACTAACTCTATGGTCATAGCCCGAAATAAATGCTATAATAAACTCAAACTCAAAGCATTTATTTCAATTAGACCATTACAGGCACTTTTGAATGTCAAAACACAAAAAATAAACTAAGCTACAGTCCCTGTCATAGGGCATAATAACTTGTGAAAGTACTGTAGTTGCCCATTCGAAAGCGTAGATCCTATGGAGAAGAATGGGCAAGAAACTCCATGGACACTCTTTTAAATCAATGTTTTTACAAAATCTTGGTTACATCATTCATGTCGAGATTATACATACATGTGAGAACGATGCAGAAAGACATAATAGTACCGCACTGATGCCTCGCCGACAAATCAGGCAAGGGTCTCAGCTGGGATATGCTTAGGTTATAATGTAATACGTACTGCGATGCGTGGAGCGCGACGAGCGCGAGTCGAGCGAGCCGGTGTTGACGTAGCCGCCCACGTACTCCGGGAAGCCGTTGTGTGCCGGCACCGGGGATGGTGGACTGCAAGACATTTATAATTAACTAGCTTATGCCCGCGTGGAGTTCGGTTATTGACCTACGGGATAAGTATTCTATATGTTAATCCAGGTTATAAACTCTCTGTGTACCAAATTTCATCCAAATCCGTTCAGTAGTTTTTGCGTGAAAGAGTAACAAACATCCATACAAACTTTCGCGTTTAATATAGATTAAAAACAATATTTAACACTCAGATAAACGCTAAAAACACGATTAAAGCTATTAACACCTATGCTATTCCCGTCCTCACCTACTCCTTTTGCATCATAAAATGGAACAAGACCGACCTGAAAAATTTACAAAGGATTATAAACACCACTCTCACTAAACATAGGAGACACCATCCTAGGTCATGTGTTCAAAGACTCACACTACCAAGGAACGATGGTGGAAGAGGAATAATAGATATCACAAACCTACATAACAAGCAAATAACATCATTAAGAACATACTTTGAAAATAAAAGCTCCACTTCAACCCTACACAAAGCAATAGCCTATAATGATAAAAAACTTACCCCTTTGAACATGTATGACAGGACAACACAGAGTAATGAACAACAGACTGACCGACAGACAAAAATCGCAGAATGGACACAAAAGTCACTGCATGGGAGACACCGACACGACCTTAATCTACCTAACGTCGACAAATTAGCGTCGAACGAATGGTTAAGGCGTGGAGAACTGTTCCCTGAGACGGAGGGATTCATGATAGCGATACAGGACCAGGTCATAGAAACCCGCAATTACCAGAAACACATAATGAGAGTTCCTCAAACGGTAGACATATGCAGGCGATGCAATAGTTCTTCGGAAACCATTCAGCACATCACAGGTGCGTGTAAAGCAATAGTCCAGACCGATTATAAGCACAGGCATGATCAAATAGCCAACATAATCCATCAAAAATTAGCAATTAAATATAACTTAATCCCTACCCCACCTGTGCCTTATTATAAATACCAGCCTGAACTTGTTCTTGAAAACGCCACTCACAAATTGTACTTCGACCGAGGAATCTTCACAGATAAAACAATACACTACAATAGACCAGACATCACATTATTCGATAAACGTAACAAAACCGCGCAAATAATAGACATCGCCGTACCAAACACTCACAACCTACAAAATACAATAGCAGAAAAACTTTCAAAATATGCAGATCTTAAAATAGAAATGAGCCGAATGTGGTGTCTTAGCAATGTCGCCATAGTCCCTATTGTGTCATCAACAACAGGAGTTATTCCTAAGCAACTCCACCAGTCTTTAAAAACACTTGACTTACCACCGTACACATATCAAAGTCTACAGAAAGCCGCAATCCTGAATACATGCAGGATTGTCAGAAAATTTTTGCAAAATGAAAATGGATCTGTCGTCACCACCACCAACACACAACCTCGAGTCACCGCACACACACAGCTTAATAGACCCAGAAACTCACCATCGCAAAATTCAATTATATCATCACCTTATCAGGTCACCACATTCACGGGGTAGTATTTGGCTTTGGCTCGTACTATTCATTAAATCCGGCAATAAAGCCGAGATACATAAAAGTATAAAAACTAAATAATAAATAATAATAATAGTAAAGATTAAGTTAATAATACAAAAAATGCCAGTTGATGACGATAGGCTCGCTTCTTATTATAACATAACATCACGCTTATAATACCCGAAACGTTGCTGTGTTGGAGTCTGGATTCCTGCCCGTTTGATGGCAATAGGCTCGCCCCCTATTTATTACATGGGACTTAAACATAATTGTGGGTGTACTATTAGGTACACCTCTACCTAACCCTTCGGGGATTACAGGTGTGATGTTATGTTATGTTAAAGTGACAGAGTTAGCCCGCGCTCGGTGCTTTGTCTCTTATTCTGTTTAATCAGCAATATTTAAATGGTTAAGCCATATTATAAGGGTTAACCCGTATAATGGTAAATTAACATATTGGTTTATACCGGTTGGATAGGTCCAACCGGTAAACTTCTTTACCCTATTAATTGGTCTCTGATAAGAACACAAAGTGAATACGTACACGATATGACTAAGGTTGAGCGTGCGCTCGGGCTGGTCGGGGTAGCGCGGCAGCTGCGCGCGCGCACGCTCCGGCACGCAGCGGAACGACTTGCGCAGCGTCGCGCCGATCTGCTTCGACGGGGATTTCTGTAATAAACGTGTGTTTTTGTTAAGACGTGATTCATAGCTACCAAGTTTAGTCGAAATAATGCGGAGCGTTTAAGTTGAGCAAGAACCTGCTGTGATCAGTTTTTTTAATGCTCCTAACTTAAAAGGCACCTTCGTAAAATAACCTACAACTCCCATGAAGGTAATAAATACCAGATCGAGGACTTTCGAAGACATCTGGCATGATTCGAGGCGACACGGTGGGTGGTGACAATCGAAGTCGACGGTGGTCTGGTTACACTTTTGGTTACAAACATTCGAAGACCAGCAACTAGACTGCCTTGTTTGTCAAGCGGTCGCAAGCGGGACTGCTGAGCATGAGGTCCTGGGTTCGATTCCCAGGTCGGGCAAAGCATTACTGGGTTTTTCCATCAGGAATTTCTCAGTAACAGCCACGGAGTCTGGATTTGTGCCCGGTTGATAGCAATGGGCTCGCCCCCTATTACATGGGACTTAAACATAACTGGCGAAATGTGGGTGTACTATTAGGTACACCTCTGCCTTACCCTTCGGAGATTTCCACCAACCACTTAAGAGGCAGACAATGAATCTCTGGGTGTCGTGGAACCTGTGCAAATCCCGTTATAATGCTACACACTCACATAGGCGGCGTACTCCTTGACCTCGTGCTCGTTGCTGTGGGTGGCGGAGACCCGGCCGCGCCAGAAGCAGTCCTGGCACATGGTGTAGTTGGCGCAGCGCGTGCAGCGGTAACGGAAGCCTGTGAGCGAGCTGCGGCGACACGCGCTGCACGCTAGCGGGTGGACCACTGAAACATAACAATTATAATGGTTGTTAAAATACCCTTCATGAAGCCGAGAGGTACCGCCTGTCGTTGCGATCACATTTTTGTTCTAGACCATTCCATTTACGGAGATATTGGAGGCCGAAGTTCCATAAAAAAATACAAGTTTTTAATGTTGTAACTCTATTTTAAATACCTCCATGAATTTAATGCATCCATCAGCACAATGTTTTGAAGAGTTACTTAGTTTGATGTACTGAATGCTTGATTGACGGCTTCGTAATGGACCGTTTACACCTTGTATTATCTCGATCTTATTAAAAGTTCCCTCAAGTAAACTTGGCTACACATAACTGATTGCACTCGCAAATGGGTTGTGCAAACATAAAACGTGACCTGTGACGTCGTCATCATAGAAAACCGTTTGCATGGCTATTTCATGTGGTAAGCCTAACCTGGTGCCTAACCTGGTGTCAGAATTTTATACCGCCACGCTTTATATGGGCTGATTAACCTATAATAAGGGTTAACATTTACTCTAGGTTTTTTCACCGAACCCTAGAAAATAACCCGATTAAGTCCCTTAAATGGGTAACCTTTTCGTTCCCTAGAAAAAATCTTTATTATTGTATTAACAACATACCATTCTCGACGCTAGCAAGTCGATGTAACAGAGGGAGCCACACAAGACATGGCGGCCCGGGGTCGGACATCAGAGTGTCCAGGAAATCGTTCACGGTGATCTTGCCGTTCTAGAAAAATAAGTTTAGTATTTTAAAAGATGGTTTATGAGATATTTCGTTGCGAACTCAGGGCCAAAATCACAGACCACGAAGAACTTTGCTAAGTAAAGTAAATCGTTAATTTATACTAATATTATCAAGCTCAAGAGTTTGTTTGTTTGGTTGAACGCTCAGGAACTACTGGTTCGAATTGAAAAATTATTTTAGTGTTGGATAGCCCATTTATCCAGGAAGGCTATAGGCTATAAAACATCACGCTACGGCCAATAGGAGCGGAGCATTAATCAAATATGTTACGCTGACGAAGTTGCGCCGGTCGGTTAGTAATTAATATTAATCTTAATACTTGTGCGAATAAGGGTATAATGTAAGTACGAATCTTAACATAACACCACAGCTATAATCCCAGAAACGTTAGGCAGAGGTGTACCTCATAGTACACCCACAATACGCCAGTTACGTTTAAGTCCCATGTAATAGAGGGAGAGCCTATTGCCATCAACTGGGCAGAAATCTAGACTCCGTGGCTGCTACTGAGAAATTCCTGATGGAACAACCCAATAACACTATGCTCGATCCGGGAATCGAACCCTGGACTTCATGCTCAGCAGTCGCGCTTGCCATCACTAGACTAATGAGGCAGTCTCATTATTAGCAGGATTATTTATTATTTTACGAGTTATGAAGATATTCGTACAAATCGCCTAAATATTACATGGAAAATTAAAGTCAAAGACACACTACACTGGTTACACTGGAAGCCGACGCCAGCATAGTTGTGAAAGGCTAAGCAGGTGATGAAGAGAACTTACCTGATTAAATATAGTAAGCGCCAAAGAATCTGTATAGCTGAACGACGGCGACTCGTACACCGCCGCGGGTAGAGCGAGCACCTCTCGCAGGTAGTCCGACAGTCTCTTCATAAGTAAGTGGCCGTTGCCGTCCGATAGTTGGGAAAATATGTCTGGCGGGAGAAAGGTTAATTTTACATTTTATTTGAAGATGAACGATTCTTCTTCTAGTTTTCGTGTCGAGACTATTTTATATTTTTTGTGAGGTAAAGATAAAGAGTAACATTAAATGGTGACAAAAAAAACATATCACACACACACACACACAGCACATCATTTGACAACGTTTATTCCAGAAACAGCGGCATTTTTAAGGTCTAATCTAAATAATCGAACGGTCTAATCTAAATTATCCTTTGTTTGTTATAAATTAGTATTAATGACACTATCGTTAACACTGAAAACGGGTTATTAACCATGTTTACAATTTAATTAAGCTCCATGATCACCGATAAACCGAAGTTATTGCGGGTGTTTATGAGTGGACAAATGGTGCTTGCAACAGCGCCGAAATATCGGGAAATCAAAACAACTGCTAAACATGGTAGACATCCCGTTTTGCCTGTTAATTCAATTCAATTCAATTTATTCAAAGTATTTTTTTTTTACAATACAACATAAGTCTTAGAAATAATGTAGGTAAAACAGAGTTAGATGCCTGTAGTATGATAAACCTGTATCACAGGCGATGTGTTCTAATACTAAGTATTTGGACAGCAAATTTCTAAACAATATTTAACATACGAAGTTTTTTTGAAAAATTTATTATGATAATAATATACCTAATTTACTTTAACTCTATTATTTATTAGATGAGAACAAAATGTTGTTAATTGTTGTTAATGATAGTGTTAGCGACCATGTCAATCGTCCTTTCTAGTTGGCATAGTGTAATTTGTACTATAAGAATGCATCTTTATTTCTAGTGATTAGTGAAAATATATTCATAGGTAAACTTACACTATCACTTAATCAAAATCAAAGCATTTATTTCAAGTAGACCAATTACAGGCACTTTTGAATTGTCGAAACAGAGACAGCAATAAAAAATGAAGCTACAGTCCCAGTCACAAGACATAATAACTGTGAAAGTACTGTAGTTGCCCATTCCAAAGCGTAGATCTCTATGGAGAAGAATGAGTTTACGGGATATCTTCCGCGATTAATTTTTATATCTGTTTTGTTTTTTGTTGTTTCGTGTGTTTGTTTTATCGCGGGAGACATCCCGTAACTGATAGTGTAAGTTCTGTTACAAACCGTGAAAGCTTAAAACAGTGTTTGATATTCATAGCTAATCTAAATACAAGGTGGAACACTTACGTTAAAACGGTTACCAATTCAGTACTATAATTCTGAACCCCCACGATATTATTTTTTTAAGTCAGCTGTTCCATACATTTTGACCGTGTAGGTATTCAGTTTTGCAGGAAACAGCTGTTTTTTTGGTTCAGAATGTTGTACTAAATACGTGGTTGCAGTTTTAGTGTCGGAGTCCCTTCCACCTTGTATAGCATTGATGCATAAAATAAATTAAATCCTACTGTCATGGGTACTTTGTTTAAATTGCATGATTACTAATATGCAGATCTTTAATGAATGATCTAAGAAGTTGGATCACATTGAAGACTCACATCTGAGTGGCCTAGAACAGTAGTCATTAATGATTCATTGTTTACACTGACCTTCACGCTTCATACACACAATACTGTCCCTATGAGCCAAAACGCGGTAGGTCAACCAATCTTTGTTTTGAGAAAAAAGTGAATTTAAACCTGTTTTTTTCTTATTTAGTACAAAAATGAATAACATATAAGTTTTACTGGTCGGTAATAATAAGCTAAAAGATATCAGTCATTTGTAGATCTTTGACAGTTGTTACAGGTTGTCATAAAGTCTGACAACGTCTTACCACAAGGTGTTGCATTAACTGGGTTCTGGAGGTCAGATAGGCACTAACTTCTCGTAAAATACTGGTATTCAGCTGCAACTGGTAAGACTGGAAAAGCTGACCCCAACATAGTTGGACTGGGCATAGCTAGGCTGATGATGATATCAGATTTTCGATCTTTAGAAACTGCTTTTTTTCTTACAGGGCAGAATACCCAGCACACAAAAGTACTTACATCTCAGTTTGTCCATCAGCTTGCCGGCACACATCGTGGCGAGAGCAACTTTGATGGAAAACACTCGGATTTTCCCCACATTCTCACTGAAACAGAAAGAAGATTCATTAATGTTTTAGTTTTTCACACCTGCTGCGCCTATACGGCGTATTCTATTAACAGATAACTAGTGATCAGAGGAAGATGGCTAGATATATAATTATGTGTTCTTTTTTATATCTCTTATTTTATAATAGGCTATAATTTTATATGAGTTAGTAGAAAGTAATAGAACAAAGTTTGGGTCCAAATATCTCATATATCGGGTGAAAAAAGACCCTTAAAGAAGCTGAAAAGCACTTGTACTCCCCGTCATTGCGGTAATTTTTTTGTTCTGGACCATACCTGGGAACCTTCTAGTTAGGGAGATGTTGGAGATCAAAGTTCCAACTTTTCCCAAGTTTTTTTTTAGCATACGTCACCTGCTGGAACTACGTGTTTGTCAACAAGACACCCATTATCTAAATCTGACAACACCAGATTCTAATCTCTTTTGTATATAAAATATTCAAGGTATAAAGATAATTTATTAGATTAAAGTAATTGAAGGCGCATTTGCAATGACACCATTATTAATCTATTAGAATCAATGTTGATAACTTATTATGAATAAGGTGCCACTTGATTAGAATTACTACTAACACCCTTCAGCCATTCAAGGCCAGGAAATTAGCATCATCATGTTAATATGTAAACAATAATATAATTTCTTATTTCTTTTCTAAGTAAGGAATAGATGAATTACTGTGCATTTCCACTGGCAAAAAATTCACATAAAAAAATCGTCTGGTGAGATAAAATATTGCAACTAAAGATAAAAAAGAATGGTCCTCTTCCTTAACATTTTGTGGTCAAAGGAACAAATAAATAGTTTGATTATGTTTAAACAACATAGCAAAAATTGTGTATCGTTTTCTACTTCATGAAATAGCCACAGAATCTTGGATCTCAACTCACCCGGTACTGTATGCAGACAGCAGCCAGTTCAATAATAAAGCTGAACACGCTTCAACAGACACCTGATGAACGGGCGGCAGTCTTTTGTTCAAGTTATGGTACAACGAAGATACAAGCGTTTCCAGTCTTGTTACGTTCACACATGCAGTCGGCTCTAGAGTGTTCAATGCGTTCTCGCGGAATGCTTCTATTACGTTCCATATGTCTATTACGTGTACTGAAAGAAAGGGGTTATATTTGTAGAATGTTGCTATGGTTAATTTCCACTTTTTTATCTGTTTGTCTCTCCTGCACATTTATTTACTATATGTATATAGATATTTAAAAAAAAATGTGTGTAATTTATTTGAAGTATTAAAGAAAAAGCAAAAGATATGTAACACGTTTGAAATAAATCTATGAAATTTTCAACTGTTATATTATTTACTTTCAATAGATCAACCTCATCATTTCATCCCGGAATCACTAAAAGTTGGAAAAAGCCTTTCCCATTATTTTATGCCATACTTTCCTGATTCTGTGTTTCCCTTATTTTATTGTTTTAATAGGTAGGTGTATGTGTATATCAATTATAATATACACTCACAGAATTTGTGCTAGTCAATGACTTATTAAGACCTTGGTGCCCAATCAGTCTAAACATAGAGTTGTTAGTCCAGCCCAGTTATAAATATTCATGACTCAATCTATTTGGGGCATCAGTGAAACCGTTTCATAATTTTGGAAGCAATAAACACCAATTTAACCCAATAAAAGATGAATAAAACGGGTTGGTTGATGAATGTATTTATGCACCATCCAACAGGGAAAACAGTTAGTATGCCATTTTATTTATTTTTTGTTTCCAGAAATATAATATATGATCTAGTTTTCTAAACTAGTATAAATAAATTACACTGTACATTACTCACAGTTACATTTCTTTTGAACATAGCGGAGCTTGCAAGCGGTTCTGTATGAGGCAAATCTGATTAGGTCAAAGTTCTGTTCCCTCATTTCCTGCAGCAGTTGAGAGCGAGGGTCGGCGGAGGCGGAGCCCGCACTAGGCATCCCCCGTGGGTCTCCCACACTGGGCACTCCGCCCACACTCTCGCGTTCTAACGACATTTTCACTACTACAAAGAATTACAACGATAATTATCACAAAAACAGATTATGAAGGTGTGTACTTCAAAATTGATCCTCCTCGACAACACAAAGATAAGATCGAAAGTGATATGAGCGACAAAAAATATAAACAAGGCCCGCGGCTGTAGGTCCGCAAAAACTTTTGATATTGCAATTGTCACGAAATTCACGATGATAAAGAGCTCTTACCTTAACCGAACGATTAGCTCATTACTTTGTTGACATAACGATAATATATTCACGGCAAACTCAAGATTATTCCTGTAGTTATATCGATTCAAAGATATTATTAGTGACAACTTGATATTTACTTGACGATTAAATTATAAACGGATGCCACATTCACTGTTTCAACGCACGTCTTCACTCTTCCTTTATTTATAGATTATTTCCTTGTCAACTACTTCATCGAATAAATTATAAAAGTAATTCCTCTACGCCAATAAATTACGGAATAACGAAATCAACATGACAAGCCTGCCATTAAAAGTGCGTTCCTGAAATCCTTAATTTTTATCTCCATTAAAATATTTGCAAATAGTAGAGAACCAGGGTAACCATGAACGAATGAAATTATAAGATTCATTTAATAAATTAACTATGTACTAATTCAAACTTAATCATTAATCTGATAAATATTGTGTATAGAAAATAAAAAAAATAACAACATTTTTGACTTCTTAAATTCTGTGTGTAATGGAACAAGTAAATGTCATACCATAAACACATTTTGGTTTCTAATAGAAACGCCAATTTGGACACCTGGATTTATGCTTAATGGACGGTATAGAGGTTATATTTAAATAAATATTTCTCAGATATTTCTACAACGATTCAGCATCATAATTATCTAATTCTAAGTCAGTGCTTTCTTTCCAGCAGGCAGTCAAACATGGAACGTGTGGGAGGCGTTTGTGATGGGCCTTAAAGCCTTTGATTACTCGATCAACCGATTCAATCGGATTGCGGTTTCTGTGCACAAATAAACAAAGCCTACGATAAAGCGTGAGGAGCCGAATTCATAGCTAGTAGCTGTTGGCATGTGGTGTGGTAGCTGCACTAATATTAATTTCTGGTTTCAGTGTTTACTGTTTGATTTATGGTCACTCAAAAACTGATGACACCAGACCACAGAACATATATACCACTAAAGCGGCACCAGACACTGTCATGTCATTGATCTGTTATGTTGTGAAATTTTTGTAGTTTTAGCGCCTGGTGCAAAATATATAATGGTAAATAAATATTTCGTGACATTTAAAAATATAAATTAGATTATTAATTGATTACATCATTTTGTTTAAACATTCATTCAAAGGATGGTCTTACTGTGTCCTCGTTCTTTATTATTTTTAAACTGCGCTGTTCATTAAAAATCCGTAACCATAACACGAACGTATTAATTACCCACCATGGATAGGCTGCAGATCCGAAATGAAGAGCGAGGTATCCTCCAAGAAACGCAATACATCATCAAAGAAATTGTCGAGGAAGCCGGGTGTATTCCTGTTGTCCCCACTGCCATGTCGCCACTGGTGGAGACAACGGAATGATCAAAAACATCGTTTCGTTGTCCCCACTGCCCCGCCCCACTAATTGCAATATGTTGTATTTGGTTGTGTGAGATTCCTATTTTAGTGGTGAGGTCGCACCGTCGCGCGTCGTCGCACGAACTACTAGGAGACCACAAACATTATGGACTGAAGCAAACCTTAATGATGTCAGTGGGTATTCATATTCATCGCTCTTTCAGTTTCTTTTGTTTCATCCCTCCTCATCACGTGTCCATACCAAGACAGACGACTCCCTTTTTTTCTGCAACAGTCGCCACTTTCGAACATCAGCTAATAATTATACTCATTCCTAACTTAATCCATTCCTAGAATCCTACCAATCCATACAACCATCTCAACATTCTCATCTCCGTTACATGCAATCATTTTTAACCGACTACCAAAAGGAGGAGGTTATCAATTCGTCTGTTTTTTTTTTTGTGTATGTTTAGCGATATCTTTGCTAATTGTGAACCGATTAATATGTTTTTTTTTTATTTGGATGGTTACTATATCGCGTTAGTCCTGTTTAAATTTGGTTAGGACTGATGCTGATCTTCGGATATATACAATGGACTCTTCAATAATAGACAGTAAATCTGTCGTGATTGCTGCAATCGCTTGAATATGTATCGTTTACACAATTATTTAATGAAACCATGTGAAAAATCATAAAAAGTGAAGGTGTTCAATTGCAGATTGTCCCATGCTAGAAGTGTCATTGATAACTTCTTTGGACTTATTGTGAGCCGCTTCAAGATCTTCGAAAAACCCCTTCCATTTACAGCAGATGAAATAGAAAAAATTGTAAAAACCTGTTGTGCTATAACTGGTTAAGAATGACAAAATGCCCAATAGAGGTGGCAACACTGGATGTAGAAGACGGCGTCACTGGCAACATTATAACTGTATCATGGAGAGAATTACTAGCAGAAGGGCTAGCTGAATTCCTTAAAAATATAGAAAACTGTTCTTCAGAAGATACAAGTTAGATCAGAGATGAGTATGCTGATTATTTCATGTGTGAGCTAGCAATTGCAGAGCATAAATTGAGAAAAATAATGATGTCTTCTAAACATACTGTGATTTTAGTTTTTATTTTTAATACCTACTATACTGAAATAAAAAACAAAATGAAAATATTACCAAACTGTCTTCTTTTCTTATTGAATTAAGTAATGAGAACCCTTTGAGATTTGGAACGTAAAGTCCTCCCGAACCCGATATTTTGTAATCTTTTATTTTCTTTACTGCCTGGCTGAATGTGGAGCGAATATTTTTGATTTTCACGACGATCTCCTTTTCGCTAAAGTTGGGTAAATTCATAATATTTGCTGCTAATCTGGTTATTTTATTTTTGTATAAGTAGTGCATGTTTAGTATTCCACAAGCACTCGTGAGCAACATTATTCGCCAACAAACTTTATTGTAATGTCTTCGGACCAATTGTTTCCCGCCATTTTACAAAACGTAGCGCACTGTCAAGGTCAGATAAAAATGACAGTTATTGAGATGAACAAAAATCTCTTGTTCGTATTATTTTAGCTCAAAAGACTGATTCTGCTGTGGAAGGTTGTGCGACGAGTAGATAGGTAATAAATTTATCTTTTATCGATTATACCGCAAATATTTGTTGCCTTATCGGTTGCCAGTACCTATATTTTTTATTCAGAAATAAATCAAGCGTCTATATAATCGTCACACTTGTCACTAATTAACAGTATTATTTTACACGTCTCCAGACTCCAGTGGAGTGCCAAATGCGTGTCTATGATTCTTACAGTTTAGTGACTCGCACCGTATAAACAAGTTGTTTAGAACTAGTCGAGTAGATTCTGATTTAGTCGAGTGGTACCTATACGTTGAATGCTGATTATTGGTTGAATACCTATAAAAAGTGAGGTAGGTACTTACTTGTTTTTTTTCCCCTGACCCTTGCAAGACCCAGCCCGCGTTGCTGAGCCCGTAGCTATAAATCAGCCCCCAAATAATATAACTCAGATCCAACCTATCCCCTTGCTGCCCTCCCCCAGCGACGCTCTAAGCCGAGGCTCGTACCCCACAGGGGGTGCCCTTAGCGAGTTATAGCTTAGTTTATAAGTTTTGACCTGGCTGGAGGCCTTAACTAATTTCAAGCCACCCACAGGATTGTCCGGTTAAGCAGAAGCCAGTCCTAGGTTGAAATGCGAGATGCCATTTAAGAAAAAATATATATTACTTGTTTTTTTTTAATACCAACGCAAGATTATTTTACGGCCTAGAATTTGCGAAAAACCCAGATGCCGTTACTGGTTTCCGTTTCTAATGTACTTAGAAAACGGTAGCTGCTCGGTGATGTTACTTTATTATATACTTATGTTTTCAAAATCAGCCGGATCATGTGTTTAATGTTATGTTTAGGTGTTTTCCTGGGAAGGTAGTTCTGCATACTGGTATGTGTAAGATGAAAACGAAATGTAGTTATCTAAGACATTTATTTATAAATGAACACAGTTTACATTAACATTATCTGCTGCAGACAACTCAATACAATAATAAAATTATTATTTACATTACTATTTAAAATCTACACATTTACTAATATGAACAACACAACATTAATTTTTTTACAATTTATAGTTATTTTTACTCGCCCGGAGCATTGCCTTCGATACACATTTATTTTTATAAATCTAAGGTATATAATTTTCATAGATAAACTTATTCGTTTAATTTTTCTACTTGAAAAGTTGTAGGACGCGATTTAGTGAGACATTTACACTTAAAAATCAATACTAAAATAGAATCAAACTAGTACCTAAGTAGGTAACTACTAAACCAAAAAAGTTTAAAAGATTTTATTAAACTACATGAGATGTACAGCTTGGCCAAAAAGAGTAGAAATTAAAAAAATATGAACTAAATTTTTTCTCCTCATGGCAACTTTAGAGAAATGTCAAACATCAGTCAAACTCTGTCAAACTACCAAAATAAAAAAGGTTTCTTGTGGTTTTCGCTAGATTAAACGTTTTACTCACTGAAATTGTTATTGAAAATGGGCAAGACCATAAAAAGTGGCGCCAGAGAAGTTATATACAATGTTTTTAAAAGATGTTTGGCGGAATATCATGCCGGAAAACTTCTAACAGAATTGGATGATCTCTATAGACGAGTTGCTGATATGACAGGTATTTATTTACTCTAATTTTATGTAATATACATAGTTCACTATAGAAATTACAGTTATCGTCCGTTAGCTCTTTAAAAAATGCCACATCATCGACGTTTTCTACGGATTTAATATAACTTTAGAGGTTATGTTTACATGAAAAGTGGTACTTTGACAACTGACTTTGTATAGAACGACAGCATAATTTTGATCGTTCATTCTACATTAGTGTTTTATTTTGATTACAGGGAAATCAGAAAGTACAGTCCGACGCATAATCAACGAAGGCAATAAAAACGAAGGCAAATTTACAACACCAGCCAAGCATAGAAAAGGCCGTCCAAAAATAGAGTTAGATGACTTTAGTCTCTGTGCGATTCGTCAGAAAATTCAATTTTCTTACACCGTACAGAAAATAGCACCAACTTTGCGAAAGTTGTTGGGTGTGGTAAAAGAAGAATTAGAATATGAAGGAGGCCGTGAGAAATTTAGGCAAATATTACATGCCATAGGTTTTTCATACAAAAAATGTTCTACAATTAGAGAAGCGCTAATAGAAAAACCTAATATAGCGGCTAAGAGAGAAAAATATTTGGAAATTATAAAACGAAATAGGGATTTGCCTGTGGAGCTACAAAAACAAATTGTTTACTTGGATGAAAGTTATATCCACAGTTCGTATAAGTTAAGAAAGTGCTGGCAATCCATTAAAATCAAAGGCATAAAGCATGATGTTTCGAAAGGAAAACGGTGGATTATTGTCCATGCCGGAACTGCCAATGGATTTGTACCCAATGCTTTACTAATATTTAGTGGCACCAACAAAATGGAAGATTATCATTCAGAAATGAATTCTCACAATTTTACCAAGTGGGTGACAGAAAAATTGATCCCAAACCTTACTGAAGCCTCGATAATTGTCATGGACAATGCGCCTTACCACAGTGTGGTGCAGAACAAGACTCCAACATCAGCTTCCCGAGTAGATGAAATAAAACTGTGGCTGTTAGAAAATAACATCCCATTCGAGCCATCTACAAGAAAGCCAGCATTATTAATGCTCGTTAAAAAGCACAAGCCAGAACCAGTGTACGAAATAGATGAGTTGTTGGGAGAACATGGTCATGAAGTGGTAAGACTGCCGCCGTACCACTGTGACCTAAACCCTATAGAGCTCATCTGGGGCATAGCAAAGCAAAAAGTTGCTGCATGTAACATAGGTGCAATCGACATTAAAAAAGCAACTGAGGAAGCTTTTACTAGCATTGGTCCCGAAACGTGGAATAATTGTGTTGAACACATAAAGAAAATAGAACAAGATTACTATGACAGGGGAAGAACACTCTATGAAGATATAGACAGATTGGTCATTCGTGTTGGAGAGGACAGCAGTGACAGCAGCTCAGATTCTGAAGATGAGCAAGAGCTTGGATCGGACATGTCAGGTGTAGAATATTTAGATGATTAGAAAATGTATTGTAATTATAATATAAATAAAGATGTTTTAACTCTCCCAGGCTTGTTAATACTATCCAATTAGGAAAAATAATGTGAAAGTAAAGTATTTACAAGGAAGATGTGAGTGGAAACGCCGGGATGGGACGCCCTAGGACGACATAATTATAGTGACCTTATTGGTGATGTTCTTCAGTACTCGCAACCGGCGCCCGCGGCGTGCGTGTATGACCAGATGTATGAACAAAATGATCGTAGCAGGTGGCGTTCTATAGTTTCTGCTACCCCCATGGGAAGAAGGCGTGAGTTTATGTATGAATGTAGAAAAAAAAGAAATTTAACATAATTATAGATCTTCCCTATTTTCATTTATCTCTAAAAATACTTCCAAGTATCAAGTTCATTTATGTTATAGTATAAAATGATACCATATAAACGATAGCAGCGCCCTCAATTTTTTTCTACTCTTTATGGCCAAGCTGTAAACGATGAAATTATAATAAACGAGTAAGTGGTAACATGTATACAATGTAACCATGTATTCATTATCATATTATTATAATGATAATTTTTGGCGTTTGTTTTGTTGATAGACAGCACACCGGTAGGTAGCCATTTTATTTGGCCCATCTGGGCGCCAAATAAAGCATACACACATTGAAAAAAATTTGGCTTTAAAGTAATAATTTTAGAGTTTTAAAATAACTATGTAAGATTATCATGTATGCAAGTTAGTTTCCATAGTTATCTTATAGATTTTGATTTAGCCCAGTTGGGCGCCACTTTTAGTAGACTCATTAAATTAACGATCAACTTAAGAGCGTTTACGCCGTCCATGCGCTGTTTGACTCCAAAACAGTACTTTTCAAACCCTTTAATACCATCAACCCTTTATTTTACAAAAATGATAATTACTAATAACTTTAGGAAATTTCGTTGTCTCAATAGTTGGAGAGAAAAATATTTCAATTAATAGAGTATTGGTAAATTGTATCAAGATAACTCAACAGAGGTTTTCTTAATTTCCCTTTTAGCGTCAGTTTCGACGCTCCAATTATAGGAAACCACTGGCAAACCTAATTAGATTTTTTTTTTTACCTATTGCTAAGATTCTAAGGAATATAGTTGGAGAAGAAAATTTTTTGATTTAGGGTTCTTTATATAAGAAATTAAAGTTCAAACAATGTGAAATATTAAGGAATTAAAATGATTTTTTCACCGATATATCTTACTTGATTTAATATAATAATAGCATAATATAATAGAAGAACATATGCTTTAAAACATCCAATTTAAAATTTCAAATAATTTACAGTGATTATTTTTCTATAAATATTTGAAAACTACTATAAATCACTGCGCGCGAGCAATTTCAAATCAGACCGCCGCGAGGCTTTCTAGAGAGAGGACATGTCGCTCGGCGCTCTGCCTGACCCGAGTTGACCTTAGTCGTACTTGGAAGGATAGCGGACGTTTATAGTGTGATTAAAAAATCTTGGTACTTTGATGATTAAATTTTTTTATTATTATTTTTGATGACTGACAATATTTTTAGTGACAACCAATATCTACCCAATTTTTTTACATACGAATTTTATTTATTAAAACTTTTACTTATTTTTTTGTAAATAAGAACATAAATTGTTTTTAAAGTTAACGCCAACCTATTGTATTTCCCTCATAAGAGGTGTCACTAAGAGGAACATCGCGTCAGGTTAAAATATAATATAAAATAAACGTAAGTAAATCCGTATAAAGTGATTTATTTGAATAGAATAAGAAATATTTATTAATCAGTCACAAATCAATAATAATTAACGAAGTTCGGTTTCTTTCTAAAGTTTAGATCAACAAATTCATGTTTGAATAACTAAAAAACGACTTTAATATTAATCATAATTATAGCTATACTTGCAATATATTATTGAATACTTATTTTATGCACTCGTACTTTAGTAATCCGTGTACGTTCAAATTCAAATTCAAATTAAATTTTACTACAACAATTGCACTCGAACGGATCATAGTGGGTTAGTTTGACTATAGCGCGCGAGAGCGCGCCAGCGCTATACACACAGGCACGCGCGCTTCTGTGTGTGTAAAAAATGCATTGAATTACCTAAACTTGACTTCGCGCGATAGACGTAAACGCTCTTAAGAAACCAGGACTAAAAAGTGATTATTTTATTAGAGTTTTAACATGACATGAGATCATTTCGTTTTCAGTTTATATGTCATAACAAATTAATAGGCCTTGTGATTTCATTGACGCCCTTGGGATCGAAGATTCTTTATATTAAATAAGTACTCTACAGGAAGCGGTATAGTTACAAGAGTGTACATTTCTCAGGTATACATAAATACAAAGATATAATAGTTATATACAAAATTATTGTGTTTGTCACAGATCTGTTTGCGAGTTGGTCCAGCCAGCGTAGGACGTAGATTAGTAAGTAATATGCTTAAAAACTAGTTGGAAGCGTATCTAGGGATATAGGTCTCTACATCTTTGTTAAGGTAGGTATAGGTCTTAAGATTAGGTAGGTATAGCAGCGATTCTCAACCGATTGCCGTCTCAAGACAAGTTCTTATGACTTTTTTGTATTGTTAAAGATTTTTGTTTACGTAGGTATGTGGCCTATCTGGCTGCACAGTAATCTGCTTCATTTACTAATAATATGCTGGGGTGGCGTGCCTAGGGGCCAAAAATAGGCCAAGCCCATAAGGCAAGCAGACTGTTCAGAAACCCTAACATCATGAAGAGCAGTAGGTTATAAGGGCAAGCCAAGCTTTTAGTCTTGAATGAAAGTACCACCACCTGGGTTGTGCTAGTTGGCCTAGCTAACATATGTAGGTAATCGGAATAGTTGGTAGGCGGTAGGTAGTGCGTATTTTAATATTTTTAGCTAGGTTTTTCTGTATTCGCACTCCATCGGAATTCAAGTAAATTTTTGACCATCGTAACTACTAGAATATGCCCATTTGTTTATTATGTACGTAAGTTTAGCAATGGTTGAAGATTAGTTTTTATTCTTTGTTGGTTGAGCATCGCATCGAGACATAAAATTCTTAGCATACGATTTTATATTTTATCGATTTTTCTAGTTATAAGTAGGTACTTAATCATGCTACATTATATATTTCTGAAAGTAGCATTCATCTCACAAAATTCACAATTAGGTACATAAATAAATATTTATATTTTTAACAATAATAATCTACTTTTTTTTCTTAGGCATAGACAACAGAATATTAGGCATTTCTCTAGTAAATATACATAATAAATATTTCCGATAAATAATTTGGCAGGACGATATTAAAACTGTTAACAACATCACTACTCTATACATGTTATCTACGGTAAAGAAATTATCTTATAAAATTAGTGGAATATTTTACAATTTAGAATTTATTTACAGAACTTTTAGTTCCTCTTTCATAGCCAGTGTCGCCCCATACACAGTTAGGACGTGCGGAGCTCTGTTGAAAAAGTCGACTTAAAAATATTTTTGGGTATTACTTACTTCAGAAACTAACAATTAATTAATTGTCTAAATAAGTTTAAAATAATGAGCTTCAACGTATTATTAAGTTTCTAGATTCCTGTTAAAAATTCTGTTTGGGGATGTCGACTTCGGTTAAATGCCACTGGCTGAACTATCTTCGTAAAATTGCCATTGATATGTCTCCAAAACTGATATAAATAGAAAAGTAAAAAGATACTTTCCCAACTCAAAAAAGCATTTGAAAATTTTGGTATTTGCTAAACCTAATTTTGTGACACCCACGCAAATATTTTAAAAAATCGGGACAATTTGATAAATTCGGGAGCCATTCCCAAAAGTTTTTGACAAAACAAGTTAAGTTTGCAAAAATGAAGAGATAGAAAGTTATCTTCTCCACAATCTTGATTAACTCTTCACCGCGTCCATTTCCCAAGAATGGCCCTCTAGGGCCGTCGCTCGTAGCTCCAGAAGATTTACTTTTGTTTTCGCTTAGACATACAGCCAATGTTTCCAAGTAAAGCGGCTGACGGGGGCGCCACCTCTTATGGCCTCGTGTTCAGTTTCCGGTGATATGCAGCAGGCCAAGCGCTGAAAGTTGAGAGTTATCATAGCAAAACTATGAAGGTAAAGCAGCAAAATTTAACTTCTCGAACCTGGCACAAACTAATGGCGCTAGCATAGCTGGTATTAAGCATCGTCATTGGTTGAAAATATGGTGGGTAATGTCATTTTACATTTCAAAATAGCTTGAAATCATTGGTCAGATTGAGACCTAGCTATGGTCGCGCCATCTACAATTAGCCTTTAACGGGCTTTCCCATTCAATACGAGACGATTTTGAAAATATCCTAATTGCCGGCAGAATTTCACTTTTGTGTAGGCCCTCGGGAATGAAAAATTGTTAAGAGACAAACCTCTCGGCAGGTCCCAGGAGTGGATACAAGTTTGTATATCGCGACGATGGGTATCATGAGTATGGAGGAACAGGCGAGGCCCCAGCCCAGCACTACGGCCCACGGCGGGTACGTGTAGGTTTGATATTGCAGCGGTTGCTGGTATAGGAGGCCAAAGACAACCACACCCTGAAATGTAAAAACGAAATAAGTACCTAAGCATCTACTTGGTACTTAGAGATAATGCAACATTTTTTCGAGTTATGAGGTAAGATATCTAAAATAGAAATAGAGCGTATGAACAATATGGCAAAGTGTTATTGGGTTTTTCCCTCGGGAATTTCTCAGAGTCGTAACATAAACTAGAATCGAAGCTTGTAGTTTTTGTCCATTCCGACGCGGGAAACGGCGTAAGTTTAAGTTATCAATGCGATTATCGCTCCGCGAGGATCTGCGCTCGAAAGGGCGATGCGCTTGGGACACGAGACACTGCATTACAGCGCGGATCACTGAGGCATACGGGTGTGTTGCTCTTACGTAGTTTGTATACCTACTTATATTTGTCTTTTAGTGATTTCCTGTATAGTAACCAAATTGTTGCTACCCCTTCAACGTCCATTCGTTTCAACGGATGTGAGGGGACTCCATAACTGATTTACCCACCCTCGTGGTCAGCATGAAAATCACCTTAGGTATAATATTTGTCTTGAAGCTGATGGCAGTTTACAACAGTAACACACGCAACTTATGTAAGTATACTTTGTGAACCTATCAGACCTAAAATTTTTATTTACTCCTACCAAAACTACCTAACTATAGTTATATGTATAATCTGTTACCAAATTAGGATTGAGTGACGTGGTATTCTACTTACAATGATAAAAGTAGGACTGACGAACTTCCAGCATATTCTCCAATATAGACCAGGTCTGAAGCCGAGCATCTCCTCCACGTCATCAGAGAACCGCTTCAAGCCTGCAAATGATTCATTCATGATCACACAAAAAATAGTCATACTATGTTTAATGACGAGAGTGAAAAAACAGGGTGTTATACCATAGAACCAGGATACAGCAACCGCTTCGAAGAGAGCAGAGCACAGCAAAGATATACCAGCAGCATAGGTATCCAGCAAGTGGAACATGTAGATGCCACCCTGAAAAAAAAGATAGAACAAGAACATAAATCTAGGAATTTGCCTTCCCAAGGGTAGTGTGCATCTTTGAGGATGTCCACACGTAAGAGAAACAGGACTAAGTCAACTTTCATGCTAGTGACGTTGTTACCAAGATACGGCGGTATAGATTAGTGGTGGCCCAGTATATTATAACCTCCACTTACGAGTAGCAGCTAGGTCGTGGAGCCGAACCGCTCAATGTAATTTATTTCAACACCGCTGCTCTCAAAACGGTGAAAGAAAATATTGTGAGGAAGCCGGCATTCGAAGACATGAGACTCCCTCAAGGCTTGTGTCCCGACAGTGGAAAAGTTAAAAGAAGCTTATGTTTATGTATTTTATATTACTATGGTCTTACCGGAGTAATATTAATGCAGGCCACACAGAAAGAGACGCAGACCACGATGAGCGTGAAGTGTTCCCGTCTCAACCAGGTGGCGCCACAAGCGCGCGCCTGATCCAGTAGACCGGTTATCACGCACTCTAAACCACCCATCTGCAAAAAGAATTTACTTATCTATACTACTTATGAATCTGAAGAGTTAGTTTGTTTGTTTGGTTGGTTGAACGCAAAATCTCAGGAACTGGTTCGAATTGAAAAAATATTTTAGTGTTGGACAACCCATTTATCGAGGAAGGCTATAAGCTATATAAATCACGCTGCGTCCAATAGGAGCGGATCATCAATCAAAATTGCTACGCATACGAAGTGGCGCGGGTCAGCTAGTCTTAAATAGAACGATGCACATGGAAAGTTTCTTGTCTTTGTTTCTTTCTTGTCTTGTCTGCACATCTCAGGCATGATAGGCATCTTCACAATCCACACCTACGCTGCACTTCGCAACGGCTTAGCGTCACTGTAGTCAATAGCAGCTGTATTCAGCATAATTATTTAGCCTATGATACGACATTCTCAACTATTTGGAGGCAACCGACTAATCAGGGGTGTTACCATGATCTGTTAGTGCAGGAATGTTTTAGGACTATTCCGAGAGTGGGAAAGTCGGAATAATACTATAAAACAATCCTGCATTTTAAAACCTGGTAACCCGATCTTACCCCAGAATCTAATCCCAGCATAATAAGCATAAAGAAGAACAGCATTGCCCATAGACTCGCTCCTGGTAATGTTGCGACCGCTTCTGGATACACTTGGAATACCAGCCCAGGACCTTGAAAACATTAAAAAAATCGTAAAAAAAGGTAAATTTATTTGCTAAAAATAAAATAAATAAGAATGGCCTGTATTTTCTACTAACATTCAAAACTTAACGCAATAATTAATCTACAGTGCTTATAATATGTATTTTCGTATTATATTTATGTGCGTTTAACTAATCCAACTAACCTAATTTATTTTAGTACCTATTCGTCGCCTCTACGGAGTAGGCCTCTCCTAAACTTTTCCATACATCCCTTTCCCGCGCCTCACGCATCCATAAGGGTCCACCTCTCTGGTTGAAGATGTCTCTCCATCTTTTACTTGGTCTCTCTTTTTACCATTTCCTGTCTCTTGTAAACGTCTTCGTGTAAACGGACCCTCCACGAAGCCGACAACCAAGCATTCTGAACATCAAACTAATAATTTTATCTTCTTTTTTGATGTGTGAAGCCACGTTTTGCGGTAACGATCCATGTAACGCAGTCAAAACGTTGTGCAGATGGATGCATTCAATAGGAGTCATGGAGTTTAAAAAAGTAAGTATTAAAAAAAACCTTTTTTAATAAATAATTGGAACCTTGTCCCTTCCTTGTTTAACTAGACCCCAGATATGGTCCAGAACAAAAATAAAAGCAATGAAGGGAAGAACAAGCGGCTCTCGGCTTCATTAAGGGTGTTTTTTACACCCTTTATAGCAGGTTCCTCTAATGATTGATCTATTTTTTCATACCTTCAGTAGCCACAGATGATATTGGTACTCCTTGCTTATGTGACATGAATCCTAGGTAAGTAAAGATGACGAAGCCGGAGAAAAACGACGTGAAGCAGTTCACTAATGTGGTCACCAAACAGTCCCTGAAAAATATACAGTCCAGTCGGTTAAAGGGAGACATCAAACTTTCTAAAAGTCCCAAGGGTCTTCGATTTTCAAATTATTCTTCCCTGATTTTTCACTTTCCTTTCGATCGGGGTTGATAAATTAGTTTATTATAAGAATAGAATATTCTTTATTATCTACACCATAGAACTGACATTCATAAAAGACAGCATTTCACAAAGGATGACACAATGCCCGGCCTTATAGCTAAAAGCGATTTTTGCAAGGTAACCTTTGGTTGGATCACAGGAAGAGATGAATTAGTATCATCTTCTTCTTCTTCATTATCGTGTGGTGCCTAACCTGGTGTCAGAGTTTTTATGCCGCCCAAGGGCCTCTGACTTGGCTTTTACATGCCGTCGAGAAATATCTCTCAGGCATGGTGGTTTCCTCACGATGTTTTCCTTCACCGAAGCAAGTGATAATTATAGGTACAATACGCACATAATTCCGAAAAATTAGAGGTGCGTGTCTTGGGTTCGAACTCGGGACCAAAAAATCAATAAAGAATTAGTATCATAATAATGAGTGATTCTGCAACGTACCTGTAGCAGTTGTTGTGAAAAGTGTTGTAGCTGGCATACGACAGATGAACTCCAAAGCCAGCCCCAACTGAGTAGAAGATCTGGACAGCTGCGTCTACCCACACCTGAAAAACAAAGGGACAGTTCATCATTATGACAATGGATGGATGGATTTTAATAATGGGTGTAAAAACCTTTATCGAAGCCAAAACGCTCTTCCCGTCATTGTGTTAATTTTAAGCCCCCGATGAAGAGGGGTTTTATTTTGTTCTGTACCTTGAAACCTTCTAGTTACGGAAATATTGAAGGTTTAAAGTTCCAACTTTTTCACAGTTTTTTTTTTAATATACATTTTTAGCGTTGTAACTTTAATTTAAACTAGCTGATCGGCGCAACTTCGTCTGCGTAACATTTTTGATTAATGCTCCGCTCCTATTGGTCGCAGCGTAATGTTTTATATAGCCTATAGCCTTCCTCGATAAATGGGCTATCCAACACTAAAATAATTTTTGAATTCGAACCAGCAGTTCCTGAGATTAGCGCGTTCAACCAAAAAAACTCTTTAGCTTTATCATATTAGTATTAGATATCTCTCTTGCGCTATTCAACGCATCCACCAGCACGATGTTTTGAGTGCGTTACATTGAGCGCTACCGTAAAACGTGATTTTTCACAGCAAAATAATATCGGTTCAGTAATCTTTGTGCTGTGTTACTTAGTTCGATTGGTCAACAGAATGCTTGGAAACGGACCCTTTACGAAGCCGTCATAGCTTCGTGAAGGGTCCGTTTACACCGTGTATGTCTGAAAACCACACATGCGTTCTTTGAGTCTTTACATTTTTAGAGTGGGCCGTGAACCTGTTGCGTGTTGGTAAGTCGACGGAGAAGAGTATTATGGAAAGAAAAAAGTGCGCAGCCATGGTGGCCAATGGGGATAGGAACTATCACCAAACCTGGGTATATTATGTCTGCTGCCAAACAGCTATATGTTACCGTGTTAAACTTTTAGGTATCAATAGACCAACGTCTCTCAGTATTGCATAGACAATTAGAAAGATATGACTATTTTTCAATTAACAAATAACATCATAATCTGCCTAGCCTTTTCCCAACTTTGTTGAGGTCGGCTTCTAGTCTAACCGGATGCAACTGAATACCGGTACCCTATCTGACCTCCACAACCCATTAACTACGGGGTAATATCATACCCCTTGGTAAGACTGGCTGTCAGACTTTCGGGCCACTGACTACTTGTAACGACTGTCAAAGATCTACAAATGACAGCTGGGACCAACGGCTTACCGTGCTTTCCAAGGCACGGAGGAAACTCAGTATGTAAAGGGTGGTCACCCATCCACGGACAAACCTAGGCAAGCGCCGCTTAGCCTGATGATCGACCCGAGCGGGTGTTATTATCTAGCCACAAGCAGTCTATTAATTTGTGGGATTTAAAAAGCAAGTACTGCGGCTCGAAAAAAAATTGTAACGAACTTGTGTGTCCTTCAGTCTCGTCAGCTCCGGCTGCAGGTAATACGCGATGCCCCTGGTGGCTCCAGGCAGCAGTAGACCTCTCGCCAACAGGATGGACAGCACCACGTAAGGCATGGTTGCTGTCAACCATACAACTTTGCCTGCAACAAACAATATACCAATTGTAGACCTGTCGAGTTGATGTCGATCTCAAACATCATAAGAAGTTACAGTCCATGTACATGGAGCGACTGCCTATCTGATCTCCACAACCCAATTAGTGCTGGGTAATACGGTACCCCCTGGTAAGAACGTTTGTCAGACTTTCGGGCCACTGACTACCGGTAACGACTGTCAAAGATCTATTGACAACTGACAGCCGGGACAAACGGGTTAACGTGCTTTCCGAGGCACAGAAAGGCCTTACTTGACCAAGTTGACAAAATCGAAGAACCTTTACGGACCAACAGATACTTCTGAACTACACCACGAACTGTCTCAACTTTTTGCTTCCTATCCAGATTATTTGTCGTGCCTGGGAGACGAACGGTCGCTCGAATCTAGTCTTTGATCCCTCGCACACTCTCCGTACGCAACGCAATTTTGGATTCTATATCTATTGTGATGTGCTCGTGGAAGAATGGAAGAAAATCTTATCAATATGTTTGGAGTACTATGAGAAGAGCTATGCGCTGATCTGTCTGTCATAATATAAGTTAACTCCTGTAATCCCCGAAGAGTTAGACAGCGGCGTACCTAATAGTACACCCACATTTCGCCAGTTATGCTTATGTCCCATGGAATAGGGGGCGAGCCTATTGCCATCAACCGGACACAAATCCAGACTCCGTGGCTGCTACTGAGAAATCCCTGATGGAAAACCCCAATAACACTTTGCCCGACCTGGGAATCGAATCCAGGACTTCATGCTCAGCAGTCGCGCTTGCCACCAGTAGACCAACAAAGCAATCATCAGCAGGCAGGTATTTAATTATGTTCTAAACAAAACATCGCCCGACTTTAACGAATGCACCTAATTCGCATTTGGCCGTATTATGCTAAAGCAAAACAGATAAAAAACATTATTTAAGGGCTTACCAGAGCTTTTGACTCCCTTGAAGAGTGACAAGTACAGAGTGACATAGACCATTGCCAAGCAGATCGCCAGTTGCCATTTCGGGAAACCGAGATCGTTCAGACCCTCGGAGTGTTGCATTTCGAGGACCGCACGGCTGGGAACAAATGAATTTCTTATACCTTTCGCTAAGACTTCAGAGGCAGTAATGTGATTTCGAGTAGCCTGTTCTGCCGCCTGTTTGTCCAAGAAATAAGTAAGAAGAAAACATGCTGCGCTGATCCCAAATTAATTGGGATAAAGACCATCGATACGCTAAAAAGAAGGCGAATAATGAATATTTGTATGTGGGGGTTGTTAGCCCATTACTTATCTACTTTACCGACCGGTTCATTTACATCACAGTATTCTAACTTAGATCATGCTGTGCTAAGCTGAAGCAATATTTTTGTTGTATTCCCGTGAAATTTGGTACCTATTCTATCTGAGCATGTGCCTGCTTAGGTATATTTTCTATGTTTTTATAGCTTTTAGTGACAATGTCGGTTAAAAACTTAGATATGTGTGTATTGACCAATTTCAGAATCAAATCAAAATAGCCAAAGAGGTTACCTATGTATTCAAATGCTAAGCTAAAAATACCTACACCATAGATCTATGACCTGCGTTAGCCTTTCTATTGAAATACGTAGACAAATTACGTTACATCCAGCCTTAAAAAGAGTCAATTTCCGGAAGCTCTGATTGGACCTTTTGTACGACGCGGATGACTCACATACGATAAACAGGAAATATCGGACGATGATTGACACTTTATAACACGGACAAGCGGAGACAAGCAATGATTTGATTCGCATTTTTTTTGAGAAGGTAGATGTGGATCAAATGAAGGAATTTCGACCTTACGATTTGTATTTAGACACGGATTTTCTATAAATGTACTCCACACCTTTGAAATGCGTGAAAACTGAACTGACTACATAGTACCTACCTACTTCAGATTAACGCGCACCATTTTGGTAAAAAATCATTTGTTTGTTGTGCTGAGTATCATAATTAACCGGTCAGTAAGACCGGGTCACAGCCACGATTGATGCGACTTGCGTTATAGGACAGGCGCGCGCGTCACTTGTTTCCGTCGCTTGATTACCGTTGCATCGCAGTGAATTGTGGTATGCTCTCAGCAATTTCTTTCATTACGTAGTCGTTGCAAGCGTGCAACTCATGGCCACGAGTTTCGAATGGTAGCTAAGTTAGGTTCTCAGTAAACGATTAATTGTCAAGAAACCCATCTATCTTGTTATATATATTATATTAAATATATATAACAATATATATAATATATTTTTATGAAGTAAAAAGCTGACTGACTGATCGATCAACGCACAGCTGAAACCGCTGGGTTTAGAAGCAAGAAATTGTGCACGAACGTTCCTTAAATGACGTAAGTGTGCAGTAAGAAGGGATTTTTGAAAATACATCCCATAAGGGGTTAAAACGAAGGTTGAAAATTTGTATGAAACTTGGTCAATTTGAAGTTTTTTTTTTCTCACACACACTCGAAATTTCCACTCCAACGAAGTCGCGGGCAAGTTACTAATATACACAACAAATATTCCTAGTTAAACTCACTGAAAGAATTCTGAAGCTGGTGTGAAGTGCGACAGAGGTCCTTGGTAGCGCACGTCGGTCCGGTTGCTGGTGCCGTTGACTTCTTGGCTGGAGTCCCAGCACTGGTCCGTGTTCCAGGAGTTGTCGCAGTGCACCCAGGGGAGCTCTGAACGCGCTGATGAGATGAGGAAGTAGAGTGCCCAGCCTAGATTGGAGGAGAACATAGTTGAATGAGGATGGAAGTTTAGCTGATCTATGGACAATCCATCGGAATCCAATCAAACCATACCTTGGCAATATATTTAACATCATTTAACAGGAATTGATTAAAGCTAATGAAAGAACACATACATAAACATGGTTAGAGTTAAGTCGTTTTAATCCTCTTAAAGGGTCATTGTACTCATTATAACGAACAACTTTCACTATGGGACCAACCCTGAAATCGCGAAAAAAGAATCAGCTGTTCAGTACATTTATGTTCGCCTAACTCGTCAAAATCTACTGAACAGCTGATTTTTTTACAAAAAAAAAAACAAAAATTAAATTTAACCATGTACATATGTATAAAAAAACAGCTGACTGTGATTGTTGAACCGAACAATTTTTTTTAAGACTTTTGTTTTCCCTTGAGTAACATAGTCATAAAAAACGGCTTTCTATAGGACATCCATGACTACAATGAGAATGGTCCTTCAAGACGCGTCGGTACAAAATATTGTCAGAAAGATGATGAGATGCTATCTAGCCGATATTGACCACAGCGACTGCTTTCGATGGCTTTCTAGGGTGGTTGTCGAGATCTTTGGTGTGCTGTTCTGTTATTTTTTCTCAAGTGACTAGCATATCCAACTTAGGCCGGAAAACTCCGAGCACAAAGCGGATATGTCAGAGCACCGTTGACGACATTGTGATTGATAGCTGTAGGTGGTCAAGCTTTAAGGTCATGACGTTTTGAATCGAATTGCGACTTTCTTCTCTTTTCAAAGGCTTTGACCTGCTAATGCACATAACGTCTCCACTCAGGTCATACTAAGGGTTTCAGTGCTAGCGTAGATCTAAATTTGCAGACACGAGTAGGTACCCTACCACGGCTGAGTGAGTAGGTGTAAATATTAATGACTGGCATAACGCGTCAGTTCTGGCATGCCTTTAACATTTGGATGAGTTCCAACACCGAGTGTTGTAAATATGAGCGTAGGTAGTTACTGATAAATACGCGACATGATATGCAGCGGTTTTAGTTGTTGAATACTGACTTGTTAGTTTAAAAAATATGAGTCTTCTAATCACCTAATATCTCTGCTTCTGTTTTAACTCTAGGTACTATTTGGTAGATTCCAATACACATAACACATTTTTTGCTATAATTTTAATTCAACCCATTTTCCCATTCCTTCTTTTCACAAATTCTTTCACTACACTATTAGTAGTAGCCAGGAAACTGTTTGATTACTGAATACGTTACATTTGTGAAAACATAACATATAATATAACACCTGTAATCTCCGAAGGGCTAGGCAGAGGTGTATCTAATAGTACACCCACATTTTGCCAGTTATGTTTTAGTCCCATGTAATAGGGAGCGAGCCTATTGCCATTAACCGGGCACAAATCCAGAGATTCTCTGAGAAATTCATGATGGAAAAACCCAATAAAAATTGGCCCGACCCGGGAATTGAACCCAGGACGTCATGCTCAGCAATCGCGCAGGTAGTCATATTCAACATTATATTTGAGTCTAATAGAACGTAAATTCATCACCAATACAAATATAAAATAAACAAACAGAAACAGATAAACACTGGACATAATTACTAATGATGACGTTGTAGTAAAACGACACGTAGAAAGCCACCATGACCGCACAGAACCCGACACCTGTAACATAAGAGAGAACGTTGTACAGTCACCAGCAACAATATGTGCACACTGTACTCCAGATGGAAAAGAAAGAAAAACGTTTATTGGCCCATGCCACAAGTAAACACAATATTACAAAAAAACAAATAAAACTTAAAACTAAAGGTGAAATATTGTGTAACTGTCCCACTGCTGAGCAACGGCCTCTTCTGATATAGAGAAGGCTCACTTAAGTCACGTTTGCTGAAAAAAAAATTGTAACTCTAATTAAAAACGCTTTTCGCCTAAACTATGGGCTGAACTATTGAGGTGAAGGTTTGTCTATACTGTTATCGTCTGAGAGTCAATGTGTGGAAACGGGATCCTAACAGATATCTCAGTACGTTACCTGTCAGGATCCGGTGTCAGCGCATTTCGGATAAGTTTTTGACATATATTTCGGCTTACCCTATGATGACATAACTACAAAATCTAGTCTAGAAACATTTTGGCCCCCAGAATTGAAATATTAATAGTCACGAGCATATAATTCTAAAATAATCCAAGTACCTAGCAGTAGAATTTCAATTCTGAGGATTAAAAATAATGTTTCTTGACTAGATTTTTTAGTTATGTTATCTCTCTCAGGCCACTCACTAAGCTTTGAACACAAACAAATATAATATGCTCGTGACTGTACCCATAGGAACGGTTGTGTCAACTCACGGCACCACAAACGAAATGTGACTCACATTTGTTTGTGGTCATTCGATAAAAAAATATTTGCCGATAATCCTCACGTTTCGGTGAAATTCAATAAATGTACGTTTTGTGTGTGAAATTTGACGCGGGTAGCGGTAGGTGGAAATTGAAAATGAATTAACAATTTACAGAAAATGAACTAGGTACACCTATGTCGTAAGTGTGGTAAATAAACCAACATTAATATTTTCAAAGGCATAGAACTGGGCCACCCGGTCCATAGGACCTCGGTCCCATAGGTAGGGACTGGTCATCTCGCAGCTGCCATGAATTATTGTATTTTTTAATTGTTGATTTTATCTTTTTACTCTGGACGCTCTTACTCGCACGTCTTTCTACATCGTTCTCACATATATGTATAATCTCGACATGAATGATGTAACCAAGATTTTGTAAAAACATATTGATTTAAAAGGGTGTCCATGGAGTTTCTTGCTCATACTTCTCCATAGGATCTACGCTTTCGAATGGGCAACTACAGTACTTTCACAAGTTATTATGCCCTGTGACTGGGACTGTAGCTTAGTTTATTTTTTGTGTTTTGACATTCAAAAGTGCCTGTGATGGTCTAATTGAAATAAATACTTTGAGTTATAGTAAAACCTGGGAAAACCGGGTTATACTATGGGACCGAAACCGGGTTTCGATGCTCTACATAGAATCGAATATCAGAGTCAGCTCTTCACCATTTTAGATTTTTCCGTAAATTGTCAGTGCTTGAAGGTACTTAAATTAATGGGTACAGAACAAGGTAGATTAACGAAAATGAAACTCCTTACAACAATAATTTCAAATTAATCAACAAGGCAAAATAGTTTTTTTTAAGATTATATCGATTGTGTGTTGTTTTGTTTGAGACACCTAAGCTCTTGTATTATTCTTAGGTATACAAATTAGTAAGACTGTATTTTTTTTCACTTTTTGTATTTATAATAAGTGAATAACTGTCATGCATGCATTTCTTAGCATTTTAAAGTTTATTCGTTAATGATAATATGCGAACAGCGCTGTGGGCTACATTATTATTAAAGTTATTTATCTTATCATGTTTAAAAATCGCATGTTTGGTGTTCCAACTTGATAAAAAAAAACATATTAGATATTTTTTTAAGAAAATTGTAAGTCATACCTTTGAAGAGCGGACATATCTTCCACAAGGTGATGGGTCCTTGTCGGTTGTACTGTCCGAGGATCAGCTCCATGTAGAACAGAGGCACGGCTCCAAACACCAGCATCAACGTATACGGGATCAGGAACGCTCCTAAATGGAGACATAAAAAAGCAAAAAAATAATAATGTAGTGTAATCAACAAACACAAATATAATCAACAAACAAACACAAGGTTAGGGGGGGAAGTGGGTATGATGTAATGTAGTTAGCCACATAGTGTAAAAAGAAACGTAGCACAGACAGTATGAAATGACCTATGACACTAGATTAAATAGCTAAACATAACCTAAAAAATAAAAAAAGGTTCCGACGAATTGAGAACCTCCTCCTTTTTGAAGTCGGTTAAAAAAACTAAGAAACGTCATGTCTGCAAGTATAGGTGCTCAAAAGTGGATTTGTGTAACATAGATAGATTCTGTCCATCACATGCTCTCTGTACTGAACATAAAATATACTAAAAACCTTCAATGCTTCAATGCTACTCGCTTTCGCAGTATGGCGAATTTTTAATAATATAGTAATGATATTATTATTTTGCGAAGAGTTTAGCTAGAAAGGATAGGAAAAAAATGTCTACTCAAAACATAAAATAAAAAGTCAGTCGTCCCGTTGAAGTTGTGTAGCGCTTTCGCTACACCATGCGTAGCGCTCTGCTACGACGTGCTACGACGTAGCTGGCATGTGCTACGACCGCGTAGCTTTCGTCTACGAGACTTACGTGTGATAGTTTCAAACAAATTGTTTTTGAAAAATTAAATACAATTTCTAATGATATAATCTGAAAAGCCTTGAGATTTAGACTCTAAGATTCACTAACAATTGTTTCCCGTCCAACGAAAGTTTCAAGTCGTAAATAAATAATGTATCAAGTTAAAGCTATCGCTTAAGATAATCGGCACCAAAACAAACAATTTCACTGTTAATTGAATTTCCTAAAGAAACTATAACTCCTTCTCTCTCAATTTTGAAGTGGTGGTTTAATTCTTAGATGCAGATTTATAAGAGATAACTTCTTAGTACTTGGCTACCCGGAATTTGAAAGACAATTCATATAACATAACATAACATCACGCCTGAAACCCCTGAAGGGTTAGGCAGAGGTGTACCTAATAGTACACCCACATTTCGCCAGTTATGTTTTAATCCCATGTAATAGGTGGCCAGCCTATTGCCATCAACCGGGCACAAATCCAGACTCCGTGGCTGCTACTGAGAAATTCCTGATGGAAAAACCCAATAACACTTTGCCCGACCCGAGAATCGAACCCAGGACGTCATGCTCAGCAGTCGCGCTTGCCACCACCAGGCCAACGAGACAGTCGAAAAACAATTCAACAACAAAAAAAAACCGGTCAAGTGCGAGTTGGACTCGCGCACCGAGGGTTCCGTACAAACCTGTGGGTATATAACTTTTTTTTATATGACGAAACTAAAAATTTACGGTTTTCGTAATTTTTCCTATATCTGTACTATAAGACGTGACTTCGTACAAAATTTCAAGATTCTAAGTTCACGGGAAGTACCCTGTAGGTTTTGATTCCCGTGCGAGTTTCGAAAATTTGCGGCCTAAGTGGCTGTATCTTTTGATTGCGTTGATTTAGAAGGTTGATTTTTCTACAGCTTCCAGGGACAGTAGAACTAAGTATCATATAGAAATTTCAGTTTGATACCTCCACGCGTTCCTGAGAAAAACGGTCTTGACAGACGGACGGACGGACGGACGGACGGACAACAAAGTGATCTTATAAGGGTTCCGTTTTTTCCTTTTGAGGTACGGAACCCTAAAAAATAACAATTCATAATTCACAACCGACTCCTATGTGACAAGCGATATGATCCGTATAATGCATATAATATTTGTATATGCAATCCATCTTTATCCAAGAGGCAAGCATTGAAAGTCATAAACTCAGTGACATGGAACGTCGTATAGAGCCCTCCGTATGAGGAAAGTTAACGTGGAAAGAGATGAGAATAAGAACTTATGACGTGCAGTTCGGAGACTCATTCCGCATTTTTTACTCGTGCCGTTGTGTTTTTTAATTGTTTGGGGTGGAGAACTTTAAATTGAAGTAAAACAAATGGTTTTATAAAATCATGTTTAAACATCAATGACGATGTTTTGACGGCACGGTTGGCGCAGTGGCTGAGCGATTGGCTGCTGCGCTGCGTGTCGCGGGTTTGATTCCCAAACGGAAAAAAAAATATTTGTATGTCTATACACAAACGGCCAGATCCGAAGCAACTACCTACAGGTTGTTGTTCCGGATCTGGCTGTTTGTGTATGTCAGTTAAAATGTTTATAAACGCGCCCAAGATACAGGAGAAATTTCCAGTGCGGGACAAAGTAAAAAAAAAATGGCACACATTTTTCTGTATTTTTCTCCGCCTCTAAAAAAACCCTCCATCACATGTTTAAACAATAACCAAACTAGGT
This sequence comes from Standfussiana lucernea, assembly GCA_964057025.1. NCBI lineage: Eukaryota > Metazoa > Arthropoda > Insecta > Lepidoptera > Noctuidae > Standfussiana > Standfussiana lucernea. The sequence goes on along the minus strand of OZ059798.1, from coordinate 8,350,990 downwards.
CTTTTAATACACTTACAATGGCAATGCTTTTCGTTTTGACAATTCAATAATCATTACGTTATTTACGTTGACGAGCAGACGAATTTCGCAAACACAATAAAGCACTGGATTAGGAATTTCATTCAAAATCCTTCGGTTTGTGATAGAAAGTGTAAAACGCATTTGGGGGTGCTCATCGAGGCTGGAAGAGACCCATGACTTTGATCTCGACTGGGGCACGCGAAACCCGGTTCAGTCCCACAGTAAAACCCAGTATTTCCCGGGTTTTACAATGAGACCGAAACCGGGTTTAGATGTCCTAGTCTCAATTGATTAAAGTTTAAATTATAGTATTAATGATCACTACATAGTATGAAACAAAGTCTTCCCGCTGTCTGTCCCTATGTATGCTTAGATCTTTAAAACTACGCAACGGATTTTGATGCAGTTTTTTTTTAATAGATACAGTGATTCAAGAGGAAGGTTTATATGTATAATACATGGAAATTATAGTAGAGAAAACATTAGTACCTACATTGCACCCGTGCGAAGCCGAGACGGGTCGCTAGTGCCAAATAATTCAATCATTAAACTCGTCAATTTTAATGCATCCATTCAAATTGACCAGTGACTTTGTCCACCCGGCGGTCCTCAGTCTGAATGATTTCATAGTTCTGAAGAGCATACAATTTAATATTTCACGTAGCATAAGGGGGTCAGTCGCCTCGAGGTAAACCAGTATCGTCAAGCTGGTCAAAGTTGACTATCAGTCAGATGTACCTAGCCTGTAGAGGCGGTAATTAAAAGAGCTGGTGGTGTAGTGATACGCCACCCAACCCGAAAGGGCGGAAAACTGTAAGGAGGAAGTTGAATTGATTATATCGATGAAACTAAACGCGGGAATATTTCACGTAAACAAGGAACTAGCTACAATTTAATATCACCGCCTCATTTTTCAGTTGACCGCTACCTCTATCGGTAAATTTATTTATTCAGTAAATATTTTAAGGTCTCCCACGTGTAACACTAATGAGTTTACAGTTAATACAATTAATAATGCACCTTAGCTGGACCTTCGTGATATTTTTCAGCAGCAAAGTAATAGTAGTGAAAAACATTGTTTTAATTTTAAAACCTTGGAACTTTGCAAATTGATAATGGAAAATATCACAATAAAAGTCATCATCACGTTTCCCATGACTTTAAATGTTGACAACATCTTTCTGTAACGAGAAAAAACTTTTACGATCCCTTCGGAAAAAAAGAACAGTAATTTTGACGATTGAAAAAAACAAAGAAAATCAAAATTAGATAAGGATATAGTACTGCGAACGTCAAACTAATCCAACTTTCTAAATTTGGAATACTCATCATTTGCCTAGCCTTTTTCCCACTATGTTGGGGTCGGCTTCCAGTCTAACCGGATGCAGCTGAATACTAGTATTTTACATGAAGCGACTGCCTATCTGACCTCCACAACACAGTTAATACTAGGTAATACGATACTCTTTGGAAAGAGTGGTTGTCAGACTTTCGGGCCACTGACTACTTGTAACGACTGTCAAAGATCTACAAATGACAGCCGGGACCAACGCGACGGCTTAACGTGATTTCCGAGGCGCGGAGGAAACTCGGTATGTATGGGTGGTCACCCATCCACGGACCAACCCAGGCAACCGCGGCTTAACCTGACGATCGACCCGAGCGGCTGTTATTATTTAGCCACAAGCTCAATTAAATCGAGCTAAATTTGGAATACTAACATGCAGTAAAATACCACCAAAAAGTATGCAAACTTAGTATAGAGTTAAATTAACTACAAAAAAAACATTAGGTACATTAAAATCATTACAATGATTTCAAAAACAGGGAGAAATTTTAATCTGGCAACATCTTGCCAGAGCCAGGTAAATTCATAAGCAAACCTATTTAGCTTTCAAAACTTAAAGACTGGCACACTAAATAAAAAATAGCCTTTAAAGGCACAAAATAAAAATAAAAAATAGCGTAACTTACCGCCGCCATTTCTGTAGCAGAGATAAGGGAACCGCCACACATTCGCAAGGTCGACGGCAAATCCGATGATGGACAGCAGAAAGTCAGCGCCGGTACCCCAGGTCTCTCGCCCGTCGCCTTCCTCTGACATAAATCATGACTGTACAGGTATTTGATGTGGAAGGTTCTTATAATTCCAAAAAAGACAAAGACAAGGAATATTACAGTCATTTCTCTGTTCTTTTACATCTCTCTGTCAAAGTCAAGTGATCTTAATGACGGTTGCAATACCGATGTTGTTGGGTTGTTGCCACAAAGAATTCTCAAAATCACAACGATATTTATTTTCTTTAAAATGAGTTTAAGAGGTAGGTGAAAGGAATGTATAATGGATGTAAAAATACCCTTAACGAAGCCGAAAGCCACTTGTACTCCCCATCATTGCGATCATTTCTTTGTTGTGGACCATACCTGGGAACCATTTAGTTACGGAGATGTGGGGTGTCAGCGTTCCAAATTTTTTTCATTTTTTTTTTAAACTCAATCTCAAAGCATTTATTTCAATTAGACCATTACAGGCACTTATGAATGTCAAAACACAAAAAAAACTAAGCTACAGTCCCAGTCACAGGGCATAATAACTTGTGAAAGTACTGTAGTTGCCCATTCGAAAGCGTAGATCTCTGTGGAGAAGAATGGGCAAGAAACTCCATGGGCACTCTTTTAAATCATTATGTTGTTACAAAGTCTTAGTCTTTACTTTAATTACCCACATGACCCCCTTACTATTCAATGCACCCATCAGCACAATGTTGTCAGTGCATAACATTGAGGCCTACCGTAAAACGTGATTTTTCACCTCAAAAACAAAGTCGTTTCCCAGCAATAATTTTTGCGTAGATTTACTTAATTTGATGTACATAATGCTTGGTTGACGGCTTCGTGAAGGGTCCATTTACACTTTGTATAGATTGCAAGACAGTTGTGTCAAAATTGTAAAGGTATATAGGTAGGTACCTGGTTTAATACTATTCGTTCTGAGCTTTTTCGAATTTTCACTAAAGAATTCTTCCTCTATTTGTACCTTGGGCTCCTCTGAAATAAAAACAGTAAATTAATAAAAAGCGATTCCATCTAGGTCCGGATGCACCATCGATCGCAAAACCTATTAAACGCTAAGGGCCTGTTTCACGATGTCCGAGTAGATAGAATATTATTTATTATGCTTTACATAAAAGAAAACATTTCACATAGGGTGACACAATGGGCGGTGTTATCACTAAAAGCAATCTTTTTAAGACAACCTTAAGATGGTGAATAATACTGCAGGTAGTTAGCCGCTACTCCCCGGATAAATTTAGAAATGGAACAGAATTTGTATCAAATTACCTGCCAAGTAAATTATCGGGCACTTAAACGTGGGTGGCGAAGATTTAAAACATCGTTCCGTTTCTGTCAAACGTTTGAATATGACATATGCTTTAAATGAGTTTAGCGGTAAATGCATTTTGTGAGTTGTGGTGTAAACGGGCTCTAATGTAAAAAGTTTAAATTAACTCAATTAATAACTTACTCTTATAACATGATAGAGTTACAACGGAGCCTTTCGTAGATTTGTTATCTGAAAAAGAAAATAACAATTATCAATGTGAAAATGTTTCCGAGTACATGTATAGCAGAAATATCTCTGCTATCAAAATGAAATCGTCTGAAACCCTTGTAGTTTTTGTCACTTTGCATTATACACATGTGTCATACTTCCTTGAAGTCTCTTTAAGATTTGATGATCGAGTCTCTTCAAGATTTTATCTTTTGTCACTGACCGGTTTAAATGCATCACCACGATCCATTATCTACTAATCCGCAAAAAAAACAATCACAAACTACCTCGTTATGCACCCAAAACTCTCTAACATTAATCCGGCTCATCAATATGCGAATAGTCCTTATAGCCTTGCATATAAATGAGATGAGCCCTAACTGTCCTTCATACCGTTCATTCTTACATCTACCGCGAGATCTTAATAACGTCGCTGGCATCCGATCCGGGACTCCATAATAGGATGCCGAAGAGAAAAATGCCGCAATAATCCTGAGGTGCGATTCCAATGGAATTCAAAAACGGTACGGTAATGTCGGCACGGAGTTGATCGGTATTTCATATTGAAGTACGTCGGTACATGCATCGGTATTTTTTGCTGTTATTTACTACGTTTCGGCGTGATGCATGAACATTTTAATTAATCGAAAACGTGGCGTGGATTGTCTGTTGTAACCGTTTTCATATGGTTATTGTTTTTGTAAGTCTGATGAAATAAATGTTGAATGCCAATTTATGGATTTTCTTCAAAGGTTTTAGATAGACTAAAACTTTATTTTACGCCAAAATTGTAACACAGGCACAGAAGTTTCACAATACTCTTGGTGCATAATAGATTATTATTGATTACTTCTCATTGCTTCAGCCACTGAGCTGAACCCATAACCCCCTTCTATGCGAACATAAATAAAGAATACTCATATTTAGAAATACAAAGCTACTTCTTAATAACTCGAAACCCCAAATATCATGTTTTAATCTAACACCAAAGCTCAGCCACATAATAGAATAAACTACTGCTAAGAGCAAAGTTTGAAGACCCTATTCTCAGAAGAAATGCAATAACATGCATAGAGAGTGTATAATCAAGTGAAACTTTCTTGTAGAACTTATACTTTTATTAAAACTAGCCTTTTCTCGTGACTCCCTAGGGTTTCATTAAAACTATAAAGTAAATTAAATGCAACGTGATACGTGGCGGATTATTTTTCTTCTATTTTTTGAAAATTTTCACCTTTGAAAATTTTCCTCACGACATTTATTTATTATTATTATTAAATGACCGTGGCATCACTTTGAGCTCTATCAGAATACCAGCGCTGTGACTTTTTTAATGTTACAGCACCATGCTGAGATAGGGGCCTTTTGGCCTCGTACAGGACCAGTTTAGTTAGTTTTATTTTAATTTGTTCTCTTATTTGTTTTCTTTTTTTTAATCTTCGTTTTATTGTCAAAATACCTCTTCGTTTTGTCCAATGTGAGACTAATAAATACTTTTTGTTTCTTTCTTTACATTTTTCTCATTACGAAAGTTTTGAGTATAAATGTGGATGGGTATAAGAGTAGAGGAAGGAAAAAGAAACGATGGATGGACTGTGTGAAGGCTGGTATGGCAAGAAAGGAGGTGTCTGATGAGATGACGAGTAATAGAGAAGTATGGAAGAAGAAGACATGCTGCGCCGACCCCAAATGAATTGGGATAAGGGCAGGAGAATGATTCTGTTTTGAAAATTTTCAGGTATCAAGCTATTTGGAGCAACGATCTTCGCAGGGTGGCTGGTAGCAGCTGAAGCCAAGCATCCGCGGATTTGTACCCGGTTGATGGCAATAGGCTCGCCCCCTGTGAGACTTAAACATAACTAGCCAAATGTGGGTGTACTATTAGGTACACCTCTGCTTAATCCTTCGGGAATTGCAGACGTGATGTTATGTTACGGTAACTTACACTAATAGGTGATTGCTTACGATTTCATTGGGCTTATCCCGTTTTGTATTTCAACTGTTTTCAAGCCGAGATAACTATACATCATAATGATTATGTACATATGTACTTTGTACACTTCTGTTCAAACTTTATGGCGGCTCGGAAGTTAGCTGCGAGTGACGGTCTGCGCATTATATAGTCAAGACGATGCGTCCTCTACACCCCGATGATACCTAAAATTGTATTCTGCGCAGCTTTACGTTAGATGTTCCGAGCAGCAATAAAGTTTGAACCGTTATACTTGTGCTAACCGTCACTCGCAGCTAACTTCCGAGCCGCCATAAAGTTTGAACAGAACTATAACCTACGCTTTCAAAGAAATGCTATGTAATACTTTTATAAACGTATGCGTCTGGTCTTAGGTTATAAGTTTTAAACTGACATGTTCACTAAAACTATGGTGAACACATAAAACGGGATATTTACCATGTTTACAATCCTTTGTATACAAATTCCTTAGGTTATTTAAAACATAGAGAAATTTTAAATATTAAAGTACCTAATCAAAAGCTGAGACGGTTAAGCTGAAAGATGTTGGTCTCAGGAGACATCTTCCGTTTGACCGCATCCTGATTACCAATCCTACGGTTTTGTTTGATCTTTAATGTAAAAATGTTATTTTTCTGCAGCTGTTTTAAGAATATCTTTCGTTTATACAAATATTAAGAGATTTTTAAAACGCACCACATTGCACCCTTTAAAATTACAAATACACGCATGTAATCCCCAAAGGGTTAGGCAGATGTGTACCTAATAGTACACCCACATTTTGCCAGTTATGTTTAAGTCCCAAGTACGGGGCGAGCCTTTTGCCCTCAACCGGGCACAGATCCAAACTCCGTGGCTGCTACTGAGAAATTCCTGATGAAAAACCCAATAACACTTTGCCCGACCTGGGATTTGAACCCAGGACCTCATGTTCAGCAGTCGCGCTTGCCACCACTAGACCAACGAGGTAGTCATCAGGAATCAGATATATAATTATATTCTAAACAAAACATAGTTCGTCATAGTATACATCAAAATATCCATTGTTTTAAGTTTATCCCAGTTTAATTACGTTAAACCACAGAAAAGATTCAAGAACCAACGAAACAAACCTTACCTTTCGGAAAAACTTTCGAAAACTTCATCAAATGTCTATTACAAATGTTTCAATTTTCCAATAAAGTTAATTCACCGGTTAAGTCAAGGAGGCCGTAAAAACAAAGTTTCCCGCCAAGTCAAACAGGAGTGTCGGGATAAATAGTGAAGTGGCAATAAGTTTCTACTCGAGTGCCACAGCGCCACCTGGCGGAGCTTAGAGTTTTTAATATATTTCTCCTCTCTAGAGCGCCTCGTTTTACAGTTGAGTCGATACTGTATTTATTGCAATACAATGGAATGAGTTCTAGTCTAAGTAGTTGTTTAATGGAGAAATATTGGTCTGGAAATTATTGATACATTGTTTATTATTAAGTTTGTTTGAGACAATATTTATTGTGACGTTTTTACTGTCTATTATTTTCGTAACTTCATAATCTATTTAGTCCTATCCTTTTCTTAGTCCTTGTCATGTCTCATGATCATGAAAATATTGCTGGAGTACAGTAGTAGCACTGTTAACACTATTTTTTTTTACAATAACAACAGCCACATTCTAAAATCGTGAGGCGTTCCGCTGCTGAGCAGTAGATACCCGAAACGGGCGGGATGAACCCTCACGCTTCGTTCAGCCCGTGTATCATTGGCTCATCAACATTTTTTTTTATTGTTTTACGAATATTTCAGTCGAACAAGGCTATGCCGAGCTCACGATGAGCTTGGCATAGTCTTGCGAATCCTAAAATGATGTAGAGAGAAATAAAATCTACGTCTTTGTACTACAGAGACCGATAGCCCCTGACGTGCTGAACGCTTCATCCCGCACACCTTGTCTACTGGTGCATCAATAGCGCAGCGACTCATCAGGACAGGGTTAGCGCGCTTATTCCATATAACTTGTACTACGGTAACATACCAAAAGCCCTCGGCGTGCTGCTTGCTGAGCAGTACCCATCATCCCTCACACTTCGCCCGCCTGGAGTGCCACTAGCTCCTCGACTCAGCAGCGCGGGGTTGGCGCGCTGTTCCTCGTAAGATGGCGCGGTATGAGTTACCACACCGGTGCCGCTTAACGTGGCCTGTTGGGAAAATTAAGGGTAAACAATGACATGACTGTTCTGAAAAAATAAACTCACTAACGTTGTACGAGTACATGTACTGCAATCTTAATCTGTGGTCAGTTTAAATAAAAAAATATTATTCTATGATGTAAGTTTGTAGAGTATTTGTGTGCGGGGTTGATCCAGGTATAATTTCGGGAAGAGTGAAAAAATGCGTTGCTTGATTGAATGTGCAATTTTATTCCGACAGAATCACAAATGTAGGTAGGCGGTCGAGAAGCATTAAAAAATAAACCGATTGGCCATAATCCACGTAGCCTCAACATTGTGATATACGAATTGCTGTAGGCGCTTGCGGGAACATACCCCCGGGCGTTGAAAGCCTGCCTTTCAACCACTAAGAATCCTCAGACTCCGGATCTATAGGCAACGGACAAATCTTGCTGAATGATCTACGTAACAGACCACTACAAGTCTTGACGTCTGCCACTCTGACTACGCCGTCTGTCCCTGGATACGTAGCAACGATCCGACCCATTTTCCACTTGAGTGGGGGGAGGTTGTCTTCCTTTAACAGGACCAAAGAATTCAGCTTCAAGGAGCCCTTGCATGCTCGCCATTTCGTGCGAAGTTGGAGTTCCGATATGTATTCCTTGCTCCATCTACTCCAAAAATGTTGTCGGAGAAGCTCAATACGCTCAAATCGATTCAGAGAATTGATGGACTGGTCTCGATAATCAGGTGACGGCAGCGATGTTATAGGACGTCCAATCAAAAAGTGTCCGGGTGTGAGCGGCGTCAGATCCTCGGGGTTCGATGATAACGGCGTCAGTGGTCTGGAGTTCAAAATTGCTTCAACCTGAACCATCATGGTGTATAGCTCTTCGTAGGTAAGGTTACAAAGGCCCAGCACTCTGACTAAGTGATGCTTGGTTGATTTAACACCAGCCTCCGCAAGGCCAGCGAAATGAGGGGAATATGCAGGAATAAAGTGAAATTTAATTCCTTCCTTAGCCATTTCCTCAGATAGCGAATCGCAACTCGCCCTAAGAAACCTAGAAAGGTCATTAGATGCACCAACAAATGAGGTGCCATTATCTGAGTAGATATTTGTCGGCTTTCCTCTACGTGAGATGAACCTCTTTAATGCCATAATGAAAGTATTGCTTGTTAAATCACCGACTAATTCAAGATGAATTGATTTTGTAGAAAAACAAACGAAAATAGCTATATAAACTTTTACTAATTTACAGCCACGACCTTGTCGAACAGCTGACTGAATAGGACCTGCATAGTCCAAGCCTATATTTTCAAAAGGAAAACCTGCTAGAAGTCGCTGCTGTGGTAAATCTCCCATAATAGGACTTACAGTTTTACCTCTAAATCGGCAACAACGAACACATTGTTTACAGCTCATCCTAGCTAAATTGCGACCTCGTATGGGCCAGTAGGTATCTCGTATCGACGCCAACAATAACTGGGGTCCAGCGTGAAACAATCTTTTATGCTCATAATTAAAAAGTAACTTAGAAAAATGATGGCTAGATTGAATAAGAATCGGGTGCTTTTTATCATAAGGAAAATCTGAATGTTGTAATCTACCTCGAATTCGCATTATATTATTCTCGTCTAGAAAAACGTTAAACTTATTTAATTCACTTTTCTTGGGTAACGATTTATTATTAAGTAGTAATTTATAGTCTTTAAAAGATTGCCTTTGAGATAAACATAATAAAGTTTAAAGCCCTTTCTAGTTCATGCACAGAAAGAGGACCGCGAATAGGTTGTTTTCTACATGCGTCAATAAAACGTAAAACATAGGCGACTGTTCGCTGAAGTCTTAAAAAGTTTGAAAACCGTGTAAAATTAATCAATTCATCAATTGTTATTGAATAAAACATGCAAGGTGACATCTAATTTCATTTCAGGCAAAATTTCATCATTAAAATTCATTAATTTGGAAGGCCAATAAGAAATTTCATTCATTAAAAAACTAGGACCGGACCACCAATCATCTAAACTAGGTAATAAATTAATGTCTACTCCACGAGACAAATGATCAGCAGGGTTTTGGTCAATTGGAACATGTCTCCACTCACAGCCACCAGTCTTATCTAAAATCTCGGCAACCCTGTTACGAACGAACGGCTGTAATTTATTTGGTAACATTTTTAGCCACCCTAAAACAATAGTGGAGTCAGTCCAAAAGAAAGTGCGTCGCGCGCTGACTCGTAATGCTGCTACAACCTTTTCAAAGATGCGAACACCTACAAGAGCACCGCATAGCTCAAGTCTGGGTATGGTCGTCGGCTTGAGTGGCGCAACTCTGCTTTTGGCTAACAATAAACGCACTAAAACCTGTCCCTGCTTATCAACGCTTCTTACATACAGACAAGCGCCGTAGGCGCGTTCAGACGCGTCAGTAAAAATGTGAAATTCTAAAAACTCATAACAATCAATTAAAACTCGACGTGGAATATGAATTTCTTTTAATTTAGGTAAATTAATAATCATTTCATTCCAAAGCTTACTAATGTCCGGTGATAGCTGTTCATCCCAAGATAATTTTTTTAACCATAACTTCTGAAGGTATATTTTCATAACAATTACACACGGAGCCAATAATCCAAGCGGATCAAAAACTTGTGAAACAATCGAAAGCATGTCACGTTTTGTGTTATTAAAATTAACTGACTGACTTATTGGAAAACAAAGGTAATCTGACAGTGGCTGCCAACCTAGGCCTAAGGTTTTGGTTGACTCAAATCCACCAACATTCAAATCCAGTGAAGACTGGGGAAAGTCAGAACCAATTACCAATTGTATGTCATTCGACTTCCACTTTCTTAGATTCATCTGCGCTGAAGCGAGAGTTGAAGTAACTTTATGACGCAACTCTTTGACCTTATTGATGTCATCTCCTCCGGTGAGCAAGTCATCCACGTAAAAGTCGTGGAGGATGACGTCACCAATCTCCTTATCAACACACTCTAGCCCTAACTGCCGAAGACACCGGGTTGCTAGGTAAGGAGCGCTGGCCGTGCCGTAGGTCACGGTATTAAGTTGATAAGCGTGCAATGGAGTTGACGGATTATCACGCCAAATAATTTGTTGAAGATACCTATCATTTGGATGAACAACTATCTGCCGGTACATTTTCTCAACATCAGCAGCTATGATGTACTTATGTTGTCTAAAACGCAACAGGATCGATAAAAGGTTATCCTGTACCACGGGTCCAATCATCTGGATATTATTAATAGAAATACCAGTGTTGGTTAAACTACTTGCATTAAAGACCACCCTTAACTTAGTGGTGGCGCTGCTTTCGCGCAGAACTCCGTGATGCGGAATGTAAAACGCTTGATCATCAATAGTTTTACATCTAGACATATGACCTAAAGTTTCATATTCCATAATGAACTCTTTGTACATATTACAAAATTGAGTTTTAGATTTAAATCTACGTTCCAAAGAAGCAAAACAATGTTTGGCTCTTGACAAAGATTCGCCTAAATTGTCCGGGGAACATTTTAAAGGAATCCTAACACAAAATTGACCATTTTCCAAACGAGTAGTGTTTTTCATAAAATGCTCCTCGCATAGCTTCTCCTCTGAGGAATATGGAGACGAAGTACACACTTCTTCAAGTTGCCAAAACTTTGTGAGTTGTTGATCAACATTAAAATTTAATTCATCGTCACAGTCTGAACACACCTTTATAAAATTACATTTAAAAATTTTAGAAGAAATACAACTGTTAATTGGGCCGGAGACCAACCAACCCAATTTAGTCTCACAAAGAATCGGTTGCCCATCACCCAACTTAATTCGTTGAGATTCCAATAAATCCCAAAAGATGTCAGCACCCAGCAACATATCGACAGGCGCCGGTGAGTAAAAGTTGGGATCTGCGAGACAAACATCAGACGGAATTTTAATTTTTAACAAGTTAACTTGCTTACTTGGAATCTTATCGGTGATGGATGGGAGAACAAAACAATTAATATCCATGCTAAAATTGTTATTTAAAGATTTTATTGATAAAGCACACATTTTATTGATAAAAGATGACGAGTTGTTGACACCTATAATAGAATTGTTTACAGTCTTGGCAGTCAAACCTAGCTGGTGGTATAACCTCTCAGTCATGAGACATGACGTGCTGCCACTGTCAAGCACAGCACGAGCAACATACTGCTGACCATTAATACTCATGACCTTGACGAGTGCAGTGGACAATAACACGTCGCCGTGTTCTACACTCGCGGACAGCGACACACCGGTACCTATACCTACAGTAGTGGGATGAGTGGAGACAGTCGCACTGCCATTTTTATCAATAACAACACTGCTAGCAGAAGCACCACTAGCGTCTGACTTCAAGGATTTATCAACGTGAACAATAGTGTTGTGTTTACGACGGCATATTTTACAACCTGGCTTTTTGCAATTGTTTGCATAATGTCCCAGATTAAAACAGTTGTAACAAACTTTGTATTTAGGTAATAACTTTAAACGAGCTTCATTGCTCAACGATAAAAACTGAGAACAACTACTTAACTTATGATCACCGTTACACATAACACAATTCTTAGGCTTATTCGAAACACCATCATCCTGTTTACTAGAACTTTCACCTGAATTATTTTTATTAGAATCCTGTACTAACATTGACCTAACCTTGTTTGAATTTTTAACTGTGTGTGAGTGTTTAGTATTCGTAGAAGTTTCCATTTCGAACGTTTCTAATATCTCAGCACGGTTTTTAATAAAAGTTATAAATAGTTCAAACGTAACTTTAGAATTCTTGTCCAGGCGGCCCTTATACTCACCCCATTCACGATATGTTTTGCTATCTAATTTATGTGTGACAATATGAATGAGTAAAGTATCCCAATGATTAACAGGTTCATTTAAGGATTCTAGGGCACGTATGTTTTTGTTAACAACATCAAGTAAACCCTTTAAATTAACTGAAGACTCCTTTTGAAGGGTGTCGATTTGAAATAATGCAGAAACATGATGTTGGATAAGCAGGTGTTTGTTATCAAACCGCTCGCAGAGAAGATTCCACGCTACCGAATAATTTGCAGAAGAAAACTGAATTGAGTTGATCACCACAGCAGCAGACCCTTCTAGGGATGACCTCAAATAGTGAAATTTATTTATTTCATCCATATCGTCGTTTGAGTGGATGAGACTAACAAATGTGTCGTGAAACTCTAACCAGTTAGTATAAGAACCACTGAATTTCGGCAACTGAATAGTCGGTAATTTAACAAACTTATGATTGCTAGAACGCGACATTACGTCACAATTATCATTAGAATCTCCTTTCCTATTATCGTCCAACATTTGTTGAGCTTTAGATAGGGTTTTGTAATAAAGAGATTCAAACTCCTCGCGTTCCGACATCTGACCATCCAAGTCATCTGTGCTACACTCCAGCATTAATTGCACCCCATCATATTGCGCATACAACGCCTCGAGTCTAGTAAAACGTAATTGCAACTCGCTTACCTCAGTAGGGCTCAAGGAAGAAGGATTCAAAGAATTTAGATAGTTTGAGAACATTGTCACCTTTCCTTTGCAACTCGCTCGTTTCCTAACGAGATCTTTATTGTCCTTATTTAATTCCTTATCCTCTGGCATTGCGTAAGCTGGTGCAATCAACCTGGAATGTATATAAATAAAGTTATAGCAACGTTTAAATTAATGAAGCAGCCTGAAATACGTACATGATTAAAATTAACTAATTAACACTAACTTTAGAGTGAATTTACATAAATAATAATTTAGAATTTATAATAAACCATGCGTCTTGACGGTTATATTGTACTAAACTTTAATAATAACACTGCAATTGCAATGATTTCTATTGTCTACCTGTGCTAACTAATATGATTACATAACTGTCTCAATAACTGTAAAATTATTACACCGTAAAGCAAAATAATGCAGTTGCTATAAAGAACTACTCTTTAACAATGTGTAAATAACAAAACTGAACAATAATTACTGATCAGTTAATAATTGTATTACAATTTGTAACCATTCACAGAACAAAGAAAAATGACAATAGGTATTTCGTACTAACCTGGCTATTAACGGCTGACTTACACTAATTATACCTGTTAAATAGAGTGTTGGGTACACAAATTTAATAATAAATACGCCTTTTCTCAGCTATTAAGTATCCAGACCACGTAAATTCCAATAATCCTCTGAATGACGTAGCAGAATTCACCGGCCACGCCGGGCGTCGACTATAATTTTTGATGTACACCAATTCTTCAATCCCTTTATAACAATTCGCTGATCGGAGTAAATATTCTTCAAATCTCCACATCCAGGCGTCGAAGGACCATGTGCGGGGTTGATCCAGGTATAATTTCGGGAAGAGTGAAAAAATGCGTTGCTTGATTGAATGTGCAATTTTATTCCGACAGAATCACAAATGTAGGTAGGCGGTCGAGAAGCATTAAAAAATAAACCGATTGGCCATAATCCACGTAGCCTCAACATTGTGATATACGAATTGCTGTAGGCGCTTGCGGGAACAATTTGTTAGTTTAGATGTAAGGGGTCCGATTCCGAAAATTCTTTGACTTAATGCCAAATAGGTACATACATATAATACGGCTAGAACTGTGGGCCGCAACTCAACCAGGTAACTTAGTTCAGGACACACCCAATTCCTTATTTTCCTACAACAAGGTTCTACTACATATAAACACCGCTTACTCAACCAATTACGACGGTTGGGTAGTTGAGTTCAATATCTTCGCCCCCACTAAGTTGAGTAACAGCGTGATTAACCTTTAAAGTTTACATACAATCAAGTTACTGCGGTCGACTCGTAACTTGACAGCTTTAGTATATTATAACACGATCATCGGAACTAGGAGTAACTTAAAGGTTGGCGATAAATATATATTTTGCTGTGTAATTGTGATCGCGAATATTCAGGATCAAAATGTCAAAACATTTATTTTTAACTTTCACCCGCAGCTTCGCCACAGGAAGTCATTCCACGTATTATCGGGATAAAAAGTATCCTATACCCGGGCCATAGTTTACCTTTGCGGCCATTGAAATCCTTTCAGCAATTAAGGCGCGAAAAAGTGACAGACAGAAAGACTGACGAGAATTATTAGCATGTAAAGATTTTATGAAGTAAGGATATTTGGGTTGGTATAAAACTAAATGTCTCAAATATTTTCGCTGGTCCATGCTCATAAAACTAATACAGTAACGCCGCTCAAATTAAGTATAGTAGTATGATGGCAGTACAACTTCTCTAAGCGACGATTTGTAAGGGTTATTCCAGAAGGAGCGTCTCTGCCTTTTTGAACTCTACTTATCTTTGAACTGACTGCGAGCTCAAGTTGGCCGCTGCAGATCCAATATAGCTATATGGGGTATAATCGATCCATCTCGGGCACAATGCGAGTGTGGAGCCCAACCACAGGATATGCCCACACCTTCTCTCCTGCCGCAAGTGCACAACTAATTGCATTTCGCAATTGCACCCTCCAGGACTTGAATGAGGCAAACTGTCTAACCCGCTGCGCACTGATCGGACAAAATGTGAGTCATCGATTCTAGAAAAAGAAGAATGCTACCTTCAATGAAATATACTCACCATGGTGGGTACTTTGTCGGGGTACTCTCGCTCATAACTGGGGGGGCGCGTCCGCGTCAGGTCTGAATTGTGCACCGTCGCGTCACATGTCTCATGCTCCTGTCACACACAACAATTACACATATATCTTAGTCTCCATATTATGTGGCATGTTGCGAGAGATCAGTCATTCGTCTACAAACCTCACGCCACACGCAGCTGCCTCAGGTACCGTCAGAATTAAACGGTAGGCCTAACGTCACCAATTCCCACGTTTTTCAGTAAGCACACTTGCGTGTATGTATTCAAGCCTGGGGTTATCCCGCTGTTGGGCATGACCCCCGTTTCTTGTTTACAATACTTTCTGCTTTCGAACCATCCAGATAAACAGTTAGGCGATTCTCACATAATCAAAATCAAAATATTTTATTTCACGCAGGCCTACAAGGACACTTATAAAACGTCGAGCAAAGGTGCACAGTTAGGGTTGGTCGTTTCTTATGGAGATGAACCGGCAAGAACCTCAGTGGTTACTCTTTTAAAATCATATTTATAAATTAAATTAAATACACACATCAAAAGTATCTAGGGATCAACATATATTTTTGCAATAACTTTTCTCCTGATTGATATTAATTAAAATTTTCTTTAAGGATTCATCAAATAAAGTGTTTTCGTTTGTCACAGTAACGATAAACCAAGTCACCTTTGCATTAATAAAGAAATTTGCCATTTTCCTAATAAAGGGATTTTTGACATTTGAACCACTAACATTAAAGTTCGAAAAAAAGACTGAAATAACAGTTTTCTTTAAAATTTTATTGGGTAACTTAAACAATTAATAATCAGTGTTTCTACCGCGAACACTAACAACACAAGAACATCGGTTTGGCATACTCAAAATGAGTTCATCCAAATCACGCTGTGGAATGGCCGCCCATGTTCGTTGCAACAACAAAAAAAGGTCTTCTTGCGACTGGATACCCTCCATATTCGGCAGAGCTCTTCTCTGTAGCATATCCCATGCATGCTCAATCGGGTTCAAGTCTGGCGACTGAGCAGGCCAGGGCAGGACATTGATGTTAGCTGCGGCGAGAGTCTGTCTTACAACTCTTGCGGTGTGCGGTCGTGCATTATCATGCATTAACTGAAATAAGGGACCGATTTGCACTTGTAGAGGAACGATGACGTCTGATACAATCGTCTCAGCATAAATTTGAGCGTTGAGGTTGCCTCTGATCCAAATCAACTCAGTTCTTCCGCCGATCCAAATACCCGCCCATACCATGATGGTTCCACCACTATAAGGATGGACTTCCTGGCAGGATTTTAATCGCTGTTGGCGTCCAGGGGTTCTCCAGTGTCGTATACGTCTTGTATCCGGTCTCATACCAAAACGAGACTCATCAGAAAAGCACACGAAACGCCATTGTTCTTCTGCCCAATTTCTGTGTTCAAGAGCCCATTGATATCGAATCCTACGATTGTGCATTGCTATAGGTGGTACCCGTAGCGGTCTTCGGGAATGAAGGTTCACTTCATGCAAGCGGTTTCTGACTGTTTGGTCGCTAATTAAGTTCCCTGAAGAGTGATGAAGCCTCACGGCTAACATCATGGCGGTTATTGTTGGAGCTCTTCGAGTTAAGATTTGAATGTATCGGTCTTGTCTCCGTGTGGTGCAGCGATACCGTCCTCCATGGCGCTCAGCCACGGTACCAGTGCTTCGGTAACGTGTCCAAAGTCGACTGATAACACTCTGACTTGTATTCAGAGCTAAAGCCACAGTACGTTGCCGGGAACCAGCTTCTATCATTCCCACGGCTCTGAGCATTTCTTCCCTGCTTAAATGACGTCGCCGCTCCATAATAACGTTGGTTTTAATCAGTAGTAGGGAAACAGTAGCACTAATAATGTCTTCAATGCGTTGTATGTTTTTATAGGGAAAATATTGACAGCTTATTTTCATCTTTTACTCGAATTTGATTGAGAGTTCCTGATTCAAATTATGAAATGCACCAAAAAGGATCCATATAAATTTATAAAATCATAAATTTATTACAAAGCCACATCTCAATCTCAAGAAATCCGCATAAAAATGCTTGATCCCTAGACACTTTTGATGTGCGTATTTGTATGTTACAGAGTTGGTACTTAAGTAAACAGTGCTCGTCCGCGCAGTGGTGGTGAGCGCCACTCGTCCGCGCGGTCAGACGGTGTATCTTTATGTGCTAGGCATCAACGCATTTCACGCAAGCAAATGCGACATGAGATCTGCTTCACCGCCAGACCGCGTGGACGATAATCGCCTTAGATAAGGGACGGACGAACTTGGTAATCATTTAACGTAGGATGATCAACGTCCTCTCGCAGTCTCTCTTTTTCCTTTTTATTGTTTATTCACCCAGCTGAGTATTTGTGATATCTTTACAAACCAGTTCTAATGTTTACCTGTGCGTGTGGTGGGGAGGAGCCGCGTCGGGAGCCGCTGCTCGACGACCGATTGCTGGCCTCTGGACACACACAAACAATACAATTAGCAACAACAATACAAGTTGATGTCTCCATTGCAGAATGGTTGCTGAGAGTGAATGAGGAGGGATGAAACACGTGTGACTAAAAGAGTGAGGAATATAAATAAGAAGACTGGATGGATGATGAAATATAAAAGGAAATGGAGTATCATTTATACTCTTTTTTAAGTAGGAGTGTCGTGACGGCTGCATAGGACAGTGGAAGAAAAAAATGTGTTGCGCTGACCCCAAGTCCCTGGGCAGGGACGACTGCTTCGTGAAAGGTCCGTTTACACCTTGTATAATACACAAACAATTATTGAGTAATATGGAGTTTATGCTTCATTATTAAATTTATAATCACTATTGCCTTGCCTATGTTTAAATATTTCCTTAAATACCGTTCTAGCTGTAGGTAGCTGTTACACTTTTATGAGAAATAAACATTATTATTAATGTTATTATTATCAACGTATTATTGGTGTGAATTCGTTATCTTGTTCTTAAGTTTGGGTTCTGAGTTCAATTCCCGGGTGAGATTATTTAGGAAATTCAGAATTGTAGCGTAGGGTTCTATTATAGTCACGGGCCTTGTGAAATGTGATTGTATGATCTATACTTCTCTGTCTACCCCGCCAGGCAATTCAGGCGCGATGTTCCATAAATAAATACGCCCACAACCTTTAAAAACCGCATTATTTATTTATCTAGCAGTTCCAGCGAACGTTTTCAAAACGAGTCAGTTGCAGCGACTCACCCTTGGCATCACTTGTTATCAAAAGTTCGCACCGAAACGCCAAGTTTTGCCGATATCGATATTTAAAATAAATAGAGAACTCACAGAAAGGATTTCTGTGAACCGTTTTTAACTTCTGGTTAAATAAATCCGTAAGTAATCTGTCTCATTCGGAAAAATATGTGTTTTCTGTGCTGTAATTAACCCAATAATAATAAATAATTAACCCTTTTACCTTGGCCAGAGGCTAAGTGTTGCCATACAACGTGGCAACGCCGCCAGTCTCTTGGGCACATTACCAGCTGACAGCGTTGAGGAGTTTTTGATGCCCTTTTATAGTTTGTAGTTAGGTTAGTTTATTTAATCGTTTTTAATTGTTATATTGTATATAGTTCGTTTATTTCAAATAAATATGTTTCAATACCCGATAAATATATTATGATAGAAAAATGTACTCAAAACGACAGTAATTACGTTAATCGTAAGAAAACCGTGAAGATCTTACAAGGTTAATGAATGAAAAACTTAAAAAGTATGATAATTGTCTTTTAATGACATTCAGTTCAAAATATATTATTTCGATTACTCCGTGATTTTCTACGAGAAAACTTAAATTCGAATATTAAACGCAACGGCTAAGCACTGCAGAGGTGCTTGTAAAATTAAGCCTCATTATTTTAGACGTGGTTCTTGAACTTCATCTTAATTTTAAGACCAGTCCTACAAGGTGAAAGTTAAATATGAAAATTAAAAAAAATACTGGTTTAGAATAAATGACATGTCTTTGTCTAAAGTTGTTCTAAATTGCAAAATAAACTATAAAGAGACAAGTTGGTGGTTTCTAAAGCGGAATGAAACGCCCAATATCCCCGATCTTTTGCTCACAAAATTGAATTTTTTTAACATCATCATGCCTGTAATCCCCAAGGAGTTAAACAGAGGTGTACCTAAAAGTACCCAAAATCTCTAAGTCCCATGTAATAAAGGGGCGAGCCTATTGCCATCCGGCCACCGGGCACGGAGCTAGACTCCGTGGCTGCTACTGATAAATGGAAAAACCCAATAACACTTTGCCCGACCCGGGCATCGAACCCAGGCCCTCTTGCTCAGCAGTCGTGCTTGCGACCGCTAGACCAACAAGGCAGTCATGCAAATTCTTGTTTTCCGTAAAAGCAGTCAAGGTGGAATATACGTACAAAATTGGTGGAATGTACCGCAAGTAACAGCCCGTTCCCACGTTTTTGTATCGTCTTTTTTCACGATCAGTCAATTTTCTCGACGGCGGCAATGCTTTTTAACTGCCCGTGTTCACTCGCATCACGAATTGTGAAAAATAACGGACACGTCTTAAATCACATATCGTCTTTTAAAAATCACGTACATCAAAAAAACACGACTCGTGAATTTTTTGTGACGGATTCGCTTATGCGCTTGCACCCGAAAAACCACGAAACTAATGTGAACATCAATTCGTTTGTTTTGCCGGATCGTGATAAAACACAATCGTATGCAATGTGAATGTCCATCGTGTTTTATGACGGATCGTCAATGACGGAAGCCGTGTGAATGAGCCCTTAGTGTTAATTAAAGAGTAGTAGTAACATTCGCCCGGATTGCAATTAAAATGCGTTTCGGACATATTCGTGAATATAACAACAGTTGATTAAATGCCCAACACGTGTCATGATAAAGGGGCGACTACATGTTGACGGTATATCTGTACCTAACTACGAAACCTTGTTTCTCAGATCTCGTCCCTGTGTGGTTTTTTAAATCTATAATAATACTATAAATGCGAAAGTTTGGATTGTATCTATGGCGAAATCGATAAAATATATACATATTTTCTCAATGATGTTTGTTACTCAATCACGCCTGAACGGCTGAACGGATGTGGATGAAATTTGGCACAGAGATACATTATAGTTTGGAATAGCACATAGGCTAATTTTCATCTCAGTAGGACGATCCTGTGGTTCAATTATCGAACTCCATGCGGGCGAAGCCGCTGGCATAAGCTAGTTCATCATAAACGACTGCGACTTGCGTCTAGCGAAACGCACGCGTGCGTCTTTTGTTTCCTACGCGTGTATGGAGGCTCGCTCTATGGGACCTCGCGCACTACAAGACCACAACAACGACTTGTCGCATGAAAGGCCGTTTTCTTGAACCAAACTGGTCGTACGCCCGGTTGTGCGACCAAACTTTCTTCCTTGTCGAAGCTACAACGGCCAAAAGTCACGGTCGGGGCGAGTAATGCGCGAGGTCGCTAAGCAAGTTCCTTCATTGGTGTTTCCACTGTCCATTGAGGGTGTAGCTCTTGGGCAAGGGATACCGAGGTAATCACGAGTGTGATAACAGGGATATCTGATGACCTGTGTATCCGAATGCGTCATGCGAGACGTGTTGACACGAACCCCCCAGCTAGGTCGTGTTGAATGTGTCATTTCGATCCCCTACGGCAAATGGCTCATTGCTGTCGTGTTGTATGACGGTACTCCCTTGACGAGGCAGTAGTAATCTACACTCCCCACTAAAGTAGAGGTTACAGTGACTCACCGCGGCTGTTGTCTCGCAGCTCTCCTGCGCCGACGCTGTTCCCCAGCACGGGCATGCCCGCCATGCCGCCCGCTACGCTACCCGCTCCTCCATGTCATCGTCTGAAACAAAAACAAAACAAACTAAAACATATGGAAGATGGCCATAGCAGGTCTTCGTACTCAACGTGACGAGACATGGTCTTAACCACACACACTTATAAATATGACACACGCTTTCAGTCGCACCATGTAAAATACTGGTATTCAGATGCATCCCGCCGACAACAACATAGTTTGTCATCATCTGCAGGCACATGATGATGAAATATCTTCTAATACACGCTTATACAGAAAATCAATCGTCGGGCTGTCGCCTCCCTTTAGAATTCTCCCTTTTTTTTGTAGCCAAGAGGGTTTCACGGAAAAAAGGGTACCAGTTAGGGTAGGCAGTTATTTACTAAGGGGCACGGTTCTGGTCAAAGCTAATTTGTTTATAATAATTATCGTATCACACACAAATCCTTGTCAAGTATCAATTTCGCAATTTTTCTTACTTGGATGACATAGTTATTCCAGCTATTTTGATTTAAAAACCAAACGGATGAACCGATTTTGATGAAATTTCTATGGGACCAATCGGGAAGTAGATCCATTCAGATAAAAGAAAAATTTTTCAAATCGGTTTATAAATGACGAAGATATGAGGTAACAAACAAAAAAATACAACCGAATTGAGAACCTCCTCCTTTTTTTGAAGTCGGTTAGAAAGGGAATCATCGACATGGTAAGTATGTATGGTAAGTGGTCAAAGTAAATGCGGATTGATGGATTTTAAACTAATTTAATTTATATTTATTGAGATCACAAAGAGGTCCACTGTGGTAGTAACAATGTAACTGAGCCTATGTTAGAACTTAATAAAACATTTTTACACAATTTTATGTCACATCTCTTCTTTTTGTTTTGTTTCTGTGACATCAGCTTCATAACGATGATTGTACACACGCGAAAAAAAATCACTGCGTACAGTTATGAATATGATTTTTTGCAAATATTCACCGCCGACAAAATAACCAATTTATACGCTATGTTACGGAACTTTTAGATAGAACCGAGAGAAACATTTTGTTGTTTGTTTACCAGTTGCATAGTTTGAGAGTTTTTCAACTGTGGTAATGAAATTCTATTTCAATGCCAAACAAAACTATTTCATAGGTTGTTTTGGAATAGTTAGTTATACCTAGTACAATACCTACACGATGAAATATTTTTTTGGAATTCATTATGTATGTTCATACATTATTTACAAACTATAAATAGATCTTAAATGATAATAAAAATATGTACTCATTAAAGGCCACGTCGTTGGCCACGTTAATTGGTTTTCCAAGCTAACACTTGCAGCTATAATTTGCATAAACTTCTAATACTTCTTAATTGCGCGTCGTAGCTCGTAGCAACCGCGTAGCGTCGTAGCACAGTACCGTAGCAATGCGCTACGCAGACCGTAACGTGTTTCTAAATGAGGCTTTATATATGAGTGCTACACGTAATCGGATTTCATACGGGCCTCAATTTAAGAAACAGTAAATACCTGTGAAGCCTATTACGTAATTACCATTATTGAAAAATTTCGTAAGGCATTTTTTTATTGCATTCAATACATATAAATTCATTGAAGATGCCAGCGGCAAGTATACATATGAATATCAGGCATCAAATGCATGTTAATACAATGGCACCAACACGACCCGTGTTTGATGAAAATTCAGGGTGAAAAGGACATCGACGCTGACGTGCAAGCTGTTAAAAATCTATCTACAATTGTTTCATTTTTTAATCTAATAATAAAAGCTAAATAAAATACACACCAAGTGATGACGCATGAGTGCAAGATGCGGAAGACTCAGCATGCATGAACAAGTTAAAACTAAAAATGCATAACAGTAGTTAACAGTTTTATACATATGTACTGAGTATCTGGACAGTAAAAAAAATTAAATATAGGCTAATAGTTACATAATTGACATGATTCTAGACCCTCCAGGGTGCTGACATTTTTCGCCAGTTATTAAAAAGTAATCATATGCGTTGATGTTCCTCCCTAACACGGTATTTAGGGTTCAATTATCACGGGTGTCGCAATTATGGTAGATAAATGCTTCCTGGTTTTTAACGCACAGTCACGAGCAATGAAATGTAAACACTTAGCAAAATTAAAAGCGATTTTCTCGTGAAACAAAGGTTTCTACTTTGAGATTAGACCTATTTCATAATAGTATTCCAAATTACTATGTTATTTATTATTTGTTAATAAAAAGGTACACCAACAGCTTCTGTATATAAATTATAAAATAAAGTGGTAATGAGTAATAGGCTTATACAGTTGCCAATAACAGGTGAACCGACATTTACATAAGTATATTATTATTGTTTTATTTTTCATAAGTGGTAACTTAAGCTAAAAACTAAATTAATGAACTAAATATTAAGTGGAAATAGACTATATAAACAAAATAACAAGTTACAATCATACTTAACTAAAATATATATTTATATATATTATGTAGTATTAAACAAACATGAGATCAAAAATTAGACTAATATTACAAATTTATAGAGGAAGAGACTATGTTCGTGAAAACGTAAAATGTTAATCAGTAAAGTAAGAGAAAATCGTTTTTGAATGTTGCTAAGTGTATACATTTCATTGCTCGTGATTGAACGTAAAAAACCAGGAAGCATTTATCTATCATGATTGCGACTCCTCTGTTAATTGAATAGACTATAAAGATATATTTACACGCGCGTGACATAGGGTTGAAGGTCCTGATGACAATTACGTCCCTCGTCCCGCAGCGAGGCTACAGCTATGTGACAACCCTCGCGTACTCTCACTTAGACGAGTAATTAATTATGTTCGCACCCCGTCGATTTGTAGGGCTGTCACGTGAGCCATTTAGAATGTGGTCGTGTTGAAAAGATGGCTAACAGTGTTTTTAAATCATCACGTATTCGGTACAGCTGTTCCATTCATTTTGACCGTGTAGGTATTGCACTTTTTAACCGACTTCAAAAAAGGAGGAGGTTCTCAATTCGGCTGTATGTTTTTTTTTTTTGTGTTTGTTACCTCATATCTCCGTCATTTATGAACCGATTTGAAAAATTCTTCTTTTATCTGAATGGATCTACTTCCCGATTGGTCCCATAGAAATTTCATCAAAATAGGTTCAGCAGTTTGGTTATGAAATCAAAATAGCTGGAAAAAATGTCATCCAAGTAAAAGAAATCGCGAAATTGATACTTGACAAGGATTTGTGTGTGATACGATAACTAAAAAGGGTAAAATAAAAACTTTTTTGCAAAAAAAAAACCGACTTCCAAAAAAAACACTAAAAAAAGTGGAAAATAACTTTACTTTCGGAAGTCGGTGGCAAAAAAGTAAATGAAACAAACAATAGTCACCGACTTCCGAAAGTAAAGTTATTTTCCACTTTTTTTAGTGTTTTTTTTGGAAGTCGGTTTTTTTTTGCAAAAAAGTTTTTATGTAGGAAACTTACTATGTGGACGGATGAAAAATTACTATATATTCAGAATGATGTTCCGAATACGTCTTACTGTTTGTGCGTCGGTGTCCCTTCCACCTTGTATATGTGACTTAGAATTAGAATAGCTCACGCCGTTGTAAAATATAAGATAGACAGGTAGTAAATGGTCTACCTATTATAAATCACACAGCTTGCAGTCCACTGTTAAGTCTCTCCCTAACTGGCTTACAACACCCAATCCACATAGGTGGGTGCGTCCCATGTGCTTGCGGACACGTGGTCTGTAGTCCAAGACTCGTTTTCTATCGGTCCTTCTTCAGACATTGCCGATCCACTGCCACTTCAGCTGACGAACCCTGCAAGCTATGCCAGAAACCTTACGTTTAAGCAGTAACTTGCAAACAGTAACTCCGTTCCTATATGTATAACAAAGTAAACGAAGAATGTCAAATCTACGGCCTACCGTATTACAAATGCAAAAAAATTGAGCAATCCTATCTCCAAAACAAGTCATATGACGAAACTGAAATCATCTTATCATAAGTGGTGAACATGGACAAGCAAACACACACACAGGCACCGACAGCCACACACACGACACACTCAATCACACACACACTTATTTACTTTAATATTATATTTTGACGTTTAATGTAACGTATCTTAAACCTTTAATTGTGAAACTCAATACTCCGAAATTGTAACGGTAACATCAGAAGCACTGTGTTACCTTTACGTCATCGTACCTTAGTGGGCCGGACTGCTTCTCCTTAACACAGGTTTCCATAAGCTAGCTAGGAGAGCAGTGCTCACCCACACGTTTGTAGATATAGTACTTAGTTTATATAACTATATTTTAACGCGTGTTACGATGCTTTTTTTTTAGTAAAAAAATAAAAACTTGAACAATTTTGTTTTCTCTACAAAAGAAATCTAGCTAGCTTTCTAGCTCAAATCCCAGTCATACTTAAAAACGACATCTCATAATCTCTCAATTCCTCACCTTGAATATTGAACTGTGATAGCTCCAGGCTAAAATCTATTTCAATTTATTAGAGATTGGAACCTAACTTTCGATTCTGCAAAGGTTACGGTCACAGATTTTACCAGTGGTATGATAGCTTATAAGCCTCGAAAGTCTACAAATATTATATCAACATTTCGGCTGTCATGTTTAACTCATATGCAAAAGCGCAATCAAACCAATGGGACAGTGTACCTACTGATTGATTGACAGATATTTCAGTAAATTATCTGTCACAATTATCTGCCCCAGCACGAGCGCGCGATGTAACCGTGACGTAACACGTCGATTTTAAAATTAAAAATACTCGTTTCACATAATTATACTATTTTCATTATTTGATGAATTTATTCATTTCTATGGATGATACTGATTGTTCTTTTTGCAAAAAAAAACTGGATTTTCGATTCAAAACTCGACGTATTTACGTTACATTTACACCGCGCGCTTGTACTAGGACCTCTGCTGTCCGCAGTCTAGTCCGGGTCACGAGTCTAATTGAGAACAACCTCATAAAACACCGGTCTATCACTGAAAATGACGCAACAAAAAAAAAACTAATAACATTTCGCTTGAACTGAGAATCTACTTGAGAACGCTGAGCGCCGCAGCTACAACCACTAGACTGGACCAATGAAACAGCATTCTATAATCAGCCTTTAAGTTTTTCACTGCTGGGAAACCAGCTTGCTCTGTGTGAGAGAGATAGTGGGCCATAACCCACCAAGACTGCCGAGTGCGCACGGAACTTTCTACCATACAAGAAAAAGGTTGGGTAGATGATGGTCCCCCAATGGGGTGATTCTACCCGTCATACTAAACTACTCCCCATCTTACCACTTTTTTGTGACCAATTCGCCACCTTTATACATCATCATCATCACTTCCTGCCCTTGTCCCATTCTACTTGGGGTCGGCGCAAATATGTTTTCTTTTTCTATTCTGCCCCTGTCAGATCTCACGGCATCATTTACTCCGTTCTTTTTTATATCATTCCTCACACAATCCATCCATCTTTTCTTTGACCTTCCATAAGACAAGATAAGATATATTTATTTGCTCACACATGTGTACACATACAATAATGAAAAGTGCATGTATGATAACATTAAATAAAGTTGGTTCAGACATGTTTGCCACATACTATGGAGTGCCAATGTTTTGAATATAAAATGATGATTTTTAACATAATAATATAATTTCAATACCATGGGTATCATTTATTTGAAGCGAATTTAGTAAAACTAATAAATGTCAAAATTAAACATGTCAAAAATGGTGAATAAATAGAAATTATAATTTAATCTGTCTGTAAAGTTAGCAACAAGTAATACATGTTAAAATGATACAATGTCAAAGTAAAAAGATAAAATAAAATCAAAATTTAATCCATGTCTGTGAATTTAGCAAATAATAATAAATTTCAAATTATACACAGTCATGTCAAAGTAAATCATCCATCAACATTCATAAATAAGTGAAGTTTTCCAAGAAATTGAGCAAAAAGATCTGCCGTTTCCAACAAAAGTGCAATACCTAGACGGTCAAAATGTATGGAACAGCTGATTTTTTTAAGAACCTACGAAAAATTTCTATGTTGGGGGGTTTAGAATAATGTACTGAGTATATGGTGTCCCTTCCACCGCGTATTTGCGCGTGACAACCCTGATTCACACGCCGTATACCGTGCAGGCAGTCAATTAAATAAAATTAAAACTTACCTCACACGAAAGGCGTGACGCAACGGCATTTATTATATGGTTCACTAGTTCATTGATATGTCACTGTTGTTGAAAGGTCAAAGTCAGAGTTACTCCTTGAGCCTACGATTTATCGAAAAGATTTCGCTTATATTGTTATTAATTACAATCATACAGACAGAAAGACACACACAAAATCTAAAAACTGTTGTGTTGGCTTCTGTTGCTCTTGTAAAGACCTCCCATGGACGGAAGATATAGTTTTTTTTTTCAATATGGTCAATGTACAGACATCGGCTCGATACAATTTTATTATATGTACATATAGATGAAAATATGCACCACACAGTTGAAATTTGGAGAGTAGCTGTCTTCTATAAACCCCCACACAAAAGTGAAATGAATTATCAAAAAAATAAAAATAGGGTGAAAACTAAAAAACAAAATTCATCCAACATTGGAGACAGTGATGAATGAATTTAGTTTTTTAGTTTTGCTGTTGAGCGTAACTTTACATAATTATTGAATGGGGGTTGAAAATATTTTTATTATATTTTTTGGTGCAACGATACCCGGTGTGTGCGAGTCCAACCCGCGCTTGACCGGTATTTTTTGTGTATATTTAGTTTTAATTAATAAGTTATTAACGTATTTTCTTGTGAAACGGTGAAATTAAGACCTAGCCCCGTATTCACAAACGCTTCAGGATCGCCGCAGGATCTTCCAAGTTTTGATGTATGCCCGAGGATCAGATACGTACTACCAGGAAGAAAAGGATATCTATAGATAATTTCCTATACCCTAACGAATAAAAAAAAATCGATTCTTGAAAAGGCAACAGACAGAGTTACTTCCGCATTTTTAATATTAGCCTAGATTAGTTAGTACCTATACATAGATAACTTTCAGATAAAAGGTTTTTGCTAACATCAACAAACTACGCGCACTTCACCGTTTACCAAGAGAAGTAATTTCCGTTCAAGGTATGCTTGAAAAGCCTTGAAAGTTTGCCGACTCATAGATCACTACATAGTATAAAACAAATTCGCTTCCCGCTGTCTGTCTGTCCCATGTATGCTTAGATCTTTAAGGGTCTATAGTAGCTCAGATGGCTTAGCATGATCCTCCGTTATGCCGAAAATACTGCAGCATTAATTTTGAAATAAATATACGGTAAAGTTGAGGATTAATGCTAGGTCCTATGTTTGACGAAAACACGATTCCATAAAATTTTCTCGATAGAAAAAAATTCCAAAGTTACCTCCAAACCGAACGATAAACCGCTGGTATTCAAAAAATACTTAAAATTAGATCATGAAACTTGGCATACTAACTGAACTATCTATAAAGCAGGTCTTATGTTTTTTATTTTTTTTAAATTCCTGTTATTTTCACCTTAAAAAGAAAATACCTAAACTATCGGCGTCTTGAAGGTGGTTCTCTGCCGCCCGCCACCCGCGCTCAGTCTCGCTTCGGCGTTCGAACGGGAGAGCTGTGTCGCTTGCGCTCAGAACACACATTACGCAACAAGACGACGTAAAATTAAAATTTATGTACTTAGGTTTATAGTGTGGCGCAATGGGAAATAATGGTTGGCGTAAGGAAGCAGGCAAACATATGATAAACTTAATGAAATAAGTATCTATTTACCTATCTACTATTTATAAACAAACATATAAGTAAACCGTTTGGTGCAGTGGCTAAGCGATTGGCTGCTGCGCTACGAGTCGCAAGTGTTTCTGCATGTGAAGATTTGTGTTTGTAAGTTTCAATCACAAATGCATCGTCCACGATTCAGGAGAAATCCAGTGTGGGGCAACTTTTATAAAAAAATTAAAAGATAAAAATTACCTATATAGTTTTGTTTTTGTTTTGACAATATATGTATATTACAACAAAATATAGGTATCTGCAGTAAGTACTTAGTAATTGTTTTTTATAATGTTGTCCCACTCCACGATTTCTCCTGAATCGGAGACGGTGCGATTACAAACACAAATCTTCACAACTATCGTTAGGCTATAAAAATATTTCTTCCGTGCGGGAATCGAACCCGCGACCCGCAGTGCAGCAGCCAAGCGCTTAGAAATACTTAATAAAAAATATAGGTATGTTCGGTAAGTACCTACCTATCTAACTACAAGAAACAAAACTGTAACTTACTTATCCGACTGTAGTGCTACCTACCACGTACATAAAATGTATGAACTTACTGACGTACCTTGGTAGTTTAGCTAAATAATTATAATGTATCTTTCTAGAAGACGTCGATTACACAGTACTGAAAACGATGGTGATAAAGATGATGTTCCGGTAAATTCGTCAGTATCTTCTACCTACCTAAAAATGTAACTGATCTGTTATTCGTACCCATGGCTACATAATTTTCAAACTATACATTTCCAGTATAAGCTGATCTCACATTGTATAGGCATTCCGTACAATGAGAGGTCAGTTTATACTAGAAAAGTATAGCTTCATATGTAGTAGCACTTATTTTACATATACGCTAGTGATTGACTAAATCGGAAAGTTATCGAATCTTACATTTATTATTGTACAAAAAAAATTGGGGTCCTCAAAATAAAATAAATAATAAACTGCATGTCCAGAAAATATTATAATAAAAATAAACAATATGTAGCTAAAAAAAATATTATTAAGTAAATTAACACAATCAAAAATCCGGTTACGTTGGTTTAAGCTGTCATAGCGTATTGAAATTGAAACAGTAGGTATTGTTGAACCCTGCTATGGTGTTTACTCACTGACCTGTAAAGTGGAAGTATTTGTGCAGCACTTGCCGCTTTGATATTACTGGGGTGGCACTTTTTGTCAAATAGTGTACTCTTAAATTCATATATTTTTCCATGACAGATTTGATAAGAAATAATTTATGTCATTATTCAATGGGAACTGCTCAAATTGGTAAAACGTAATATTATCAAAGAGATCTAATCCTATCGATCGATCGATAGCCTACGTTAGTCGATCTGCACAAGCACATCACTAACTTGCTGCAATTGACGCCACCGGCCACGGCCGCGATGCATCCACTTAATAACGTATCGTTTTGTGATGTTTACATTGCTTGTCCAGTCACTTAGCGGCAAACTTAGGTAGTGGTTAAGGGGCAATGTATTTGTTGCAAAAATAGTACAGTCGCTGTGATATTTGAAAACAAAAATAACATAGTAAGAGCAAGAAATATTTTAAGATTTGTTGTTTTTCATGATTTTAAAGACAAATATAGTAAAATACTTGTACTAACACATGGTAAGTGATTCCATTTTGACGTTAGTAGGTACATTGAAACTAAATTTGCGATGTACAATTTTATGTTCATATAATGACAAGTTAATATTAAATTATGATTGATAATTTTATTAAGTACTTAGTACTCGTCCGATAATAGTGTAGTTTACTCTAACAAAATCGCTTCGACTTCATGTGCCCGCGCGCGTCACCGCGAGCTGTGTGCTATCGCGCCGATCGCGATAAAAGAGTGAGGTGGCGCGGGGAAGTGGGGGCCAAATTAGAATTTGAGCTGAGCTTCTATAGACTCTTAAAACTACGCAACGGATTTTGATGCGGTTTTTTTTAATAGATAGAGTGATTCAAGAGGAAGGTTTATATGTATATTTAGTATCAGCATTGCACCCGTGCGAAGCCGGGGCGGGTCGCTAGTGTATAATATAATGCAGCTTGAATTTGTTAGAAAGAATTGTTTCCTAATAGTACAAAAATCTTACTACTATATAAATGCGAAAGTTTCTTAGGATGGATGTTTGGATATTTGTTCCTCTTTCACTCAAAAAATTACTGATCGGATTTGGATAAAAATTGGCACACATACAAAGTGTAGTTTTGCATCCTCGTCAAAATTCAGGAGGTGTCATAGAAGACGTAAATAATCAATTTAAATTACGGTACCTGGTCAATAATAATAAACGTTGCTTTTTTTGTTGTTTTAATTTGACACTATTTCAGAAAGAAGCCCTTTTCAAAAGAGGAGAATCACCCGTTTATCGAATAAACGTCTGCGTTTGTTTGTCTGTGTGAAAGCGCGGTTATAGGGCTAGTATTAGACGGCCGCGTTTTAATATGGGTGGGGTACACTTAGCGATTTCCGATATTAAGAAAAAAATATAAAAAATTACCTACCCATTTTATTATTGATTCGGATCGAGAATCATTAGCATAGTTACCTCGTTGACGAGGATGCAAAACTACACCTTGTATAGTTTAAAACCTGGATTAACACCTAAGGTACTTTTTATCCCAGAAGTAAGATCCCGTGGGACAATTATCGAACTCTGTGCATAACATAAAAAAAAATGTCCTGGCCTTTTTCGGTCACTTAGGGTGGACCCCACATTTCGTCCGTCACTACACGCCGAACGTTTTACGAGAGATCTGTCCGAAGGTTTATAACTATGACAGATGTTATTTGATGGGCAATGAAAATTACGTGTTATAGATTAATTTGGGGGTTTATTGCATTTTTGTTGGATATTAGGAGGTGTGTTAAAAGAATCTTCTAGGGTGATGATACTTATTAAAGGTTCGATCTACGTCTGACGCATTCTTCGCATTCAGCTTCGTTTTAGAGATATTTTGTCGTCATCATTTCAGCCCGGAATCACGCACTACGGGAGAGGACCTTTGCAAGGCCAACCCTTACCAACCCTGTAGACGTGGCTGAGTTCTGGTCGAAACAAATGTCGTTTCATCAATACGACAAAGAAGAATTTTAACCTAGCTGTCTGTCAAATTTTTCACCGCGAAAACACTCATCCCTAATAATCGAATTCTTTTTTTAAATTGAACGTTGTACGGATGTACGAACGAACATTTGTATCATTGAAGACTTATTAAACCTTAATTGCGTTTTTTTCTAAAATCAAGTGTACACTAGTACACTTGATTTTTACAGTAAATCCGAATGACGTTTTAAAGAAAAAAACTTGAAAAAAACGTAATTGAAATATTAAATATAAAAAAAACAACTAGGTGTACAGTTCCTTGCAGTTTTCATTAAAAAAAAAAAAAACACAAATTCAAACGTACACCAACCACATATGGTGGTTTTGAACGCACGTTATGTCACGTTTCTAACGTATGCAGTGAAAATTATGCACAATTCGAAATTGTGCGTACTTTTTCGAGATGCTGAGTGTGTATCTGGTATTTTTACATCAATGGCATCACGTCAAAGACAAATACATATAATTTTTAATTAAAATCTAATATCGGAAAGATTGCGTTTGACAGCGCATTTCTAACAACCAAATCCTCATTAGTTGCTTAGAATATGAGTGTCAATTGTATCATCCCTTCCCGTATAACCCGTAGGTATTGTCATCTGCCGGTAACAGATTAAAGCACAGTAAACATGGAGCCGACAGATATTGGTAACAACATTATCGACTAATGTATCTTAATGTACTGCCTTCGACTGCACTGGGCTGTGGGGGGGATTTGTGACGTAACTGTTTGTTTAGTGTGTATTTGTCTCGTAGCTGAGATATCTTTGAAAGTTATGTGAGAATATAATTAAAATATTGCTTCAGTGACTTTAAAAACGTCTATCAAAACAATTAAATTAAAAAACACAACCTTGTCTGCAATGGGATAAAAAGTTTAACAAAAAAGTATTTAATGTTCTATAATATTGAAAGGAATATGTCAGTATTTTTTTTAAATGTGTATTATTACAAGACATAAAAAAAATCTTTTTTCAATACGGTATTCGGCTTAAGTTTCGAAACTTCCGATTGCTGATAAAAGTGCCTGAAAAAATCATATCATAACATTGCGCCTGCAATCCCCGAAGGGTTAGGCAGATATGTACTTAACTTAGCATACCCACATTTCGTCAGCTATGTTTAAGTCCCATGTAATAGGGGGCGAGCCAATTGCCATCAACCGTGCACAAATCCAAACCCCTTGCTTGCTACTGAAAAATTCCTGATTGCAAAATCCAATGACAATTTCGCCGACCCAGGAATCGAACCCAGGATCATGCTCAGCTTGCTAACCAATTAGAAATATTCACATCAAACAACACGTCTTGTCTATAACTATCACACAATTGAAAAATTTGCAAGAACAAATGAAGCCTTGCACCTAACTCCACCATAAATTATATGTAGGCACAACCTTGCAGATTTCCACATACATCTTCTATCTATACATATAATAAAATCATAGACTTGCCGTGTCATTTTACATTTTTACATACACATTACAGATTTTTGCAAAAAAAATGTACTGGAAGCTACGGGAAATAACTAATTGAACGTAAAAAACAGTTTTCTATTATTTTGTCTGTTTGTCGGTTTGTTTTTTCGTTTGGGCACGCATCACGTAAGAACCGCTCATTGTATTCAAAATTGAAATATTTAAAGATAAGAAGCAATGTTCTGAGTAAAATTTGTCGTTTATTTCATCAAAATCAACCTACAGACGCAAATGATATTGATATTTTTAATTTAAAGTCAGTAACCACATATGCGATTTCTATGATAAATTTAATAAAATTTACTAGTGAAGAGACTTCATAAGTGCGCAATTAATGTACTACAATGCGTTGAAAAACCAAACTTAGAAGCTATACATCTGTGGGGGGCCACATTGCGGCGCGACGTTCGTGTTAATTCGGAAACGAAGCGCATACTATTTCTGGTTCTATTACTAATTTATACATTAAATTCAAGCGTACACAGCGTTTTTCAGTAACATGATTTTTGCATACTACTTTTATATACTACTTTCAGAGTTGCAAGTTTTTTTTAAATTTTTTTATGTATATTATTCGTCGGGACCTATGATAGATCATGAATTGCATCTATTTGCTTACGTTATAAACTTCTTAGCGTGCCGATGACAATCTAAATTAATTCCCCCCAGAAATTGACAACCAGGAACTAAAAACTGTAGTACTGTGCAGAGTTTTAGTTTAAATTAACAGTATGTCAATTTATTAGTATATTTTTTGTAGAAGATGTTAGGAATATACAACAACTTCACGTTCCCATGTAATGTTCCCTGACAATGACAAAAGAACACGCGTTCACGTGTGCAAATCCGCGGGCACAGCTAGTACTTTACACAACTCTTTACTCTGGGTATGTCTATTTTACAATTATAAACAGCGATAACCATGACCACCGACCTAGACGTACGAGTGTATTCAAAATAAACACATCTACAAAATAATATTACGTTAAACTAATATGTACCTATTTTCGTTGACATTTCTAGGCAGAAACCACACATACAGTTACATGACATGTTTAGCATTTGTTTATTAGAATGACGTTTAAATAGACTTTGGTGACAGGTAGGTACAGGATATTTAAATAGTTAAAATAATAATGGGTTATTTTATACACAGTAAGTTTATACCTAGCTGTTTTAATATTTGTACTTACTTTTTATGCATTTAGAATAGTTTAATATGTTCAAATTAACTATAAACAGTATTACAATTAAATAAACTTAAAAAACAATGAACTTTATAATGGGATCAAAAAGCTCCTCCTAGAAGCTGTCAGTTGGTAATTTGCCTAAGAGACTGGCGGCGTTGTCTGGGAATGCTTAGCCTCTGGCCAAGGTAAAAGCTAGCCACAGGAAATCACCTAGGCGTTTGGAAATTTCCTTAAAAAGGCTGTGAGCAGTCCGATCCCATGGCCCCAGAGTTTCAACCCCATACCCCTCGAAAACATAGTTTCCACAAAGGTCACCATATTAACGCCGCTTGAGGTTCTCCGCAGCCGCCGCAGCAGTGCCAGCACAGCACGATGAGCTTGGAAGCTGTGAGGGCGATATAAATTTTGATATTTGTACGGATATTTTTCCCGGAAACTTCTAGACTTCCAGACAGGTAGGTACAATAATAATAGTTTCCTTTTTTCCACAGTTAGGTACATAACTTGTAGAAATCATATATAATAGGCTGTTATCAACACAGAAGACACTTCGTCCTTCTTGGAAATCGGACCCAAAACTTTCCGCTTACATTAGCGGTAAGGATAGAAACCTTTTATAAGTAGCTATCCATACTTAATAATGT
This sequence comes from Standfussiana lucernea, assembly GCA_964057025.1. Taxonomy (NCBI): domain Eukaryota; kingdom Metazoa; phylum Arthropoda; class Insecta; order Lepidoptera; family Noctuidae; genus Standfussiana; species Standfussiana lucernea. Next base: position 8,315,526 of record OZ059798.1, on the reverse strand, counting down.
AGATGATATAACTTAACTGTGCGAAATCGGTGACTTTGTTTGTTTCGTTCACTTTTTTGCCACTGACTTTTTTCTTTCACAAATGTTTTTTTATTAATTTGACCCGTTTTAGTTGTAGTTTTCTTTATATTAAATATTAATTACCGCGGTATCAAATGAAACAAATAATTATGTAAATCAGCTCAATAACCACGGAAAAATGGGTGGAGCATTTGGAAGTCGGTTAATAAATGGGAATGTTACTCTGTCTGTCTGTTTGTCGAACACACGAAGAGACCGGTATGACCTTAGGACATAGAACACTTTTTATTGCGAGCCTATTGCCATCAACCGGGCACAAATCCAGATTCCGTGCCTACTACGTAATGTATTCTACGTACGTGATGTATTCTAGATGGAATAACCCAATAACACTTTGCCCAACCTGGAAGAAAGAACCCAGGACCTCTTGCTCAGCAGTTGCGTTTGCGAGCAATAAACCAACGAATCTGTACGTAGCTTGGCTTGTCTATTTCTTCTTTTTATTTTAAGTTTACTAATTTTAACTAGAACGCTTTAAGACAATAACAACACTCCAGGATGTCCTTTGATATTGGTTTCAGAATTAACTGCGATACCCGATACCCGCAGATTTTGTTCAATTAACTGAAAGAAAGCGATGCCCTTAGAAGCTTTAGAGAGAGACAGAAGATGCTTTCATATCGAGACTCGTATATTTTCTAGCAAGTGTTGGAAGGAGACAAAAGATTTTGTTATTCTCTTGACATTTGTACTATATTTTGTAACAAACAGCTAGGACGTCTTCTCGATAAACCCAATTATCGGAAATATTCTATGTTTTTATTACGTTTGTTTATTTAATTGACTTTTGATTCCTTGCAAGGAGCATTTTCCCATTCGAGGATATCTTTGGATTGTGGATTTACTGCGGTTACGATGCAGTTTGAAATAATGGTAAACAAACAAGTGCTGAATATGGTAATAAAAATTGTGCTAAGATCATGCCCGTAGTCCCTTACTTGTAGGTTACTCGTGTTTCAGTAACTTGAGTATCTAAGGATATACAGTCAGCTGGTAATGTGCCCAAGGGCTGGCTTTTACCTTGGCCAGAGCCTAAGCGTTCCTAACCCAACAAAAGCAGATTTTTAATGGCATTTAGACAGATTCGCCGTTATCCGCTTACGACTTCTCACAGCTCTCATAGCTGAGACGTCCATTAACGTCCATATAATAAGATATAATAATTATCAAAATAATCATCCTCCAAACTTTGAGAACCACTCTCTGCTTCAAACATCCGTCAGTTTTGAGATTTTTGGGGTTCCGCAGTGAGTGTTATGCGTGGGCTAGGACTAAATGAGAAAAAGAAAATCATTTAATTGGATGTTAGTACACATTAAATGTACACTATTAACATTTTACAGACAATCATCTTCCCGTCGGGCCTCCATAGCCCAGGGTAATGCGACGCCCCTTGACAAAGTCTGTTTGCAAGAGTTATCAGCCCCTTAACGACTGTCAAGGTTTTGCAAATGGCAGCCGGGACCCATAAAATGTTTGTGAGAATCTTACTATTATTATAAGTTTGTAAAGATGGATGGATGTTAGTTACTCTTTTATGCATAAACTACTGAACGGATTTCGATTTGGCACACAGATGGTTTATAATAACCTGGATTTAGGTTATTATAAACATAAGCTAGTCAACTATTAACTCCACTTATTTTCCAAAGAGTGCGGGCCTCGGTTGCAGTGTCCAAGTTAGTCTACATAATGGGCAACCTTTGCCTAGCGCTGCTTTTGAACTAGACACACACCATGCTTTGCAATGAATCTTCAAAATCTTCAAATAAATCTTCCCAGCAAGCAGAATGATAAATCGAATAGAATGCACAAAGTGAACTTTACTCACAGTTGATTCCACTCCCGGCAAACCTTTGATTAATAGAGAAAGATCAAACCTCATCAATGGTGTAATATAGATACGGAACCATTGATGAGGTAGACACTCGCACAAGGCCATATTTTTCTTCTAGCATTACCGGAGATAAGCCGATTTACAAATGTCAATCATCTTCGGGTTATTACTTTCAGAGAAACGTTGGGAACTTAGGATTGAATGCTTTAGATCGACCTAATTATTTTAAGACCTTGAACATATGAGGCCTTGAAATTAATACGGAAGAGGAAAGGCACTTGTTCTCCCTGTCTTTACGATTTTTTTTGCTCTGGACCATATCTGTGAACCTTAGTTACGGAGATATTGGAGATCTAAGTTCCAATTTTTTCACAAGGTAAAAAAATTATATATTTGAATACCTCCATAGCCATCCATCGGCACAATGCTTTGATTGCGTTACAATCAGTTTACCGTATCATTGACTTATATATACTGGTACCGTATCGTGAATTTCACTCCAAAAAAGTCAAGTCAAAGTTCGTCAAACTCAAAATCTCTAGTGTACCTTCAGCCACATAAGTACAGTGATTTATATGTGAAGTTTATAAATAAAGGCTTTTACGATGTTTAGTAACTCAGATAATTATTGGAATAACATTATATTTCTACATGTCACACACTTTAATAGACGCCTAGCTGTCCCTAAGCTTCTCTTTAACCTTTATGTTTATTTCCTTTTATTTAAAACAAGCCAGAGCTAATTTATAATTGACCACAAAGATTAAGTCCGCAGGTACACCTCTGCCTATCCCATGATTAACGGCATGATATTATGTTTTTAAATACTTAGTAACAACACGACTTTATATGTACTTGTTTCAGTTCACCGATTTAAGTTCAAAGACTTTTTTATAGCTTTAGCTCACAGAATCAGATACTCGCTTCTCTCAGTCTTCCGTCGGTAATAAACACCCTGTATATGTATAAGATAATCGAACACAAAGCAAGTACAGGGTGATTCGTGTATCGGTTAACAGTCCAGTGCGTCCGCTTTAAACCAAAACGTTGTCAAATACACGAATTTGTATAGGTTTAGGTAAATAAATCACGGCTGAATGTGATGATATGTGGTTACCAAGCATTTCTGTTACGTTTAATTTTGTACGAGTTGTTACCATATAGGTAGACTTTTAGTATTCAGTCCTCTTTGTTTATCGTTCCTAAAATTACTTAAATGAAATAGGTATGTTATCCATACTTTCTCACTAATAAAGAAAGAGGTAACGTTAGTAAGTTTGGGTGAAGGAGGTAGTCTGTGTAACTGCTCTTCCGATTTAAAAAATCTACCGCTGATAGACAGCTACACTACACTATTGCCGAGTGCCATTATTTATTATATTATTATTATAGCTAGCCCGTACTGTCCCACTACTGTCCCAGTGTCATGGAATATATTTAAAAAAAAAATACGCGTGCAAAAGCTAGTATCTAAATAAATTGATTGATTGTAGACACTCGTTTTTGTCTGTCTTCTTCTTTATCGTGTGGTTATTACCTGGTGTCAGAGTTTTTATGCCGCCCATGGGCCTGTGACTTGGCTTTACATGCCGTCGAGAAATAACTGTCGGGCATGCTGGTTTCCTCACGATGTTTTCCTTTACCGAAGCAGGTGATAATTATACAATATGCACATGATTCCGAAAAATCAAAGGTGCGTGTCTTGGGTTTGAACTCGAGACCTACGACTTAGCAGTCCAACGGCCACACCACTAGGCTATCACTGCTTAATTGACTTGTCAGTTATAAAAGCCTAAAAGTTTCAGCGAATTTGTAAGGATTATCCTCCTGCAGGTATCAATAGTCATTTTCATTTATTTACAATAGGGTCTGCGAATTTTATAACAATAATGTAATTAAGGTTTTCTTTACGATTTCGCTGGCTTTGTGGTAGGATTCCTTACGTAAGATATATTCTTTAACTGGGCTCAGTTTCAGGAACTATAACCAACAACAAATTTCAGGAACACAAAAATTTTAAAAATGGTCAAGCGCGCTCAAACTACTGTGATTGGTTGTAGGAATGATCGCCAGTCAAATGGATAGTTGACACCAACCAAAAATTATTCTACAACACCAATAACTCCACAACACCAATAATTAAGGAGAAATTAATTGGATCTATTGAAGGCTCGACTGAATCGGTTTCCTCCAGGCAAGCGTGCACCATCGCTTCACACCAGGTGAGTTGCGGCCCAACGCAAGCCTATTTACCTAGTACTTATTAAAAAAATTAAAAAATCCACAACCAACAATTCTACGACACAACTTCTTTAAAAAAACACTTAATTTTAGGCCCTGAAAACCCGATAAATGGTCTATTATCTGTAAAATTAGAATTATAGGTGCTTTTAAATCAATAAATAGTTGAGTCATTGGGTAGGTGGAATAGTGATGTCATTCACAGTCATGTGGGTTTTAAACATTTATGATTTAATACGTTACTTGACTTCCTTGTAATTTTGACATGCCGATAAATTTCGTTCCTGGAACCAGAAAGCGGCTTATTCAGTGTAAACACGCTCATAAAAATCGTTGGCTAGTTAAACAAAATGGCTAATAGCAACTAGCCACGCTTCTCAACTGCGTAGATATAAAACATCGCACGCCAAAAGTTCATAAATTCAGCAATACTGAGAACTATGCGGAAAAAGTTAAACACTGAGTTTCGACTCCCACAGAGCACAGGATTAAAAGAACTTTTTAACCTACTTTTAGAAGAATGTTTTCTTTGAGTGAAATGTACTTATCTTCTATAGGAAAGGGGAATCTAAAAAAACTTTTTCTATTTATTATATGCCTGTGCTTATGGATATTAAGTACCTACATGCCATCACGACATGAGCTTTATAGAATAACTAGATTTTGCTCGCGTCTTCGCTCCCATTATGTATGTACCCACGGGATCGTTTCAAATATAGCCTATAGCCTCGGGGATAATGTAGCTTCCCGTTAGTGAAAGAATTTTCTGAATCGGATCAGTAGTTCCGGAAATTACCCCCACATACAAACTTACAAACAAATTTTACCTCTTTATAATATTAGTATAGACTAGCCAAGAGAGAGCCCTAGGGCGTAAATATGGTGATGTTTCCCAACCGATAAGACACTTAATATCGTGTCCTGACTTCTGAGTCTCCTGTTGCCTGCAAGTTACAGGATCTAATGGACGCTAAACTTGTAGCAGAATTCATCAATTTAAATGGCTTTCGAGAGTCATATCCGCGTGACGTTCTACTAGTCTTAGCATTTATCTATACAAACATCATCATCTGCCTAGCCTTTTTTCAACTATGTTGGGGTCGGGTCGGATCTTATCAGATGCAGCTGAATGTCAGTATTTTACATGGAGCGACTGCCTGTCTGACCAAAACAAAAAAATTACACCAATTCTCAAAATTTAATTCAAATTCTTTTTTTTTTATTCTTATTTCTGATCTAAACAATCAATAAAGTTAATCAACAAAAACAAATTGAATTAAAAAAAAAACAAAACAAAATGTTTACGTTCCATTTTCAACGAGAAGAGAAGAGAGGTCAAAGAGCTCACTTCACAGACAATTAGGTGCGAGGCGTGGTGCGCTGGTGTCCGTGTCCAGTGTGGGACAAAAGCGTCCCTTATCACCGAGCGAGCCACTGCTTTCTGCTGGCCTCACCTCGGGTTTATAGCCGTATAGATGTGGGCCATGAAGTCCGTGCTTGGGAATTTTCACGTGTATTTTTTGTTCGATGGTTTTTGTGATGGGACAAAGTCACATTTATTTACAACATCATCTTCATCATTCTTTATATCATCATTTGCCTAGTCTTTATTTATGTAAGTATGTGATGTAGAACATGTCATCATTTGCCTCGCTTTTTCTCAACAATGTTGGGGTCGGCTTCTAGTCTAACCGGATGCAGCTGAATTATTTAGTATTTTACATGGAGCGACTGCCTATCTGACCTCCACAACCCAGTTACTGGGTAATACGATAACCCTTGGGGAGACTGGTTGTCAGACTTTCGGGCCACTGACTTCCTGTAACGACTGTCAAAGATCTATAAATGACAGCCGGGACCAACGGCTTAACGTGCTTTTCGAGGCACAGAGAAAACTCGGTATGTAATGATGATATGTAATTCTCGGACCGACCTAGGCACACGCTACTGAACCTTTTTTAATTTAACGTAATTTAATACTTTAAATAACAAGATCTGTCCCACTCTATGGTGAGCGGTCAGACGCTCATCATCACGCCGCTCTCGTGGCCCCAATCTTTTTGTATGACTTTATCAGCGGTACATAGCGTGTAAATTAGACCTATGCTACATTAACCACGCCTCGCCTGACCTTAGTAACGCGAACGGCGATGGTGCGGAAAACACACATTTCTGTTAACTTTACATTTTTGCGCGAAGCGTTTATTGGGGGCCGAACACAGAGACGAATGTTAGTATCCAAGTATAGAAACAGCTAGTAGTCTTCTGTAGTCTCTTCTTACATTGATAGGAAATGGCCGTGACGCCATCTTTATGGATATACAGATACAATGAATTAAATAGTAAATAATATCACGTCTGTATGGGGCCAGCCTATTGCCATCAACAGGGCACAAAATCAGTCTCCGGGCTGTAACTGGCAAAATTCGTTGTAGAAAAACCCAACAACACGTTTGCCGAACTGGCGATAGAAAGGGCTTCATACAGGGTGGGAGCGTTGCCACGTATAAATTAGTACACGTAATACGTATCATTCTTGAGTCACACAGAATTTTTTCATAGAGCTCTTTCCCACAAAAGTGCAATACCTACATGGCCAAAATGCATGGAACAGCAGATTTCTTTGTACCTGTTTCAAGTTCTTAACCATTAAATGTGAAGGTTGTTCTTTAAAACGGAAAGCCCATTTAGCTCGGGGCTTTAGATGTTGATCTTTAAATATCACTGAATCTATTTTAAGTTTTATTTCATTTAAGTTTTGTAATAAAAGTTTAATGAAATCTATTTGAAGTTAGGAAGGACATGTCTGTCGCATGCCGAACGAGCTGTGGGCCCATAAAGCTCAGGATTGGTGCCCTGAAACAGTGACACGAGGTCGCGGCAGACCACGAAGGAGATGGCGCGACGAACTAGATGTCTTCCTTGAGAATTGGAAAGAAGTAGCCCAGAATCGTGACCGTTGGAAGGAATAGAGGGAGGCCTTTGCCCAGCATTGGAACAATATGGGCTAGCTATAATAATATAATAATTTCAAGTTAATAGACTTACAGGCAGGCCCAAAAGGCCGTGCTCTCATTGTATCTTCTTGAAGCCATGAAAAGAACTACCAACCGATTTAATTGGACACCACTATCCATTACGAATTTACAAAAAAAATACGAGTTTTCATTCAACTACTGCCAAAATCTTTAATAAATACCAATTTAACCGCCTCATTATTTTAGTGGTCGTAAGTGCTAATCATTCAGGTCCGGGGTTTGATTGCCAGGTCGGACATAGTGTAATAAGGGTTTTCATCCGGTATTTCTCGTAAACAGCTTTTTTGCCCAGTTGATGGCAATAGGATCGTGCCACCTATTGCCACATGGGGATGGGGTTTAAACAAAACAGACGATAATGTACACTTCTGTGGGTCCCGCATAGCACAGGATCATGCTAAGTCGTAACTTGCTCATCGCAGTCACGACGTGCAAGCTGTCAACATTTTTTTCCGTCCTGTTGTATTTTCTAAATATTTGTTGTTTTATAATGTTTATAATTCTTTGTTGTTACTTCTATGCACGTCACGTCCTTGCGACAAATAAATATTTTCCTTTCTTTCTCAGCCCAACCTTTGAGCATGACCATTTTATACTTACAATACTTATCATGGTGTTAGTTAGCAGTACGATCTAATAATTTCCATTGGTTGATTTCATAGTACTTGGTCAGCACATGTTACTGGGGAGTTGTCAGTCGTTTATCTAACGAGACAGATATACTCGTGAATTGCCCCGTGTGTGCGGAGCTTGGCAGAATTTTGTACAATTGCGAGATGTGTCCATATCCGTTTGAGCCCCTGCAATCAAACATCCCTACCGTAACTATGAAATTATCAGGATTTAGAATATAACTATGCTGTTATCTATGCATATAACAAAATTGTATCAGGCCGATGTCTGTACATTGGAGATATTGAAAAATAATATAGAGAAAAAAAATGGGGGGTATTAATTAGAGCAACAGAAGCCAAAACAACAGTTTTTAGAATTTTCGTCAGTCTGTCTGTATGTTTGTACGCGCATCAGGCAAAAACTACTGCATGGATTTGAACGCAGTTTTCACCGCTCTATGCCTTACTTTAAAAAACATAGGCTACAGTTTACCACAGAAATTATCTTTTTTTTTATTTTAAGTACCACACGTACGAAGTCGCGGGCAGAGGCATAGTATGTACATATAAAGGTAGCCACACGCGCAAGGTTAGGCATAAAAGCTTTAAATGTGCATGCAAAACCTTCATGCAAAACCGAGTTCTATTTCAAGGATAACTGGACAGTTTTCTCCTCACGTCCATGCATGCCTGTACAGCTGTACTGTACCTAACGTCCATGGTCGGTTTAATTGCATTAAGTAACGTTTTCATTTTAAAACCCACAACTTTGATGCCAATAGTCCGTACAGTGATTTTATTGGTGACTTCAAAGTTAAAGCGTTTCCTATACCAGGTAAGTACCGACTGACCGATGAACTACCCGATCGTATATTGGAGCATAAATCGGAAACGTATCGCAGATATATGATTTGTCGAACACATTTCACGCCGTATTGCAGACTTCGTTGTAGAGATAGGGACGAATTAAACCAGCCAGTGTCGAGTGCGAACCGTGACACGTACGAGATGCGGACGACACGCGGATCTTCACAAAGGTTTTACAACTAGCTTTTGATGCTAAAGCATGCCGTGCTGGGCCTTGCCTCGTTCGCGGCACGTCTCGCCGCGCGCCCCGTCCACCACAGCTTAGCACAAATCATCCCTTTTACACGAAATTAGATCTAATTTAATCATAACATAACATAACATCACGCCTGTAATCCCCAAAGCGTTAGGCACTACCCATTAGTACACCCACATTTCACCAGTTATGTTTAAGTCCCATGTAATAGGGGGCAAGCCTGTTGCCATCAAGCGGTCACAAATCCAGTCTCCGTGGCTGCTACTGAGAAATTCCTGATGGTAAAACCCAATAACACTTTGTCCGGCCTGGGAATCGCACCCAGAACTTCATGCTCAGAAGTCGCGCTTGCAACCTCTAAGCCAACGAGGCAGTAATTTAATCCTTATTAGATTTTCAAAGACACAATGAACACAAAAATTATAAAGCCTTAATATGACCGCCGAAAGGCAATCAGATTCAGATCATCTTACCTTTGATCATCTGATTTCTATTCCTCGGAATATAATTTCTAATAGGTTTCTCTTTTTGTATGAAACGGTTTGGCTAAATATCAAAATGGCCTTCGAAGTCAATTAAGATTAAAATATATCTTCGTTTTCGTGCCGGTAAGTAATAAACGATACAATTGTTCGAGTTAAGTGTTTTCCACTCAAGAGAAACTAACAGAAGTGTTTGGGACGCTTTGTTAGAAATATCATTTTGTATTTTGGCCCAAAGATTAAAAACTTGGTTTAGCCAATAAATTCATTTACGCCGCGCCGCGCGCCGCTCAAAGAAAGACGTTTGAATTGAGCAGCTTTTTGCTTTGAAATATATTGCAGTTTTAAGCCACAATGTATGCAAATTATGACGATTCAAATTAAAAAATATATATTAGTAGGTACATTTTGAGTGACGAAAATTACGGATACAAATGCCCAGAGAAGTGACAATTGCTTTCGAGCGCTACGTGATTTCTACAACGGCCTTCAACAGGATTGAGTTTAGCTTTTCGATAACTTATGTCAATCCAATACATTTGTGAATTTTCCAATCCAGTCGTACCCAGTATTAACTGGGTTGTGGAGGTCACAGGTTACAGGTAATCAGTTGTCCGTCTGACTACCAGTCTTACCGAGGGGTATCATATTACCCAGAATCAATTAGGTTGCGGAGGTCAGATAGGCAGTTGGTCCATGTAAAGTACTGGTATTTGGCTAGGCAGTCGGTTAGACTGGCAACCGACCCCAACATAGGAAAAGGCTAGGCAGATAATAATAATAAATAATAATAATATAATAATATCGCTGGACATTACACACAGCGCCATCTAGTGCCACACTAAGCAACGAGGCTTGTGTCGTGGACACTAGATAGTTGATATACTACATAGATACTTTTTGTTTGTAAATACATACTTATTATACATATAAACATCCATGACTCGGTAACAAATGTCTATGCTTATCACACAAACACTTGCTCCTACCGGGATTCGAACCCGGAACCCTATGAACGTAAGGCAGCCTCACTACCGCTGCGCCATTCGGGTCGTCAAAGATGATGATGTCAATCCAAAACACTTGTCAATTTTCCAAGATCGTTACTGCTTATAGATGGATTAGAATAAGAATAATTTATAAAAAAAAGTATTACTGAGAGTGTATGTACATTAAGGCGAAGTAGTATTATTTTTCACACAATGTAGGTAGAGCTCATTCGCACGGCTTCCGTCATTGACGATCTGTCATAAACCACGATACGTCATGACGAATGGACATTCACATTGCATACGGAATCGTGTTTTATCACGATCCGACAAAAAAAAACGAATTCGTGTTCACATTAGTTCCGTGATTTTTTGGGAACAAGCGCATGAGCGAATCCGTCACAAAAAATCACGATTCGTGTGTTTAGACGTACTTGATTTTTAAAAGACGATACGTGATTTAAGACGTTTCCGTAATTTTTGACGATTCGTGTTACGTGTGAACACGGGCATTTAAAAAGCATTGCCGCCGTCAAAAAAAATGACGGATTGTGAAAAAAGACGATAGGTACGTCAAAAAAAAACGAATCGTCGTCGCGTGAACGGGCTTGTAACTAAATTATATTTCATAGCTGCAAGTAAAATGATAATGAGGAATTCAAATGTTTGGTACCACGTTCACTTTCAAATTATGTCACTGTATTTATAGGTTGCAATCTATACATCTATCTATACATATAAAATTTAAAGTCCTGACTGATATATCAACGCTTAGCCCAAACCGCTGGTCCTAGAGACATGAATTTGGAGGGTGTATTCTTTGTGAACAGTAAGTATGCAATAAGAAAGGGTTTTTCTAAATTCCACCCCTAACAGGGTGAAATTAGGGGTTGAATTTTCTGTGAAACTTTTTATTCTTTGAGTCGATTGACTTGAAAATTTGTGTAGATACATACTCTTCAGTTAAAATTATGAGACACGTGTTTCACAGTTTTTCCAAAATCATCCCCCAATATAAAATTCGAAGTCCAAACTGGCTGACTGATTTTATTATCCACTTCTGGTTGTCTCTTAATAAGATCTTTTCACGCACGCTTTGAGCTCTGTTAAAACCATACAGTTACCCTCAACCCAGAGGTTAGTTTGGTTTTACGGAGAACTTCGTCCTTATTGCTTTGTTTGGGATATTTTCAGTTCGTATGTCCGTTGAGAGGGAGTGACCGCGCATATAATGTTCGTTTCTGGAAAAAAATATGTCATTTATTTCTTGTAGGCCGCGCGGGCGAAGCCGCGGGCCGAAGCTAGTACATATAAAGAACGAAATCCAGAATATCTGACATAAACCACAGCACCACAGGAACGGTTTCGCTTTATGCATGAATTAAAAAAAAAACTGTCGCATCTATACCGGTATCGTTTTTCGATACCGTAAGTGTGACGAAAATTGAATTTCATTTTGTAACTTTCATGCTCATTCGTCTAGTCTCGATTATAAAGCAATTGTAAAATAGGAGTAGCCAAAAATATGAATATCAATTGCATTATAGGTAGAAATTTTGGGATGTTAGAGGGTATAGGCAAGTGGCAATCTCTTCACTTTCAAAGCGTATCGCATTTCCACAATGGTTGTCATAAGATTTAGATGTAGCTTAGGTCAATCCACACACAGCACGGCTGGCGCAGTGGCTGAGCGATTGCCTACTGCGCTACGTACACCACTTTGTAGGGAACAGCTGTTTTCTTCTTTTTTAATTAGAGTGGGTTTGAAATCATGTTCTGAATACTTACGTGGTAAGCGTTTTTCCACCCTGTATACCTCAGAACCATACCGATTTCCACAGAACAGCAATAAAAATCAAAACATGACTACAATTATATAACCCGAGCACTGGGCACCAGCCAACCTTTAAATTGAATCGCTCGCCAATTGACCCGCGAGCTAAGTCAGCACTGTTTTACGTTACAAGGAGAAAAATGACAGTTTTATGAAGGGACCACTAAATGTGAGCAGCTCATTAAACAAGGTCCTTTGACAGCTTACAAACAATCTGCTTATATTTTGTGTTAGGATAGCTGTCCAGTTAAGGTTGTGGCATAGCGTGTCACTTACTGACAAAAAAGTAACAAACTTATTTCTTACTTTGTTCTCGTTGGTTAGTTATAGTTTTTGATCATTGTCATTTTACTAAAGCGTTTTTATTACCCTATTAATACTAACACGTTTATAAACATGATATTATGTTCTTTGGTTTAGCAGAAGACAGGGGAAACCTTGATGATTCCATTGATAATTCAGTTCATTTATGTTTGTAAGTCCTGTTACGGTCCTGGCTAATCCTTGAAGATCTCGGTCTTGTATATTATGGCCAAACCCATTTTCTAACTTTGCCTTGGAAATAGAACATGCAACTTAATTGCGACACACGCTAACATTGACAATACCGTCTAATTTCATTGATTGGAATTCATTCCGTCGCTAATATTGTCAAGCAGACAGTGAAACATACATTATAAATTGGAATTGGGATTTCCAAGCCTTGGACAAGGGTTGGCCGTCATTTTCAGCAAACGCTTTTATGCAAGAATGTCAAAGCTATATTTCACAGCTTCATCTCCCAGTGTGTCGTGTGCTAAGTTCAAGTAACCGCACCTCGACTAAGTTGTTGCAACTTGTCGTAGCTCAGTCTGCGAACTATGTAACAAACGAACTTAACTCATGCTTATTGCAAACTCTATGCTAACGATTCTGAACTAGAATTGTGAGCGTTTGTGGGACGTTACGTGCTATTTTCACAAATACTTTTGTTTATTTTAGAGATGTAGCGACTAGTCACCGAGTAGAAGGAGTGCGTCGAATGATGTAGGTATCAATGCGAGCGACGGAGCTGTACATGTAACGCCGCTCACATTGCAGATACCCCCTGAATTGTACCGAAAGCAATGATCGGCTGGGCGGTTAGTCTGGCGCTTGGTCGGCCTTTTTGCAACCGACTAGTCGGACCGTCGCGTCGGCGAGTCGACCGAAGTCATAGTCGGTCCATGTCTTGTTTATTTGTTTACATGTTCCTTATATTTCATTAGAATCAATCAAAGAATCAAGAAATCAGCCATCTCCAACACACTGCTTTCAAGCTTTTGAGTAGAGACGGTCAAATTCATCTGTATAAAATACTTCCGAAATTTAAAATAAAATAGGTAACTAAACGTTCACGTGACCGTGTGTTCAATGTTAACTAGTGTATAAATTGATAACTATAGCAACATTGTTCTGTTTTGTATGAGTCTGTGGGTGACAAAACATATAGTTTCATTTGAAACGGCGATAATATATTTTAAAGTTTAAGTGTCTCGGGTGAAACTAAAGTGGAATACGATTTCAAATCTATTGGGTATTTGAAACCTTTTCTGATTAAGATAAGTAGTAATGTGATAAGGCATACCTTTGACATTCTTTGGAAAGTATCGCATATTTCGTATATTTATCATTTAAACTAAAGTTCTTATTGAACTCTGTAAAAGAGGGGAGCATTCTTCGTCCGTCTTTTACGTACCTGAGAAATATTAGTAGAAAATGGGGCCCCACGTTGGGCGCCATAACTAGTTAGTTGATGTACGACTATTTGCACTTCTTGTACTCCGAAACTAGTATGATAACATGATTGAATTTAAATGGAATAATGGTCTTTCAACATACTTAAATTTTTACCCACGTTGGGCGCCAAAACCTGGGTTAGAGTGATAGGATTAATGTATTACAAGGTCTATCACGCTTTTTGTACCTCTGAGACTAGTGAGATAAACGCTGTTATAAAATACATTGAGAAACATGGTGTTAAGTTAATGGAATAATGCTCTTTGTCACAAAATTGAGTCCCGCGTTGGACGTCAAAAATTATTATTGGGTTTATTTATTAAAACTTACAACACTTCTTGTACTTTTACAAATCAATCTGTAAGAAATGACTAGGTGTTTTCGTATAAGCAAATTAATTATTTCCGCAATATATTGAATTGACATAACTGTCTAAATCCTAAAACTAAACAAACAACCCCATTACAAACAGACAGTCAGACATACATTAACACAGACATTGCACCGAGCGTGTGTCAAGGACAGAGCACACACAATTAGTGCGTCTGCCATACGGTCAGGGTTGCGAGTGGCAGACTGACAGCTCTACTGTAAACATATATCCGACTACCCATATCTAGTGAGGTTTATTGAGAGAGTCGATCGCAGGGTTCAGTTGAAACACGGTAGTTAATGTTACGATGTTTTTTCTGTGGACCGTTAGGTTTTGATTAGTAGCTATATAATATTCATCATCATTATTTTTAATTTGTCAGTAGCGTCCCGGAGTTTGAATTTGTGTTCGGTTGATGGCAATATACGGCTCTTTTACATGGGACTCAAACTTAACTGCCGAAACGTGGTAACCTACAGGTACCTCTGCATAGCCCATCGGAGATTATAGATGTGATATTTTGTATTTTTGAAATCATAATTTCAGCCGAAAGTCGTCCCCTATAAGTTATAAGCCTCCCCTAAGAATCGCCAAAAGGTAGGTAAATATCTACTTATCTAATAGTTAGTGATAGTTTCGTACCACAAGACTAAAAAATAAAACTCTGTAACTACCGTTTTAATTTCAGTTTTAAAACAGAAAGCCTTCACCGTCAAAGAGCGGTGAATCACTTAAATTAATTGTGAATGTGATGCGCGAAAGGTCAATGATAAAATAGTGTATTACGAAAGGTAAAAGGAAAAATTTATTAATTGAAAAACGGCCGTCACCATGTCACGATATTGTGAACTATTATATTGCAGCATAGTTCATATGTAATTTTCATGTCACTATCAGGAGAGCGGTTTTTGTTAATATTTGACATTCGTGAAATTGTCTGTGACAAAACTTTTTTGCAAAAAAAAAACCGACTTCCAAAAAAAACACTAATAAAAAGTGGAAAATAACATTACTTTCGGAAGTCGGTGCCAAAAAAGTCAATGAAACAAACCATAGTCACCGACTTCCGAAAGTAATGTTATTTTCCACTTTTTACTAGTGTTTTTTTTGGAAGTCGGTTTTTTTTTTTGCAAAAAAGTTTTTATTTTACCCTTTTTAGTTATAGTATCACACACAAATCCTTGTCAAGTATCAATTTCGCAATTTCTTTTACTTGGATGAAATTTTTTCCAGCTATTTTGATTTCAAAACCAAACTGCTGAACCGATTTTGATGAAATTTCTATGGGACCAATCAGGAAGTAGATCCATTTAGATAAAAGAAGAATTTTTCAAATCGGTTCATAAATGACGGAGATATGAGGTAACAAACACAAAAAAAAACATACAACCAAATTGAGAACCTCCTCCTTTTTTTGAAGTCGGTTAAAAAAAATGGCAGCGATGGTTCCCACAGAGTTGATGAAAAAGTTGATCTTTTAAACACCTTTTTTTTCAATTATCCTTATCGTTTTAAAGTACCAAAAAACTTTGTTTCGTATTTTTTTGTTTATTGGTTTTTCACCAAAAGACCAAGAAATGAAGGCTAGAAAAAAAGGAGAATCTCTTTTACACGTGTGTAACTTCTTGTTTACTTTTCACAGTACCGTTTTCAATGAGCGACTCGGCCGCGTATTTGCCCACACACGCAGCGACAAGACTCCTTACAGCCCGCCAGCCGTGACAAGTGTCTCTTAAGAGTGATACGTGACAAAACCACTGCTTGGGAGCGGAGCACGGTATGTGTAATCCTTCCACCCTAATTTGATGATAAAAAATTTTGCGATTATGTTTAAGTACCTGACCATCATAGCTGAATGTTTAGTCAATATTTACTGTGATATGTATGGACGTGTATATATTTATTTCCCAGCTATGTTGTGCTCGCCTCCACGTCTAACCGAATACAGCTAAATAACAACTAAAAAAAAAAACAACTAGAAAAAGAGAAAAAGTATTTATTTGTCTCGCATAGGACAAAACAAAATGGTTAAAAATGAACAATGAAACAAAATATAAAAAGTAAACATAACATAAAAATTAAAAATAAGGCGAACTAAATTGGTCCTGTTTGAGGCCCAAAGGCCCCACAGGCCATGTGACATTCACAACCCAGTTATGACGATGTATAGTTGGTCTAATCCTCGTTTCTCCTGCAAAAAGAGTCCTTAAGGGTCCATCAATAAAACCCCATCTTAAATTCACTACGTAACTGAGATGACGTCAAAGCTCAAAGTTTCATATAAACAGTCTGCCTATAGTTTTCCTAAGAGACGCTCTTTGAGTTAGTGAAACAACACATAGCTGAAGAATGATAAATGTACGTTCTGGTGTACAGCCAACACAACGGAATCGTATGCAGGCTGATAAATATCAAATTAATTTATTTCGTTAACATCAAAAAAATAAGTGGTAAAATATACATAAAGTTCAGTATCTTTGTTCCGCCGTTAAGCATACAATATGTTTCTCGAATTAGGTATTAATTTTAATTAGTTTATACATGCTACTTTTGATTATAGTTGTGTATGTAAACTATGTGGGAGATATTGTGTAAGGTATACACAACTTTGAAGGAAATTACGGGATGACATGGATGTGTTCCTTAGCAATCGTAGCGCGATGTGCGACTTCAAAACAAGGAGAAGGTTCTCAATTCGGTTGTTTTTTTTTGTGTTTCTTACCTCAAAACCGATTTGAAAAATTCTCCTTTTATCTGAAAAGATTTACTTTCCGATTGGTCCCCTAGAAATTTCATCAACATCAGTTCAGTAGCTTGGTTTTTAAATCAAAATATGTAGCTGGAAAAAATATGTCATCCAAGTAAAAGAAATTGCGAAATTGATACTTGAAAAGGATTTGTGTGTGATACGATAACTAAAAATGGGAATGTAAACAATTTTTTGCAAAAAAAAATAACCGACTTCCACAAAAAAAAAACGCAAAAAAAAGTGGAAAATAACTTTACTATCGGAAGTCGCACACTTGACAAGGATTTGTATGTGATACTATAACTAAAAAGGGCAAAATAAAAACTTTTTTGCAAAAAAAATAACCGACTTCCAACAAAAATGGAAAATAACTTAGAAAGTAAAATTATTTTCCATTATTTTTTAGTTTGTTTTTGGTAGTCAGTTATTTTTTTGCAAAAAAGTTTTGTTTTGTCCAGTGCGAGACTAATAAATACTTTTTCTTTCATTCTTTTCTTTGGATATCGAGACTGATCGAAAGGAGGGATTGCTTAGTACTAAGACAGTTCGGTCCAGCTGTTTCAACGCAAATTAACATCACTCGTCCGTTTTGAGTTTATTTTGATAAAATAGGTTAGTTTATTATGATGTGACACAACATCACATTTTAATATGAAGGCTTTGAGTTAACATTTTACACAGTCAGTAAAAGAGATAATAATTTAAGTACTTAGTTTACCTTTACGCCCCATATTTACAGAAATATGCCTGCATACTATTTTAATTCTATTCTACTCATTTAACTCTTTCGTCGACTGTACATACTTTTATACATATATATACATTTACACGTATGTATTCCCTTTGTACAATTACAAAGACATTGTTAAAGTGCGAACTTGTTAGGGGTGTCTGAACTGTGCTGTGTATTATATGCAAGTGGAAGATACGAGTATGTATGAATTCTTTTTCGTTCTGTTAAGCTCAGTGACTCAGGGGTGAATCGTCCTCTTGGGTGAGTAATACTTCTGCATCAACAACATTTTTCCTATGACTAATTTACAAGTTTACTTCCATAATCAAACTTTATCAGCCTGTGACATTACCACGGCTGGAACACCGCTCGGTTCAGTGCCGAAAGTTGATATTCTAACAACGTAAAACCGGATTAGACCTTCAGAACGCCAGACGTTTGATCTTTATTAACCGACTTCAAAAAAAGGAGGAGGTTCTCAATTCAGTTGTATTTTTTATTTGTGTTTGTTACCTCATATCTTCGTCATTTATGAATCGATTTGAAAAATTCTTCTTTTATCTGAAATGATATAATATACTTTCCAATTGGCCCTATAGAAATTTCATCAAAATAAGTTCAGTAGTTTGGTTTTAAATCAAAATAGCTGGAAAAAATGTCATTCAAGTAAAAGAAATTGCGAAATTGATACTTGAAAAGGATTTGTGTGTGATACGATAACTAAAAAGGGGAAAATAAAAACTATTTTGCACAAAAAATAAACGACTTCCACAAAAAAAGTGGAAAATAACCTTACCTACCTTACCTTACCTTTATATTACATGATAAGTAGTAAATAACTTGTATTATATTAAATTTTGTATATTAATTGCAGTACACCACTGACTACCCCCCCCTTTTTCTATTTCATGTTCGTACAGTCCATCCAAAGGTTGTCTGGAAGAGATCGCTGTCAGCGATAAGACCGCCATTGTAACCATAAATTAACAATTTTGTAAACCGTTCTGTATCAATTTTGGTGTACAATAAAGTATTCTATTCTATTCTATTCTATTCTTACTTTCGGAAGTCGGGGACTATTGTTTGTTTCATTGACTTTTTTGCCACCGACTTCCAAAAGTTATTTTCAACTTTTTTAGTGTTATTTTAAGTGCTTAGTTAAACCTTTAAGATAATCAGCCTATATACAACGTGTCCCAGAAATCAACGTCAAGCCGAAAACGGGCAATAGGCCAAGTCGTGACAGCAATTAGAAAAATATAAAAAAAAATTTTGGTCATGTACTTTTCAAATTATAAGCATTCAAAAATAAATCTCAAAAACTGACACCCTGTGATGATCTTTCAAGTCCTGTGACTACATTATTAACATTTCGGTAGTTTTTTTCTCTGTGATGTAACCATGAATAATCCTTCTGTAAATTACAGTTAAAAGTTAAAACATAACTGCCTCAGTTTTAAATAAAATGTTAGATTTTTGCCCAACATTGAATTCAAAATAGTTACATCACCGAACTTTAACAGACTGTACTAAAAAAAAAATCTACTACACTATTTTGGCAAGTAACTTCAAAAGATGGCGCGTTTAGTCAAGATTCCAAAATGGTATAACACTTACTAATTGCTACTTCTTAATTGAGGAAAAAAAGTACTTTGTTGGTTTTAGGTGCATTTGAAATAAAATTCAGTCGTTGGATTTCTTTAGTTATAATTTTTATTAAATCAGATTTACCAAGTTTTATAACAAATGTTCAAACTGCCTTCAGCTGCAATGCAAGCTCTACATCTCTTTAAAAATGATCGCGTAATAAGACGGGCGTATCTTCTTGAGTTGATGTATTCAGCGGCTTCTGCAATTCTTTGGTGCAGCTCGTTTAAATCTTGAATTGGTTTAGAGTACAGTTTATCCTTTATCGTACCCCAGTAAAAGAATTCTATGGGGTTTAAATCGGGTGAACGCGCAGGCCACGAAATTGTACCACCCCGCCCAATCCACCTATCGGGGTATTCTCGATTGAGAACTCTCGTACTGTGAGAGCATAATGCGCTGGGCAGCCATCTTGTTGATACCACATGCTGCCGTAAATGTTCAGTGGCACTTCTTCCAATAATTCTGGTAATTGGTTCTGTAAGAAGTCCAAATAACCCTGGGCATTTAAGTTCTCCGGCAGCTGGATTGGACCAATAACTTTACCGTTTAAAATTCCCGTCCACATATTTACTTTAAACTGGTACTGAGATCTGTCTTCCCGCATCAAATGTGGATTTTCCACGTGCCATTCGTGCAAATTGTGGAGGTTGGTAAATCTGATTTAATAAAAATTATAACTAAAGAAATCCAACGACTGAATTTTATTTCAAATGCACCTAAAACCAACAAAGTACTTTTTTTCCTCAATTAAGAAGTAGCAATTAGTAAGTGTTATACCATTTTGGAGTCTTGACTAAACGCGCCATCTTTTGAAGTTACTTGCCAAAATAGTGTAGTAGATTTTTTTTTAGTACAGTCTGTTAAAGTTCGGTGATGTAATTATTTTGAATTCAATGTTGGGCAAAAATCTAACATTTTATTTAAAACTGAGGCAGTTATGTTTTAACTTTTAACTGTAATTTACAGAAGGGTTATTCATGGTTACATCACAGAGAAAAAAACTACCGAAATGTTAATAATGTAGTCACAGGACTTGAAAGATCATCACAGGGTGTCAGTTTTTGAGATTTATTTTTGAATGCTTATAATTTGAAAAGTACATGACCAAGATTTTTTTTTATATTTTTCTAATAGCTGTCACGATTTGGCCTATTGCCCGTTTTCGGCTTGACGTTGATTTCTGGGACACGTTGTATAATGTTTCAACTGCTGGGACACCGGCCGCGGCTCCCTGTCTATAAGAGGGAGTAGTACATGTCAGATATCTTCAATTTTGTTGGTTCTACGAGATACCGGTTTCCTCACGATTTGTTTCTTCTGCGTTTTGAGAGCAGGTGATGAAATAAATGACACAAAGTAATGTGCCTGGATTTGAACCCAAAAACTTCAACTCGTAAGTCAAAGCCGTTATGTACGGGAATTAACTCACGGGTACGTTGTATGTGCCTATTACACTCGGGAATAATGTAGCCTCTCTATAGCGAAAGAATTTTCGGAATCGGATCAGTAGTTCCAAAGATTACCCCCTACATACAAACTCACAAACAGATTTTACCTCTTAAAATATTAGTTTAGATAAATTCACTTTACTTATACCGTCTGCAAGTATCAATCCGATTTTTAATTACGCGAATCCCGTCTTTACTATCAAAACCGTTTTCTAAAGAATTCGGCCGCCACTTTAGCACATGAAAGAAGCCTTATCTCTCCTTATCTCATAAGCTTGCGGGGCTCGAACGTCGTACAAACCTCGCCGTCCGGTAAGGAGCGATATACCGCAGCTTAATGACCTTTTGGGTTCAGTACATATTTTTCTATATAAATTTATATATGTCGCATTTTTAAATTAGATCATAGCTATCACTTTCTTATTGTTGTTTTGTATTTTTAACCGGCTACTAAAAAAGGAGGAGCTTATGTATTCGGTGCGTATCTTCGTTTGCATGTATGTACAGTCACGAGCACCAATATGTAAACACTTCTGTTAAAAATTTTATGTTGTTACGAACATAGTATTTTGGAACTCCTATTTTTATGAAATAGGTCCTATCTCCAAGTTATAGTCGTTATTTCTCGTGAAAATTGATTTTAAATATAGGAAAGTGTATACATATTGGCGCTTGTGACTGTACACCGTTTTGTCTGTGATTACTTGGCCGATTTACGTTATTCCCTCTTCATTTTGTAAAGGGACCCGCCATTTGAGACTAGTCAAACACCGTTAATAACAAAAAATAAATCCGGATTAAAGAAGCTAACTCATGAACTATCTTGAATTAGTTTCTTTTATACGCATTTTTTCTTTTTTGTCTATGTTGATGAAAAATAAACTTTTGTACCCTCGTTAGAATAAAGGTTCGAACCTGCTGTTTCCAAAATAAGTGTTTAAAAATTGATTAATATTTTAGACCCTTGTCTGTAAATACATTTTACATTACTTCATTCTGATTAATATAAATACTTACGAATTATTTGAAACGAGAACATTACCTACGTTTTATCCCTTCAAAACCTTTTCGTTTATTTTTTTGAATACCATAAGATTGACATTCTATCGGCTAATGAAAGTTTCAGTATCGAGATTTTCGCGAGAAATAAAATGTCGAAACGGAAATTAATAGCGTGCGTTGACTGGCTGGCTAGATTTTAAGATTGCAGAGTTATTAAAAAAAAAAAATTGAAAATCCACAGTATTTTTTAATTGAACTGATTCAATAAAAATACTTACTTTAGATTTTAATTTTTTTTTTTATTAATTTGCAGGCATAAAGTCGAAGAGAAGGGGGCTCTCGTGGCCTTACGCAGAAACAGGTTTTGGAGGGATCGCATCCTATTGATATAACGGGGCTGGATTTGGGCAAATACGACGCAAGCGTACGTCATGATGGGATGGCTCAATGATATTTTCCTTTTAACTCTGTCATATACAGGGTGTATGGGACACCGACTCTAAAACGCTTACCACGTTGGTATTTAGTACACTATTCTGAACCGCCACACATAGAAATTTTAAAATTAATTAATGTGTTCTACTTTATATACTACTGCCGTAATTTTTTCACGTAGCCAAAGACATACATTTAGCTGGCAGGGACCCACACTAAAATCTAACAAAAATAGACTTTAAAGCTCAATGTTCCGCAAACGAATCCCTGAATCGAAATATGGTCTTCACACACCTGCAATGTTTTTGAACGACTTATCCAACGGTATTTCACACACATGGTATAGACTAGAAAGCAAAAAAACATCCCCACTTTACGAGAAGGGGAGATAAACTATTTTTTTCTTTAAAGATTTTATTTTAATACTTCTCGGCGTGATTAATATGTATAGTAAGTTATACGGGGTGGAAGGGACACCGACGCGTAAACGGAAATCACATACTCAGTACATCATTCTGAATCCCCCACATGGAAATTGTTAGTCGGTTATTTTAAAAAAATCTGTTGTTTCCTACAAAAGTGCAATACCTCCACGGTAAGAATGTATGCAACAAATGTTTTTTTTTTTAATAACGAGTAAAAAAATAAATAAATTTATTAGTCTCGCACAGGACAAGACAAAATGTTTAACTTAACAATAAAACGAGATTATAAAAAAGTAAACTTAAGAACAAATTAAAATAAGACTAACTAAACTGGTCATGTACGAGGCCAAAAGGCCCCTATCTCAGCCTGGTGCTGTAACATATTTAATAAGACACTTTCAGGTAGACACTTGAAATGTTCACGGATTGTGTATTACTTACTATGGCCACTATAACAACAAATAAAATATAAGTCGCTCCCTTTAACAAAATTATAGGGAACTACGAATACAAGAAACGTGTTTTTTTGCGGTTACACGGAACCCTTCGAGCGCGAGCCCAACTCGCACTTGGCCAGTTTATTGCATCTTCAATTTCTATGGGTCTTTCAGTTTAAATTAATAGCACCTTTACTAGTAGTACCACAATACGGTCGATTGTACCTACTACCTATCATGGTTATTGAGCAAGTCTGCAGTGCACTTTAAAGAATTAAACACGCACACTCTCTATTTATTCAGCTACGGCTGATTGAACTCGTTCAGTAATCTGCCAACAGAGAATGATGATGACAGTTTACAAAATAAATTGCAAGTAACTAGGTTACTACTGAGTTCACTGAGGGTCTACCACTTTTCACCTTTATGCCCTGAAGTAATAAGGTTGAAAAGTGGTCGACTTTCAGTGAACTTGGTAGTACCTAGACTACTCACAATACATTCAAGGAATAATGGTAAGAAGGTTCATTTTCACTTGCACCTTATTATTTTTCAGACTACTTATTGTCAAGATTTTGAAGTAAGTTTACCGACAGTCGAGAATGTAACTGGTGATGAAAATAGACTTTGACAATTGCTAATCATTATTTGTCAATGATCGTCCATGGCAGAATACGATACTTAATTATGAAAAGGTAGAGATTGACTCATATTATTAGTAGACATGATCAATTCTTTAGTTATTCACTATAAAATGCATTAAGTCATTTCGTTTATTAAGCTCTTACTAACACGAGAACTAGTCTTGTCTGAAAAAGTATAAATAAAATAAATAAATATCGCTGGACATTACACACAGCGCCATCTGGTGCCACACTAAGCAACGAGGCTTGTGTCGTGGACACCAGATAGTTGATATACTACATAGATACTTTTTGTTTGTAAATACATACTTATTATACATATAAACATCCATGACTCGGAAACAAATGTCCACGCTCATCACACAAACACTTGCTCCTACCGGGATTCGAACCCGGAACCCTATGAACGTAAGGCAGCCTCACTACCGAAAGTTTGGTTATTTTTACTTGTAGCTTCTGTGTTGCGATATGGCGTAATTTTTTGGGGGCAGTCGACTGACCGTGAACTTGTATTTAGGATGCAAAAAAGATGTGTCAGAGCAATGTGTAATATAAAAACAACGGATAGCTGCAGACCCTATTTTAAGTCTTTAAAAATACTGACCCTTCCAGAATTACACATTTTTGAAACTGCGTTGTTTGTGAAAAGAAACACACTATTATTTGAAAAAAATCTTTCATTAGAAAAGCTCCATTGCATGCCCAATATGAAAATAAATTATGTCATCTAAAATGTAAGACCTCATTGATGCGAAAAAGTTATTTTGGTATGTTACTTAAAGTGTTTAATAAAACTCCTCATTACATAAAAAACTAGACATTATCTAAGTTTAAAAAAGCTCTAACTAAATTATTAATTGTCAAATGTTATTACACTGTAGACGAATTGTTGATTTTTGAACGTCCAATTATTATAATGATACAATTTTACCTTTAGATAATAAGTACTTTGACTATTCATTGATTTTGTTGTATTTGACGTTTCTTTTTTTGTTCTTTTTTCCTGTTCATGTATTTCATTTAAAATATTTAAGCATACATAATCGAATGACACCTAATGGGTCACTTATAAATTTGTATGTCATAATTATGACAAAACATACTTGTTTCACAAATAAACTCATTGATTGATTGACAAATCCAGAATCCGGACGACTGAGAAATTCCTGACGAAAAAACGTAATAACACTTAGCCCGACCTGGGAATGGAACCCAAGACCTCATACGCAACAGTGGCACTTGTGACCACTGGACCACCGAGACGCATTCTTACACAGTTACTCAACCATATGATCGCCATTTCCATAATAGCTCTAATATTTTAAAAGCAGAACAACAAAGATGTCCAACCACAACAGCATAATACTAAAACATTTAATAAAGGCCGTGCCTTGCCCGCTACTATTAGATTTGCCGCCGTAATGCAGCGGAGTGCACCTGTTCGGTTTATTTGTACCCCCGCCGTTAACTCTCGTCTCAAATCCAACTGCTGTTGGTTTAACCGCGTTTTAGCATAAATTAGTTTTTGTCTGGTCTTATTGTGGTTCTGTTTTATTTAGAGAAAACTTGGGAAATAAGAATCATTTACTTGTGCCAGTATCTGTCTGTGATTGTGTAGTATCTATTATACTAAAATCAGCAGACACCGATTAGTTTTTCAAACATACGTGAATGGATTAATCTTAACTTTCTTGATGATGCTAAGCTAACATCATCAAAAAAGTTAAGTTTAATTCATTGTCGAAGATGTAATAGTGTGAATTCTGGGGGGACAGCGCGAACGCAGTCCCCACTACCAAAAATTACGCATCCGAGTTATCCACATTAGGGATAATCGCAGGGGTCAACCTAACCGCAGTGCAATGGAAAGGCCTCGCCCTGGGGGAACCGCCGCACAGACAGGTATTTGGTCTTAAAAGTTGGCCAAAAATATTTTATGCTCCTAATGGCTGCCTAACAATGTTTTATTTCAGTTTTAGTTTGTAAAAGGTAAAAAAAGGCATACGGCATTTTATACAAGCATTTATTAGTCATTTTCATCGTCATCTTCAAAACTTACATTTAAAATGTCAGTTTCGAGTAAAAAATTTAGAACATCAGCCGAAAGTGGGAGATTTTTTTTATTCTTCCTCCTCTTCATGCCCGTCAGGACAGGGTCAGAGGTTAAAAGAAGCCTGTTAAAAACATCTGCGTTGCAGGCTACCCGGGAATTTTTTTGGGCGCAGTTGAGTCGACAGACATTCTAATGTTTGTTGCGGGCTTCTGCCGTTTCTTCGGACAGTGATCCAATGGGAAGAATTGCATCCCTTACTACTTCAGCCCCATGACGCAATACTTTGTATAATGTCGGAGACATTGGGTAAAACTTGTACAAAGAAACGTATAACTTTCCCGTTTCTAGGCAATATCTTTCAAACACCTCCACGATTATTTTTCACAATGTTGATTTAGTATGCGTAGCAGCATTGCATACTTTTTCATCAATCATAGTGAAAGGCATTTTATGCTTGATGGAAAACCTGTTGACTTCACTTTTAGTGAACGCTTTTATTTGAGATTTAATATAGTCAATCTCTTCATTTGTCACATCTGTGGTTTCTTTTATAAATCGTATTCCTATTGGCCGACAATACCGTGGTGAAGATGGGGTACGATTTTGCCATATTATTTTTCATTCCGGTCCGTAAACCAACTTAAGCGATACCATGGAACTTTTTAACTTTGGTCAGAATCGGCTTTTCCAAATTTCATTTTATACTGCATCTTTTGCGATCCATCGCTGCCCCTACACTTATTAATACTAATCTGGCCTTTGTGTTGTGAGCAGCTAACCATTTTTGGTTAAATTGATGTCTGATGATCGACAGTTTTTGCTTTACATCAGCTATATTTTGGTAATTTTTTGCATATTGATTGAGCAGTGCCCGCTCCATAAATTCCAACTTTTCATTAAAATTTGAGGTATTTGAGCGTTCCATTATATTAAACAAATCATTTCGAGTTAAAACTCTTATTCCAGAAGAGCCTATAAATAAAATACACAAAATATAAGTAAAACTTCTTTTAATGTGTATCGAATGTGCCTACGGAAAAAAATCACCAAAAATAGAGGGGTACTTTGGGGTGGCTGTTTTGAGCTTAATTATATCCTAAAAGGTCTACTCTATAACTTACCATTACAATTTTGGCTTAGAAATGATGAGAAATATATTAAAACTTCCTTTGATCTCCCAAAATGTGTTTTTTTATAGCAGTTTCTTGGTGTTTACTTCTCAAGGATATAAATGAAGAAAGGCTTTAAATTAGTTGTTAAAACTAAGTGCCAAATAAACTAGAAACCTGGTTGTGCACAACCCATAGTGAAAACCAATACAAAATCGTTCAGTCACAAGATGGCAAATATTTGAAAATAACGAAAACTGAGCGCATCGAACAATCACACGAACACTTTTGGCGAACGGTAACTTCCGACTGAGCCCACGGCGTGCTGGAAGGGGCTAGCACTTTGTTTTTTTTGCTATTATTTGGAGCAGTTATCCTTGTTTTTGGAAACAATGGCTTAGAGGGAGTAAAACCAATTTAAAAAAAAACGATTTTGGCCAACTTTTAGGACCAAATACCTGTCTGTGCGCCGTCTTGATCACGGTATCCCCTATGCCAGGTAAGTATGAATTCACTACATTACCGCGCGAGGGTCGTTCAACGGCGGAGAATCTTAACACCGCGATTCAGAAACGTGACGTAATTGTACAGCGCCATCTAGTTTAAAGATGCGAACTAAATCGCGCGGTACTAGTACCGCGGTACTTACGCGTCTACTTGGCGGTACGTTTACTTAGATTGCACTCAGAGTACAATGTAAACAAGTTAATATATCAAGTACCATTGACAAGACTGCCGATTAGGTACTGCACTTAGTGAGGGATATAAGTATGATAAATTGAGAACAATCAGTAACGAGATACTGACTGATCACAACAACAAGGGAATGAAGTAATGTTCTTCAGTGCTGTGATGTGATTACACGATTATAGCATTAAACAAAAGGAAAGTACGATTCACTGAGACGTTCATATGCTTTTCTTGCATACTTAAGCTATAACTTAACACACAAAGCAGACAAACACGGATGATTTCTCGTTAACAATACTTTCTTACATTACATAGAATTTCATAAGATCAAAAAAGTAGGGAGGTACTATGTCAAATAACTTTATTAATATTTAACTTGAAGGTTCCCCAGGCATGGTCCAGAACAAAAAAAAAAAGATCGCAATGGCGCGGGCGGTGAGAACAAGACGTGCCTTTAGTCTTCGTTAAGGGTCTATTTAAACCCTTTTTATCTTTGAATGTGTTTGAATGTGTTGATGGTCTAATTAAGCCTTATCATTTGATATCCAACATGGCACCTAAAAACATTTTCTAACATGGCACCTAAAAACATTTTCTCTTCTCCAAGTTATGACTCTATGTCCTCTAGAGGGTGTCATATTGAAATTAATGTGTCGTATCGTAACATAAAAAATCAAGACGCTTCTAAAGATATATTTTAGAAATTATGCCGGAACAGATGAACATACATAAAAACAGGCTGAAAACATAACCCTCCACCATAATCGGGTAAAAAATTAGGTACACCATCGTGCTACGAAATGATCTAAGTAACTATGCTTTTAATAAGATTCCAGATTATGTTCCTTAGTTTTAGTTTGACGAAACCACTGCTATAGAACACAAGCGCGTAAGTAGGCACATATTTAGCCGAAAGGCAGTTTGGTTGGTTGAATTCTTAAATCATTTGTCACTGTGTCGTATCTAAAAACACATGTTTAATTCAGAACAAATACATACTTACCAGGAGAGACCGTTTATTTCAAGAAACCGTCTAGTTTTGGGTTTTGTTTTTTGCAAAAAGTTAATACGTAATATTCTTGTGTTTGGTTCTGGAACAGAAAATATAATAATACTTCGGTTCTGGGTTCGTTTTTCAGGTCAGACAAAGTATTATTGGATTTCACTAAGAAATAAGTCTAACGTTTTGGGGACACCTCGCGTGATGGTAGTATTATGTCATGTCATTATTTTTAGAAGGTGTACTATTAGGTACACCTGTGCCTAAACCTTTAGGTATTATAGACGCGATGTTTGCTTATTTAAAACTAGCACTTCACCCGCGAATTCATCCGCAAAAATTGTGATAGCTCGGCTAATAAGCATGATGTAGATATAATTTATAGCCCACGAATAATGTGTCTTTCTACCAGTAATTTTTTTAGAATCGCATCATTAGTTCCGAAGATTACCCCTACATACAAACAAATACCTCTTTATAATATTAGTTCAGATAGGTACGCCGACAGTACATCACATACATTTAACAATAAAAGGTTACGGTTCTTATGTAGGTACCGATTACAGGTTATGTCATTAGTAGGACCAGATTGATCTCAAGTGATGTCACCAATTTCAGCTTTAGAACCAATAATTGTTGTAATAAACTTACTTTTGAGTGGACACAAGGGCCGTGAATTAGCTAACGAAATGTGGGGCTCAGGAGGCTCGGCCTGTTGGTCCTAGCTACGCCAAGAGGCCCTTGCGAAGATCATTGACCACAGTAGCTGCTGGATTCAAGGGCATGTCCAACAGTGTAGTGCTATTATAGCTTACTAGCTTATGCCCGCGGCTTCGCGTGGAGTACCATATTTTCCCACCGGATCGTACTACCGGGATAAAAGGTATGTGTTAATCCAGGTTATAAACTATGTGTGTGCCAAATTTCACCGATATCCGTTCAGTAGTGCCGGCGTGAAAGAGTAACAAACATCTTCACAAACTTTTGCATTTATTAAAGTAAGCAAGAGAAAGACAATTGTATCAAATAACTAAAACTTTACTGATGCAATTGTAAGTTTAATAGCTTATACATCTCGGAAACGAGAAGCTTTAGAAGATTTTGTCTCAATACAAAACTTGTTTGTATTAATACAAACTATTTAAAAATGGAACTATGTTATAGAACTCAAACGGAGTTGGGCACGACACCTAGCAAGGCGCGGTGATGGCAGGTGGTGTAAAGCTGTGACCGAGTGGCGTCCAGGGGCTGGAAAGAGAAATGTTGGTCGTCCTGCGGCGAGATGCGCAGACGACATTGTTGCCATCGTGAGAATATCCTGGATGAAGTGTAGTGTGAGTGTTATAGATCTATGCCTATATCTGTAAGTGTAAGTAGTCTAAGTCTATATAATGAATGGTTAGCTAATAAAGAGCGGCATCATCAATCCGGCTATTCAATTACACCTATCCCTACATGGCGACCCTGCCTTCGGGCAAGATGCCCATAATGGTCGTGTCGCGTTGCAATTGATTCATTTTGAATTGGTGCGAAAATATTCGGAAAAGCAAGATGTGTCAGTCATACCAGACCAAAGAAGAGGTTTTTTAGCTCAAAACGCAGCCAGTGCTGGAATTAGTGCAAAATTGGAAGACATTGGGACACATTTGAGCATCCAGACTATTTTGACTACAGCAATTATATGCTTCATGGGAGCAGTGCTTCTCTACCTGGGATTTAAGGCATATAAAAAATGCCATACTCGTTGGATGCGTCAGGAGGCACAAGAGGCGTGGAGCTTGGCACAAGAGGCGTGGAGCTTGGCACAAGCAAAGAGCAATACCCAGCAGTGGTTGAAGTCGGGCTGTGGATGATGATGATGATGATTGAATAATACATGTTGAATGCATGACAATGAAATTAACGGTGGAAGTTAACAGGCAAAGCTTCGTACAAAAATATTCCATCCCCTTTCGGCCCTATGTATGAGAAGAGGCTTTGACGTGCAGAAGGACAATATAGACTGGGATTATACACCTATTATAGGTTTGAGTATACCACACACACACGCGTAGATCAAAACTTTGTTTCTTACTAAGTGATATTGTAGCCCGACGTGCAAAATATAATTAACTAACACGTCGCCCCTGCTTCACATGGGTAGAATGTGGCGACTTCTCTGCTTTATCTATGTTAAACATAAATGTATTAGACGCATAAATCTACCAGAATAAATTGTATAATATGATAGTAATAACCGCATTGAAATCCGTAGCGCAATAAAGAATTACTTAGCGGTCGTAACAAAAATTTGAAGACATGTGACATCAACCAACCCGCACAGGACCTATTGGTGGATTACGGCCAACCTCCTCTCACAGAGAAGAAGTCCAGAGGCCCAGCTGTGGGCTGATTATGCTAGAGTCAAACGGCTTTAAGTAGGCAAAACAATTTAATGTGAACTTGTACCAAAAACTCTTTTAAAACTGCATATTTTTAAACGTTTGCAATATTTAATTTAAGGGCCCGTAGTACTCATGAAACCCTATAACAGTTATTTTCTGCGGAGGAGGTCTTTTGGTCTGTCCCGTAGTACAAGTCGTTCATTTTCATGAGTACTCCACGCCCTTAAACTATTGCCAACGTTTAAAAAACCACCCAGTATATCATATAGCACACATATCATAATAACAAGTCCTGTAAAAAAATTAAATACGACATTTAGCGATAAATATCGTTAATAATTGCGAGTTTTTGGTACAAGTTCACATTCAATTGTTTTGCCGGTAAAACGATTCTAACATGTATATAAAGCTAAGCTTTCACACAAACAGACACTAAAGCGTATTTAATTTCTAATATGTATAGATGTATAAAGATATAGCGATAGATATTAAGGTACTACGTTGACATAACAGTTTAGGGACGGATTAGAGGTCCCTTGACGGTGAGTGTTAAGTTTTAATGGCTAATCACCCACTCCCAGTTGGTAAGCTGAGTGACATTTTAAAATAATTATGTACTAATTGGCTGTTTGTTGATAGGCGTGAGGTCAGTGATATTAAAGCTTTCAAGTTCGTTTATGCTTTAAAAGTTCTTTTGTGCGGAGGTGGTGGCTCATTGTTTAATGCAAAGGTGCTGGGATAGGCCGCGAAATTATTATTTTCTGACGTTTTCGCAGGTCAGTATCAAGTTATATGTATATGATAGACGACCACAACATATTATACAAGGTGTAAATAGACCCTCTACGACGTCAAACAACAAAGCATTCTGTACGTACCGACTTTTTTTTGGGGTGAAAAGTCACGGTTTACGGTAGGACTCAATGTTACGCACTCAAAACATTGTGCTGATGGATGCATTGCAAGAAGCTTATGAAAAAGTTGGCCCTTTGGCCTCCAATATCTCCGTACTGAGTAAGGTTCCCAGGTATGGTCCAGAACCAAGAATTAAGTAGAAAGATAAAAAACGAGAAGAACAATAATTGCCTTTCGGTTTCGTTGAGGGGCTTTTGACACCCATTATATATTTACAGGAGGCCTTCACCTAAGAGGGGTTCTTGCACATGTAAATGTATAATTTGTCACATAAATAGAAATTTATTGAATTAATTTTGCAATTTTTTTAAGCTCATTTTTTTGAGGGATT
Source organism: Standfussiana lucernea (assembly GCA_964057025.1). Lineage (NCBI taxonomy): Eukaryota > Metazoa > Arthropoda > Insecta > Lepidoptera > Noctuidae > Standfussiana > Standfussiana lucernea. The sequence continues at coordinate 8,283,211 of OZ059798.1, read as the reverse complement.
TTAATTTTCAAAATGTTTAATTTTCTAATTATGGGTATATTTTTAATTTCCAATTCCTTTTTTTCATTTTTTTTTATATTTATTTCAATTTTTATTTTTCAATGTTTATTTTTTCTATTCTTTATTTGTAAATTCATTGGCAAGAAATAAAAGCTTTCTTTAAAATTATTATCAATACAACTCCCTAAGTTCAAAATGCCTTATGTATTATAATTGAAACAGATCATTTTTCACGGACAACCTGGACGCACCCCTTTAACATAACATTGATGACTGAAATGATAACGTTCATTAGGCCTATTAACAAAAAGAAGGAAAGACATGATATTAAATATCCCTAGGACAAAGACTCTATTTGCCAGTATGCAATTTGGTAAACGATCTGCTACGCTATATAATAAAATCAATAAATATATCTACATTTATCCCAAAAATTACCATGACACTAAAAAAATAATAATGGAATGGATACAAACTGTCACCTACAATGATACTGAAACACTTCTGAAACCTTGACACATACACACCCTCACCCTCATGTACTCTCACACCTACAGGCTACACTTCCATTCACTTATACTCACACACATACATACACCCACTCACACATTTGATTTAATTTAAGTTATTGCTAAAATAGGTAGTTTTAGTGTAAAAATTATACGTTCTGCTATTTGTATGACACGTCTTGTTATGAAGGAGCGGACTCTCCTAATACAGGCACTATCTGCCTAAAAGGAGGATCCAATCACAAAACTTGTTTATACTTAAACTAATTTTTACCAATAAACTATTTTTATTTTATTTATTATTTATTTTTTATTCATTATCTTTTTAATGAGCAAAGGAAAACTGTCATAACGTCGCTGTAGAATGAATACCTCGTATGTCAATTTTTTTTTTTTTTTTTGTAAAAATCTTGTGAAAACCACGTATTTTATAATACGGCGAAACTGTGAACTCAGTATATGACTACTAGTGCCATCTATTATATTCAAAAAATGAGACAAAAGCACGTAAAAATATTTTAAACATTGACAAAACTAAACGTTTTTGTCGTTTCCTGTGAAGTTTGGTTTCCTGGACATACGAGGTTATCATTCTACAGCGACGATAAATTGTTGCGAAGTATAGAAAACGATGACACTGACAGGATCTATGTAGTTCGTTGCAGCTTATTGTTAAAATCTGTCACTTCATGTAGAATACTCTGGAATTCAAGCGTATCCGTTTTAAATGGGAGCCGACTCCAACATAGTCTCGGAAGTTTAAACAAATGACGAAAAACTTCCAGTTCTAAATCATTTCTAATATACTTATCTCGTATGCCTTTGGTCTTAACACAGCGTACAATCTACATTTTGAAGTCGAAGACTCGAATCAATGAAATAAATGTGTGAATCAAATTAATGATTGAATGATCTAGTTCCCATCTCCTGAGCACTACATTTCCAGTGTGAACATCATTATCATCTTCTTGCTCTTGTTACTTGGAGTCGGTCCAACATGTTCTTATCTTATATTCCCTCATAAGTCATTTATTCATTTGTTTGGTCATAGGTAGGTACAATAATTTATACTAATATTATAAAGCACAAGAGTTTGTTTGATTGAACGTGCTAATCTCAGGAACTACTGGTTCGAATTGAAAAAGTATTTTAGTGTTGGATAGCCTATTTATCGAGAAAATAAAACATCACGCTGCGACCAATAGGAGCGGAGCATTAATCAAAAATGTTACGCAGACGAAGTTGCGCCGGTCAGCTAGTATAATGTTATAAAGTATAATAAAGAGTTCGCTATGTTATGCCAGAAGGCGTACAAATGTTTGAAATTAAGTTCTAATTATTTGTTTTTTATTCAAGCCAGGCAAGTCTCAATAATTAAATAAAATAAGCCTGGTCACTAAAAAGAAACTATTATAGAAAATTACACTATACAAGTTAATTAGTAGTAAATAGCAATAGAAATCAATGTCAATAAAATAAGATAAAAAATTAAAATAATAAAAACAAAAAAAAAAACGAATGTCAAAAATCATCAATTGTCTCCTTTCCATTACTCCTTTTCTTTCATCAAAAAAAAATCCTCACACTATCCATATATCGAACTGGTCCAGGTGGACCCCAAGGGGTCTGCGAGAGACTCAACGGGGGTCCACATTGGCGTGAAAAAATGGGGTTTCACAAGTTGTAAGTGGGGGTCCCCGAAAATTATCTGGTTTCGATAGTGAAGAACAAAAATGTTACCTTGGGTTTACCTATTAACGTAGGCAGATAATAAACTACTCAAAAAAAAAAAACAAAGTTTTGGGTGATTTTTGACAGGTCTCGATGAAAAACGGTCGTTTAAAAAAAGCATTTTGAAGCTTTAAGATTCTAATTTTCAGATTTTTTGGCAAACATTTTTAGGAGTTATGTTTCTCATGCAATCCCAACGGAATTCAAATTCCCATCGTTAGATCTAATCTTCACATTTTTGTCGAGTTTTGGGAATATGGTAGAAATGTAGCAGCAGAGGGTCCAGAAATTTTTGAAAGTGGTCTACGAGAAAAAAAAGTTTCGGAATCTCTGATCTATCGTATCCTTGGTCTTCCTCTCCCTCTCCAGTATGCTATGGAAAGAATATTATAGGAAGCTTAGCCAAGAATGCGATGTCAAATGCAAGGTTATGCTATGGACAGTGGACGGATCTGGCAGCGGGCACCAAAAACATTTTTTTTTGTTTTCTTTGCTTCCCACAGTGCTCCAACTCGACTTAACCATCCCTAAGAAGACCCTCTGATCTAGAAATATAACATACAACTAACCGTACTGTTGATGATCAACACAAAATCAATTATTTAATCAGCAGCTCGTTCTATGTCTACCACGAATGGCTTGAATTTTTTGTCATATAAGTATTTTTTGTCATATTTTGGGCTGTCGTTGAAATATCTGTATGGCGGTACAGGGCGAGGGTAAATAAATAAGTTAGCAAAAATAAATATGGCACTTATACTGCTTCTCTTCTTTATCATGTGGTTAGTGCCTAACCTGGTGTCAGAGTTTTTATGCCGCCCATGGGCCTCTGACTTGGCTTTACATACCGTCGAGAAATATCTCTCAGGTATACTTATACTGCTGATCATTACTGTTACTGTTAGCCTGTGTCACCACAATGCTGGACAAAGGCCTGTCCCCATAACTTCCAAATCCTTCGATCTAGGGCTAATGGACCACTGGTCGTTGGTATTGTCCAGCTCGTCCGCTCGTCACTGTCGTTGCTGATAAATATCGAGATAAAATATTCCCAAAAAAATATGGATTGTTGAAAATTACACCACACTGATTTTATGGGTTAGCAATTTATTAAAATTACCGCATAAAATATTACCAATAAAATCAATCCTATATAACATTACCAAAGTTCAAATCTTCCAGGACAACCGAAATACAAAATTCCGAAGTACTCAAAAAGGTCTTACCTGCCATAAATCTTTGATAAGTTCCGATTTATTGGTTTCAGAAGTAAAAGGGCACTCAATGAAAAGTGTTTATTCACTCGAACAACTTACGTCGAAGTTTTGCGGAGCCCGACACGAGACGTGTGTCGTACTCGACCGCCCGATCGCAACTGGATCCTGACTGCTATACACCGTGTACTGGCTGGCAAGGACAGGTGTTTCGATGACATTATTACTGAAAAATAAAGCACTCTATGGTTTTGAGATATTGAAATTGTGGTGCTGCGTTCGCGGCTTTATTGAAAGTTTGATTAGGAGTGAAATTCTGTTTAATGATGGGTTAAAGAAAATTTTTATGAATAATATGTAGATTTTAGGTTGTAAACACCTGTTATTTAATTTTGAATCCAACAACAACTTGTTTCAATTATAAATAACAAATACAATAGTTATCCATTTAATGACTTGTAACTTCACGTTGTAAGTATGCTACAGACTTAGATTATAAATATTTACTTACTTTTAACATATTATTTCAAAAAACACATAATCAACAAATCTGTTGAAAAAGTCCATTCAACACACACACTTGCTACGGCGTAGTTAGGCGTCTACGAAACCGCTACGACGTCTACGCCGTAGTAAAAGTTAAGCGCAGTATCGAAACGAATAATAACAATGTTTTATGCGAAAGGCACCACATTTTATTAGATATTATCGTTTAGTACATTGTAAAGGTAGGTATTGTAACATAATATCCGGGGTTTTGTGACCATACGAACGGTAATGGTGTGTCTTATGAAGTTATGATCGAGTTCGAGAGTTGGCGGATCTATGTCGAAAATCGAAGAGATTTTAAGTTTTGAGGCTACCTCTGTGGTCTGGCAGTCTCACTGCTCTCTATTCGCTGCTCCCAATCATGATTTCCTGTGTTGGATCCATATAACATCACGCCTTGCAATTCCCGAAAGGTTAGGCAGAAGTACACCCATATTTCTCTAGTTATGTTGAAGTCCCATGTATTAGGTGGCGAGCCTATTGCCATCAACCGGGCACAAATCTAGACTCCGCTTGAAAAATTCCTGATGGAAACACCCAATAACACTTTGCGAGAACCGGGAATCGAACCCAGGATATCATGCCCAGCAGTCGCGCTTGTGTCCACTATCCCCAGGCAGGGAACAGCGCTATGGGTGTTGCCATCAGATTTTTTTTTTGCAACAGCCCGTATTCTGGATTTCATACCCGTTGGATTCGATTGGCTCGACCCTGTAGCTGTCGTAATATGGGTGTACTATACTGCCTATCCATTCGGAGATTTCAGGTGTGGTGTGATGTTTATTCATGCACCGTTGTATCATCATCATCTTAGCCTAGCGTTTGGGAAAAGGCTAGCTATACTGGTGTGCAACTGCTTCCTGCCTAAGATAACCGGATGCAGCTGCACACCAGTATTTTACATGGAGCGACTGCCTATCTGACGTCTACAACCCAGTTAGTACACGTACACATTGTATACTTTAACAAATTATTATGTCCTACCCTTTCTGTATTTGTAAAGATTTTTGCCGAACAGTGGGAAAACGACAGGAATAAGTTATTTATTTATTTAACAATTTATGTACACACTAAATACAGAAATCAAGAAAGGAATAGAAAAACCGACTTCCAAAAAAAACACAAAAAAAGTGGAAAATATCTTTACTTTCGGAAGTCGGTGACTATTGTTTGTTTCATTGTCAAGTATCAATTTCGCAATTTCTTTTACTTGGATGACATTTTTTCCAGCTATTTTGATTTCAAAACCAAACTGCTGAACCGATTTTGATGAAATTTCTATGGGACCAATCGGGAAGTAAGCCCATTCAGATAAAAGAAGAATTTTTCAAATCGGTCCATAAATGACGGAGATATGAGGTAACAAACACAAAACAAAAAAAAAGACATACAACTGAATTGAGAACCTCCTCCTTTTTTTTAAGTCGGTTAAAAAGAGAGTACAAAGGTACCTATTGCTTATTTCTAATGAAATCTCTTCCAGCATACCTGTGTTATTAGTATTAAATTATTCGAAATCAGTTTATACTTTCCGAGGTTCCTTCTTATAATCATCTCTCTTCCCGACCCTCAATATCTGTTGATTCTCAGTACTCCTTAAGTAAACAATTAAAAGTGCTTCCAATAATTTCTCAATATTATTGGTTTCCCGTTAATCGGCTTACGGTTTTGTGGGGAAACAACCAGTATTTTCTATTGCAGCATTTTAGAAAGCTAGCAACAGCTAAATTGACACTCTATTTTGAACAAGTTAAAGAATTGTTTGATATACGTTGCTGTTTATGGTAGAAACGCTTTGCGACTGGTGTTGTGATTTAATTGTTTACCTAAAGTATATGTCTTACTTTTTATGGTGAACAGAAAAATAGATTATATGTAACAGATAGATTATCACATGCCCCGCACTGACATCATTATAATCTGCGCAGCCTTTTCCGAACTATGGGTCGGCTTCCAGTCCAACTGGATGCAGCTGAATACTAGTACTTTACATAGAGTGGCCTCCACAACCCAGTTAGTATTGATAACTGGGTGTAATCCTCTTTGGTGAGACTGGTTGTCAGACTTTCGGGCCACTGACTACCTGTAACGACTGTCAAAGATCTACAAAAGACAGCAGCGACAATGGCTTAACGTGTTTTTTCGAGGCACGGACTAAACTACCCCACTTACACACGGTGAAGTAAAGTATCGTGAAAATACTTGAAGGCCAGACAAGTGGCCATCTAACTACCGAAAGCTTATTTCAAATCAGACAAAAGTACACCCACGTTTCGCCACTTGTGTTTTTAAGTCTCATGTAATAGGATAGTCTATTTCCATAAGCGAGCACAGATCCAGGCTCCGTGGCTGCTACTGAGAAATACCTGAAGGAAAAATCCAATAAAACTTTGGTCGACTTGGGAAACTAACCCAGGACTTCATGCTCAGCAGTCGCGCTTACGACTACTAGACCAACTACGCAGTGGAGGGTGTCCTACCATAATAATATATTTTCAATACACTTCCTTAAAACTGGCTCTTATCGCACTACGATTAGGTTCAACATGCTATGGATTTCACGCTCGTGGTTTTCTTCTTATATTCCCGTACTATAGTGCGAGAATTAAAATTCCACACGTGGTGAGGCGGCTCGCCCCCACACGCATTTTTATTTTTCATTTTTTTTCTATTCCGTTGAATCAATTTGAACTTTGAACAAATTTGGACTAAAAACTAAAACCAAACAATTAAAAGTGTACTGAAAAACATCGTTTGATACACGTGGGCATTTGTTAATGCAGTTCTCGGCTCCATAACAAACTTTCCCCACTTATATCAAAATGTACTATGCTGCACTATTTATTACACGATGAGCTTACATGATATTGGCTCAACGTAAGTTTTTCTTCTTACCGAACCGTTGTTTAATCAGATAAAGAGACGGATTTTCGATTAGAAACCGAGTTTATTCATTGTTTGAGGAAGCAGTAAAAACCTAAGTGTTCAATTAATTTACTTCAAGGCCGTGAATGCTGTGATCTAGTCAACGACAATACAGTAGCCCAACTGGTAAATATGATGAAGTCGAAGTTGTACAAAAAAATCTTAACACGTGAAGTTAAGTCTACAAAAAATTCAACCAAATTGAGAACCTCCTCCTTTTTTGAAGTCGGTTAAAAAGCTTTTGAAATTTGGATGAACTATATGTATACCTCTGCCTATCACTTCAGAGAAAATCACCTCGATATAGATATGATGAGATAGAAAATATTGATTCTCCGTAATATCATAGGATGAGATAGAAATCCAGCCAGCAGTAAAAGTTGAAGGATGTGCACTTTTTCACTTTCCGGACGACTCACGGTTATTCTAAATTGTTGACGTGCGAAACTGCAAACATTTTTGTTATTTTGGTGGGATGGTGGGAAAGACGAACCGTCACTGTCAATTATTAACTTTACCACTAACAATAATAATAAGCCCTGACCACCGGTAGCTTGGACCCTGTTCCCTATTACCGGTGGGCTACTGTTTTACATATATTTTTTTTTATATATTTTGTCGACGCGACCTCTTTTCTGGACTGCCTATTGACATCTTGTCAACGTCAAAAACGAACACCGGGCACTGGTATGGCGGCCATGTTATGAAAACAGTCATTTAGGTTTGGATCACGGGAAAGCGCACGCAGCCACGTGCTCGGTGGACGTTATACTTTATTTAATCTAGGTGATCTATAATTATTTTGTGAAACGTTTGTTTGAATTATCAAGAGTTATATAGTGAGTGATTGTGACAAGCGTTTTTTATGGAAATACCGCCTCCCTACCCGATAATCCACGCCTACCTGAACATGAAGAACACATTAAATGAAAGTCAAAAGACTTCATATTAAATAGAGATAATAACAATATTCTCGTAGTGAAAATTATACAAGGTGTAAGTAAGAGAGATCGACGCGCAACTTGCTACCATGAACTCAGTACATCTTTATAATGCCAGCGCAGCATACATTTTTTTAAAACGTTGTTAAAAATCTGCTGTTTCTTACAAAAGTGCAAATAACTACACCCTGTTCAAAATGTATAAAACAGCAACAGTTTTTAATGATCCCCGAAAAAAAATTAGGTTTGAGGTCTAGAATAATGCAGTACCTACAGAAATAGTGGTAAAAGATTCTTTAAGTTATTGTATAAATTCTTTTGTTCACGCAATTTCTAGATTTTAGGATTATACGGTTCTACTTCGTTGTTTCATTCCTTTGTACTACTGTTAAAACCTACTCTGTGGCAGCCAGTCGGAGGCACTTAATCGAACTAGTTGGCTCAATTAGTTGACTATAGTGCATGGTTTTGGCGCCTCAATAGTTGTTATGTCAGAGTTCAAATTAAGGATGCACCATCTGCGCGCTATTCCTCCGTTTTAATCTGCTAATTAGAAAAGATAAAGACAAATGTACTCTGTAGGGATCTTTGGTAGATTATAGGGGATATTCAGACAGGGGAAATAAGCTTCTTGCTTATAATTATGTTTATGGACGCTTACTTCCTTGCGAGCTAGTAGACATGGTTCAAACACGAAAATCTAGACAAGTGCGAGTCTGACTCGGGCGCCGAGGGTTCCGTACAAACTTGTATATTCATGGTTTGTCCCAAAGGTTCAAGTCCATGAGCTCTTAAGAAGACATATGTAAGTCGGATAGAAGAACAAATTTTGCAGTTAAATTGATACTCAAATACTAACCTAACCACTAATTAACGATTTTCGATTTTTTTCTTTTACTTGTGCTGTAAGACCTTGCTTCTTAACTAATTTTATGATTGTAAGTCAACGGGAAGTATCCTGTGGGTTTTTCGAAAATGGGGTGTTGAAAGTTGCATGTATCCGAATGCAATCACAGTGAACACACGTATCGTTGGTAACTTTTTTCCATTATTGCTGGAAATAAAAGAAGATATCCCACATTTTAACAAACGCGTACCGTAATGCCTAATACTAACTGGGTTGTGGAGTCAGATAGGCAGTCGCTCCATGTGAAATACTGGAACTCACAGCTGAACTCAGACTGGAAGCCCACCCTCAACACAGTTGAGAAATAGCTAGGCAGATGATGATGATCCCTAACTTTAGCTGCTATGTTTTTAACACAATGCGAAGCGGCGGACGGCCACCGGCCACGTGTCGGTCGAAGTGCGATACATCACGGCCAGCCGTCAAGAGGCGCCGGCGATCATGTTACAACTATCACTTACTGTGATAGGGTTGACTTAGCCGTAGGTATGTACGTAGTGACGAGCAATGAAATATAAAGGGTGTAAGTGTGTTTACACCTTATACCTTACTTACCTTAACGAAACGGAAAGGTACTTATTCTTCCCGTAATGGCGATTTTTCTTTTGTTCTGGTCCCGTAACTTTGAGTCCTACCGCAAAACTAATTTTTTACCCACCAAAAAGTCGTTTCCTAGCAAAAAGTTTGCGTAAAGTTTGTTAGATTTTTGAACCGACTTAAAATTTCATTAAAATCGGTTAATTATGTGCGTATTGTACCTATCATTATCACTTGCTTCGGTGAAGGAAAACATCGTGAAGAAACCAGCATGCCTGAGAGATATTTCTCGACGGTAATAACAACTCTGACACCAGGTTAGGCACTAACCACACGATAAAGAAGATGAAGAAAATCGGTTCAGTTTTTAAATCAAAATAGCTGGAAAAAATATGTCATCCAAGTAAAATAAGTTGTGAAATTGATACTTGACAAGAATTTGTAAAAAGGGTAAAATAAAAACCGACTTCCAAAAAGAAACACTTAAAAACGTGGAACATAACTTTACTTTCGGAAGTCGGTGGCAAAAAAGTCAATGAAACAAACAATAGTCACCGACTTCCGAAAGTGAAGTTATTTTCCACGTTTTTTAGTGTTTTTTTGGAAGTCGGTTATTTTTTATGCACAAAATGCTTGGCTGACGGTTTCGTGAAGGGTCCATCTATGCTTTGTATATGACAGTACCTATAAAACCCAAGATTTTCTAATTCAATTAATTAATGTTAAAAATCCGAATAATAATTTAGTAATAGGGATTTTAAGCGGAACGGCCGCTTAAAATCCCTATTACTTAATTATTAAATGTACATTATTTAGTAAAACTTTAAAGTCCTAAAATAAAATAATAAAAATAAAAATACGAGTACGTTCATGTATAAAAAGCAGAAAAGAATTAAAGGGCGTCAAAAAATTCGGAGAAAGTGCCCAGAAGCATTGCACTTTGTGTGTTATTAAATAATACCATAATGATTATTAAATTGTAAAAGCTAAAAGGGATCTTACTTAAAAATAATTGTGCCTCACAAGCAAGACGCATGAAATTAAAACAATATGTTATAACCCTTTACGGGACACTGATTTTTGCGTCAAAGGGAATATTAAAATGGCTGCCAAAGCTTTAATATTCTACTGTTGTTTTATTTTATTTTTTTTCCCAAAAGCCCATTGCGAATGGTTCACCAATATTTTCAAAGCAAAAAGTCGTTTTTATTTTCGGTAAGAAATACTTAGTGATGTATTTGGATTTAAGTATTCCTGGATTATATTTTAATCAATCCTGTCTGTGGCTTGGCTTGAGTTGCTGCTATAGTACTTATTTATGTACACGTCATCATTTCATGAAGGAACGTATTGATTTTCATGCTATTTCTGCATGCAGAAATCAAAACATCGGTTTTGTTTTATTGGGAAATAAAATCCAACTCCAAACTGGTTCCCAATACCCTGGTATAAAATTAAAACTGCCATTACAGTTTGGTCATTACTTAATTCTTAATAGCGACGCTATCGATCGGTGTAATAATAGTGTGTTTTTTTTTTTCAAAATCAACGGATTCGATTCGTGGATTATATAGATATATATATAGGTTTTTAACCGACTTTAAAAAAAGGAGGAGGTTTTCAATTCGGTTTTATTTGTTTGTGTTTGTTACCTCATATCTTCGTCATTTATGAACCGATTTGATAAATTCTTCTTTTATCTGAATGGATCTGCTTCCCGATTGGTCCCATATAAATTTTATCAAAATCGGTTCAGCAGTTTGGTTTTTAAATCAAAATAGCTGGAAAAAATATGTCATCCAAGTAAAAGAAATTGCGAAATTTATACTTGACAAGGATTTGTGTGTGATGCGATAACTAAAAAGTTTTTTTAGTGTTTTTTTGTGGAAATCGGTTATTAGTTTTGCAAAAACGTTTTTCTAAAATCCAATGATGCAGTTTTAGTTTTTATCACAATCGGGAAACCTTTGAGTATTTAGAGAACCTGTAAGTAGGTACTCCAATTTAGAAGTCTTTCTTAACATTGCTATAACTTGGCTTTCAAGCAATAATTAATAAAACATTTCAAAAGCCGTACAGTGAAAAGCTTGAACAGATCTAACCATAAATCGCGGTGATTCTCCTTGGATAGCCGATTACCAGAGACAATGGAGGTGCGCGATTAATGCGCATCTCTAGACGAATGTCCGCTGAGAGCCGGCGTCGTTCGCGATAATCACCGTTCTTAATCACCATATTTGAATAATAGTTTCATTTTCTTGAATGGGATGTGTATTTTTCTTCAAGCTTTATGCATTTGCTTTCGGGTTGCATTTGATAGCATCAGTTTTTCAGTTAATAATATTGGCAATGGAGTATCCATTCCATCCTTTATCATACTTGTATTCAACTACAACTGGTTGGACAGGAAGCCTACCCCAAAATAGTTGGGAAAGGGCTGGGCTCAAACTCAAACTCAAAGCATTTATTTCAATGAAACCATTACAGGCACTTTTGAATGTCAAAACACAAAAAATAAACTACAGTCCCATTCACAGGGCATAATAACTTGTGAAAGTACTGTAGTTGCCCATTCGAAAGCGTAGATCTCTATGGAGAAGAATTGGCAAGAAACTCCATGGACACTCTTTTAAATCATTATGTTGTTACAAAGTCTCGGTTACATCATTCATGTCGAGATTAAACATATATGTGAGAACGGCTCATATATGTGTGTGGCTCCAGAAGTTGATGGCTACCTCCTATAACACTCTGTAATCGCAAGATATGACGCCTTCATGCTAGGTGGGGTCTAGATGGTCTGCGCAGCGGGGCTGGTAGCAGATGGATGAGAGCAGCAGGCAACCCGATTAATGGAAAACCCCAACAACCCTGAGCTTGAGCTTGATGAATTAGTATGCCTCATCTAGTTTTAAAAAAGAAGACGTGCAAAAGTGTTTGTAAAAACCTATTTGCAAAATAAACATCATTTATCATTTATGAAAGTACTAAATCAAGATTATTCCACAGCCAGTATATTCCAGATCATTGTTACATCTTCAATAATTACAGGTGTCCAGGTGCTTCGCTTGCAACCCTGAGCGTTATTTAGTTAGTTCCAATACAAAACGAAAGTGTTCTCCACTGAACGGAGCGGTTTAATCTAAAATCTATCAGGCGAATCTTGTGTGCTGGATTTGTTTTTAATCCTGCTGCGTTTTTGTCGTAATTTAGCGGTTGATTGCTGTGATCAAATTGATTCATGATACTACACCTACTATTGATGAAATTAAACTGACTAGCTATGCCCACTAAAACTTAGAGAACACGGAATAGATAAAAGATTAATCTATTCCATGTTAGTGAACGCATTTATGATTTAAAAAGGAAGTAATCGGATTCGGGACTTTTCATTTTTATGAGTAGGAAAAGGCATTTAAGCAAAATTACATCAAATGAAATCATTTTATTATCAGGCTACTGAGGCCTATAGAAAAAAAAAACATAAAATAATCTTATACAATAATAAACTAATACATATTAAAACCCTTGTCAAACTATTTAATGTTCATCGGTTCTTCGACTAATAATATCGACCGTGACGCTAAACTTTGGTGAATGTTTACGGTCTACGTGTTAGGTGCAGTTAATAGTAAGTTGTCAGATTGCGGCGGCTCAGCGGTTGCCATCGGAGGCAGTCATTACACCGGGACTATTGTCACGCGCCGCAGACATCCCGGGAATTCATCCGCGGCCTCGACTGCGTCTGCCAACGAGCCGCTCGAACGCTGCGGTTTTTTTGTTTAATACTCGCGTACCCCCTTAGTGTCGTCTGAAGGTATAAGAGATAAGGCCACCATTGTACCCCCGAATTTAAGGATATAATTAAAAGAGCTGTGTTAGCAACAGCAACTTACCAGTCACCCTTCAAAGATCATCTTCATCTGCCTAGCCTTTTCCAAACTATGTTGGGGTCAGCTTTCAGTCTAACCGGATTCAGCTGAGTACCAGTATTTTACATGGAGCGACTACCTATCTGACCTCCATAACCCATCAGTTAGTACTGGGTAATACGATATCCTTTATCTGGTTGTCAGACTTTTGGGCTACTGACTACCTGTAACGACAGTCAAAGATCATCACTCCATTTACAATACAGATCTTCCATGTTCAGGCAAAAGTCCTTTTAACATTATCTACTCAAAAGTCTGTTGATTTTTATTTGGTTCTATGTTAATTGACATCAATTTATCAACCGAGGTAATAATGGTGGCTCATTAATGAAAAAGAAGTTTTGATAGGCTACATACTTATTTCTTAGAGCTTACATTTTTACAGCTTGAATGGTGCGAATAAGTAGCTGCATGGCTCTTTTGGCGCTTGAATGACGTTGACCAGGACGTCGCTGTTAGTGAACATGGAAAAATTTCTGTTGTTTTTTTTTCAACATTGCCCCACACACTAAGAATTTCTCCTGTACGTTTACAAACATTTAAACTTATTCATACACAAACAGCTAGACCCAGAACAATTATCTAACCATCTGTAGACCATACAAATATTTGTTCCGTGCGGGAATCAAATCCGCGACACGCAGCGCAACAGTCAATCGCTCAGCCACTACGCCAATCGTGCGACAAATTACATTAAAGACCACGTGCCAAAAGAGCCATGTTCAACAGGTTCAACTATAGAAATTGTAAACGTGGTGAAAGATCATCTGCATTAAATAGCCTACTTTATCAACTCTAAAACGTGGAACAGTGTTGACTACACTACAAAAAAGCATCTCTAGGTAGTACATACTAAAAACGTCTACAAAATGTAACTGCTGCAAAGAAAGCAACAGATGTCCACACCAATAAAACACCTTTAAATCTAAATCTGACATTTCAAACCGCCAATAAAAGTTAAACGCGGCTTCTAAACCGCCAATCAGGCGCGTACCTTATGGCGGCGGGTGCGACCGCGGCGCGCGGGTATTCAGCGGCTATTCCAATTATACGTCTTATGAAATAGCGGCGAACGGTGTCTCTTTCGCCTGTACCCGCAATATCGCACCGATGCGATGGCCGATTGGAATGTTTCGTTGGAATTCGCTGTGTGTTATGAGCGGAGCGGGTTATTAGGATTATTTTTATTGTAGATGAAGGAGTTCGTGGATAAAAATAACAGCCGCACGGGTTGATCTTCGAGGTTAAGCCACGCTTGTCAAGGTCGGTCCGTGGAAGGGTGGCGATTGAAAAGAACATATTATTTCACTTTGGATCCGGATAAAAAAAGCCGACCAGCAAGGCTAACTAGTATTAAAGTATTCACCACTTATTGAGGTGTGTATTTAGTATTTACGGGCAGCATTTCTCTGGTTAATTTTGAGTTTTATCTTTACGTGTCAACCACACTCAAATTTTGTCAGACCAGCATGTAGCTAGCTTTGTTTCAATCCTGAAGAGTGCAGGTGTTGGTTGTGCAGGATGGGTGAGACAGGAGGTGGGGTATATCCTGCAAAGGGGCTCAACTTTAAGCTACAGTCTCAAATACAAAAAACGCTCCACCGCTGCCGGCTATCGCTACTTCTTATCACAGTACCAGCTTCCGAAGGCACCTCACGCGCCCGACACCGCGAAGAATGAGAGATATAGCGGGACGAACAGCTTTTTAAATTCAGTCCATGGACGCCTAGCGGAAGGACGACTCATTTATTAGAATTTTTCATTTCTTATTGGTATTCCTTTTGAAAATTATGTCTCCTATTGATTGGGGATTATTTGGATGCCTGCGGACGTTTTGTAGATGAAATGCGGCTGGGATGGGTACATTTAGGACGTTAGGGTGTACTTAGGTAATGGTTCGAGGTCTTTGTTATTGCGTTCGTCAGGTGAAGAAAGCATTAGTAATCGTACTACCGGAATAAAAAGTCCAGGTTATCAACTGTCTGTGTGCCAAAAATGGTGTGTAGTTTTTTGCGTGAAAGAGTAACAAACATCCATCTATACATCCATCTATCCTCACAAAAATTTCACATTTATAAAAGAAGTAAGATAAGATATGGGTACACATTAAGAGGTCAACTCAAACAGCCTAAGAAAACTGTAAAGCATCTATTCGGGAAGCAACAGGTTGACAGCCAAATTTTACGAAAAAAAATGTAGTATCTACAGTAGAACCGCGGTAAACTCAGTAATATATCATATCCATAACTTATCATAACATAAAGCCGATAATCCCCTTAAGGACACCCACATCTCGCAAGTTTAAATAATAAGCTCCACGTACCAAATATCTTAAGGCTCTCCACATAAGTACAAGGCTGTATCAGTTACATATGTTTAAGTCCCATGTGCTAGGAGGCGAGCCTATTGCAATCAACCGGGCATAAATCCAGAATCCTTATAGAAATGGTAATAAATACACACGAAAATAAATAAAACCAGCATAAACAAAGGGCGAAGATAGTCACACAATGGGTGCCTGAAAACAGTCGTCGTAGCCGAAGCAGACCCAAGAAACGCTGGCGTGACGATTTTTACTCGTTCTTAACGGATTGGTCGAGGAAGCCAAAAGTAGTGTTGTTCCCATGGCTTTACAATTTTCTCTAAATTGGAAAGCCATGGGTGAGGCCTTTGCCCAGCAGTGGGACAGAGGAGGCAGATATAAAAAGAAAATACAAAGGTTTACCCAGACAAGGTTACTCAGTTGCAGGGTTTGTGGAGGTCGGATAAGCAGCCGCTTTATGTAAAATACTGGTTAATATTCAGCTGCAACCAAGATAGACAGGAACGTGACCTCTATATCATTGGGAAAAAGCACACGGTAATTATTTAGACCAAATCCGAAATCAAGAGATCATGATTGCATCCTCGATTTAATTTAACCTTAACCCAACCTCAAATGCTCCATATACCTGTGTAATACAAAATACACGGGGGCCAGTGCCACCGTCGCCGCCGGTAGCAATCTATCCGGTTTAAGATTAAGCCTGGAAGCCGGTGCTAACATCGTTAACCGACCCATTAAAATTAACATCCCCACCTGTTGATTACAGCCACTAGCGGAGGTTTAGTTCTTAATCCTCTGTTTAACTTGTGGTGTAAACAGAACGCAATTATATAGCATCAGTCATGAATTATCAAAAGGCGTTTTCTAGGTTTCAGCGATACCCACATTTCGCCATGTAATAGGGGAGCCCGTTATTTATTATTTGGCTTTTTTTTTGTCTGGTAAATGCCTAACCTGGTGTCAGAGTTTATATGTCGCCCATTGGCCCCTGACTTGGCTTTACATGCCGTCGAGAAATATCTCTCAGGGGTTTGGTTTCCTCACGATGTTTTCCTTCACTGAAGGTAGTGATAATTATACAATACGCACTTGAATCCGAAAAAACAGAGGTGCGTGCCTTGGTTTCGTATTCGTGACGTCCGACGGGCGTCGGGCGTCGTTGGGACGTTCGGGCGGTCCGACGGTAACACCACTAGGCTATCACTGGCATTGATTTCATTTCATTGAGTAAGTAAATTTTACAAAGAAAGAGAGAATTTCTTTGTAAATATAACCGCTACAACTGGCTGGTCTAGTCATAAATAGAGTAACTAGAGCGAGGGATCCAAGTTCGATCCTCGGATCGGGCAATGTTGTGTTTGTATGTATTCTGTTATGATATGTGAAATACGCTTATGATCTCGAAATGGACAGCCTAGTGGATGAAGTTATATAATATACTATTTGACTACAGTAGACACTACTTAGGGCTCATTTCCGGAGACACGTAAATGAGCACTTAAAGTGCCTTGTTCCCGAAGGGAATCCGGCAGGAATCGGCTTCTTAGGTGCCTTCGGGCCTGCTAGGCTGTGGTCAAAAACCATTATATTTCCACATACAATCTCTTATAAAAACCCTTTTTAGTATAATAAAATCCATGACCAACACAAATGTCACTTAACTGACATTGTCATTCACAACTTTCGGAAACTTTATAAACCACAAAAAGTGGTGTTTTTTTTTAATATATTTTAGTGTTCACAAAAAAAAACAGGTATTCCACATTTCATACGTATTTCTGTGCATTACCAGACTTAATTTACAAACATAACAATGAGTCTTCTTACCTCCACACTCATATCTTATGTTCATAACACTTTCACCTCAAGAGCATATTCATAAAAAACTGGTATATTCTTAGTTTATATCATGTGAACCACTATCCCTATCTGTGTTAAAGCTCCTTCCAGAAAACTATATTAATAGACTTTTAGGCCTAAAGCCACTTTCACAATGAGTTAGCGCATAAAGGAGTCTAGCCACTACACTGTACCATACATAACAAAGAAACATGACATAGTCTAGTGGGTATAGTAGTCCCACTATAACGTATTAGCCTTAACAGAGCGCGTCATACCCGTTTATAAGGGTTTTAGAACGGTCAGCTTATACTGTTATAACCCTATAATTATTTGAATATTCAAACTAGACCGTTCCGTCACCGACCAACACCGTCGCATGCCATGCATGGAGCGTCAACAATTGTCGGCTAGAATTTGCCGGTGCCGAAATGCCAATACAAAGACTATTTTCTTGGCTGACGTTCTTAGCACGGTCACCATATGATACGGTGTAGTGGGCAGACTCTTAAAACTGGAGTTCCACTGCCTGCTAACCGACGGCCTGTCGAGTGCCTATAAGAAAGCGGGACGTAGGGCCCGAAGTTAACAATAAATATGCATTCAATCATATCACCAATCTCAATATTTTAATGAAACAATATAATCCATAAATCGACTCTACTTCGTGAGGGTTCTCCCAAGTTGCAAGTTGCTCCTCCATCCAGTCTACCCCGGCTATCATGAAATATTGTCCATAAAAAAACAGCGTTTTGTTCATCAGCTAAATAAATATGTATTTCCTTTCTTTTCCGGACAGGATGACCGAAGGCAAGTGCACGTTCGGCACGCGAGCCCCCATCGATATAAACATGCTCAATGCAATCATCTACAGGGAAGTCAAACATTTTAGGAACTACAAAATTTACAGACCTAACTTTGGATGTGAGTAGAACATTTGTTAATGGACGGTTTAGAATAGTAGCACATACACTGACCTCTTTGGTAATGGTCTTCGAAAAGATCAGGTGCTCGCACCGGCGTGCGTGTATGACCAGCCCCTGTATTCACAACGCTTCGATTTGTTTTCGATTTTGGAAAATCGTATGTCTATCTAACGTCTGTATAATATATGTCGTATAATATCTATCACGCCAAAAAAGACAGACATACGACTTTCCGAAATCGAAACGAAGCGTTGTTAATACGGGGGCAGGTGTATGAACGTGATCGAAGCGAATGTAACGGAACGTGTATGTTAAGGATCGTAACCGCATTCTGTGGTTTCTGCCTATTCCCATGGGAAAAAGCGTGAGCGTATGTATGTGTTCATACACGCAAAAACTCATTCTTTAAAGGTAATTCACTTGTACAGCCATCCCCGTGACCGGCAAGTTCTACGCTGCCCATGACGAGCTGAAGGCGGAGAGTAAGGCGGAGACGAAGAAGGTGGACGACTACCACGAGAATGTGGCGCAGACCAGAGCTAAGGGACCGCGCAGCAAGTATACGGCGCCTGCCACCGAGAACCAAGTGTAAGATGCTACTATAAGAGAGTGACCAGTTTCAAAGCAGAATCGGCTTTAGGTGGATAGGCTCTACGTCCATGCAACAAAACCGAAAAACACGTCATTCGCGTCGTTTCGGTTTATGCGATGCAACTCGATACTGCGTTGGACAAGTTATTCGCTTTTATTGAATCGTTTATCAAGTGTGGTTTGAATGGCTAACAAAGCAACATTAATTTGGACACTTCTTCTATTTCTTTCGTGTCGATGGTACGACTTTTTTAAATTTCACGTTAACCGGCCGCGGTTAACGTGGTCTGTGGTGTCTTTTAGGTTCTCCAAAGTGCAGATGTTGGGATACTTTGGACACTCCAGCAAGTGGGACGTCTGGTCGGGAGGTTCGGTCACTGAGTTACCGTGTCCGCTCCTCTGTTTTAAAGTCCATTATTTTTTCCTACAACTTTTTTCACTACTTTATTAAGGCATCGCGTAATATATATATTCACTCTAAGACGCAAATGTAAAAAGTTTTACAATCAAACACACAGACTGTCCCCATATGTTTAGTTGTTTCTAGAAAACTAATAATAGATATGCGAGTCAGAGCCTCGGGCTAGAGAACTCTAAAACTAATCTACGCGTACTTAGATTGCAGTTGACGGTTAGTACTTACTAGAGATAGTTTGAGATCATCTTGTTGCTTCATATACGACGTTGTATGGGAATCAAATATTTTCCCTTTTTTTGCATGATTGGTTAAACATGAGGTCCTGGATTTGATTCCAAGGTCGAACAGTCTTTTTGGGTATTTCACCAAGAGCTGCTCAGTAACAGCCCGAAGGCCGGATTGTGCCCAATTGATCGCAATAAACTCGCCTCCTATTACATCGGACTTAAACATAACTGGAGAAATTTGCGTGTACTATACGTACACCAATGCCAAACCTTTTAGATAATTACAGGCGCAGTGTTATCAAGCGTTATTTAATTAAATGATTTGTCAACTTGTTTCAGTTACGGCTGGTATGGCAAGCCACTGGTGCCCATGGATCGCAACGACAATCGATTCTACTATCCTCAACGGGAAAGCAAACATACCAAGATCGAAATCATCATTCTCATGTCCAATCCCAAGAATAAAAAGGAATATTGACCTTAAGGTGCTTTGAATAGGACCTGAAATAGCATGGAAGTAAGAAGTTGCATAGAATACAGCAATTTCAAATTAGATGTGGCGATCACACTGCGCAAAATATCACCCAATTTGAAAGCACCCTAAACTAAACATTTGTCAAATTATGGCCAATAAAAATACACGTAAATGCGATCCAGGAACTTAGGGGCCTCGTGCACTACACGACCACAACAACGACTTGTCGCATAGACGGCCGCTATCTTGAACAAAACTGGTCAGACGCCCGGTCGTGCGACCAAACTTTCTTCCTGGTTTCGATCAAAAGTCGCTTCTACGGCCAAGAACAGCGGTCGTGGCCGCGTAGTGCGCCAGGTCCTTTATACATATCTTGCCAGTAGGCTGGGATTTTCCACACACAACTCTTCTGTGTTCCACCAATAGAATAGTTTAATGGCCACTACAAATTCTTGATAATAAGGTCTTTATTTTGATATGATATTTTATTTTTGATGTTGTTTTATTATTTTTATAACACACTTTATTTGATATAAAGACATCAACGCAGAAACGAAATCAATAAATTTATTACTTACAAACTACAAACCTAATTTTGAAAATAAAACTACAATATCATTTAAGTACGAGTACAATTAGTTTTGTTTTTGAAGCCAACATATCCCCGTTTTCAGTAAATCTAAGTGACACCTAGATAGGCTAGTGAAAGGGTAAAGTTCAGACAGAACGGAAAAATCCTCGGGCATTTACTAACTGCATTGAACCTGGGTCCGTATTGTATGAATATTGTCGCAGAAATCAACCGTAGCCTCGTGCCTGCTCGCGACTCGTGTGTCGCGTCCTCGCGCATGCTCGAGAGTCCCCTAGCAAGGACGGATGTACTTATACTACCGAATGCCAGTTTTTCATGTAGGCTTGCGTTTCGAGCCTTCTCTCAATGTCACATCGTCGGAATAGACGGTCTCGGCGCGCATTTCTGCTCTTGGTGTGAATTGAGGCTCAAGCCTGCGCGAAGATACCGTTCAGTCTGAACTGATTCAAAGTCGCTTTCAAAGCGACCCGTATTGGCTAAGCGATTTCTTTTAACCTTTCGGTGGTTAAAAATCATATTTATTTCTGTAAATTGATTTTAAAAAACACAATTTCCACGTCACATCATGTTATGTTTTAAAACTAGATGGGTCAGGTGTTTCGTACCTGACTACTCTGAGAAGAAACAGCCGAAACAAACACAGAGGTCACTGTCTTTTTGAAAGTCCAGACATTGGTCAAGTCATATTGAGGACCATGCTGATTAGTGTCTGAGATGGTCTTTTGAAGAACTTTTAGAACTTTAGTCAATGCAAGCATTTGTCAGTGATCGTGTAACTTGACTCATAACCCAAGGAGCTCAAGTCAACTAGTTATTATGTAACACCTTGTACATTTATGTTACGAGTGAAAAGAAATGCAGTATAAATTCTACAGCTATTGTTTATTTATTCATCTGATTTCTTATCGTCGTTCGCGTACTGGTTCCATTTGCGTGGACATTTCTTCTTGTAATCAGCGTGATGTAGTGGATTTAAGTGTGCTGCAGCCACGCGGTCCCTGGAAGATTCAAAATACGTAATGTTTTATTCACCAGAAAGGAAAAATAACTGTCCTCCCTTGGTTCAGGTTGCAGATGAAATATGTGTATTCCAAAGTCCTATTTTTGTTCCAATGGACAAATCTGGAAACTATAATCTTGGGAACTACGAATACGAATTTATTTTAAAAATCTTAATATATTTAAGATTTTTTTGGCTCAAGAGTTGTCATTCCTCGTTCATTCGACTAACGGTCTTCGTACATAACTAGTGTCACGCGTAGTCCGGACGTCGTTCATTAATTTCAAGTATATTCTACCGTAAGAAGCACTTTATAAATCTCACATTCCAATGCTTTACTGCGTCTACTGTCGGAGTGGAATCAGCCTCCAGTCTCTGTAACGTGCCAAAGCCTAACTACCTACGTTCGTTGGCTCTGCTTTCGTCACATAGCACATGCAGACATAAAATAGATAAGAGAATAATAAATCAATCCATCGCTGTAAGGGCTGACACTATTGGCCAGTTAAACAAATAAACGAATCGCTTGTTGACTAATTCTCAACACTCAAGTATCCACCTAAGGCCGGTTATTTCTTCAGGGACCTAGTCGCCAACTCAATGTATAGCAGCTTTTCTACATAGATCCTATATATGTAGCTACTTTTGCTGTGCCCGACAGGGTCCTCAATGACCATATTTTGTAAAACCTACCACCTAAGTTCGTATCATCATCATCTGCTTAGCCTTTTCCCAACTATGTTAAGGTCGGCTTCCAGTCTTAACGGATGCAGTTTAATACCAGTATTTTACATTGAGCGACTGCCTATCTGACCTAAGTTCAGAAGAGGAAGGAATCAATATATTGAGTATACTTAAAAAAAAAGAAAACGAACTAAATCTACTTACGCGAATTCCTCATAAGTCTTAGCAGAGTAGATAGCATCACACTTCACGTCGTTCACCTTCCAGTAGCGCCGGTCCTGCTCCACAGAATCTTTCAGCTGACTCTCAATGGCCGCAAAGTCGTCTGCACTCAGCGGCTTATCCATTTTGAAGCCTGAAGGTTTCTCGGTATTTTTTTCCACGCCTCGAAAGAATCTATGAAATTGTATTTGAGTTTTAATTCGTAGTATAGTTGGAAAGGTTTGGGACGGCGTGAAAGAATGATTGGTGTTTGGACTATTCGATTCACAATTATGAAAGGTAACATGGTGATGAGGTATGAAATGGTGATGATGATGACGTCGGATTGATGGTCAAGGCCCTCGGCCCGGTGGCGGTAGAATGGCACAATTTACTGAAATCTTGAAGTCTTTACCTCTTTGCACAATGTCGATGTCAGTAATATTGACTTAACAGATGGTTGCCATGGGAACAGTTTATTTCCCTAATAGGAAATGGCATTCTCAGTTCAAACCTATTTCGATTTGTAAATAGCTGGACTCGATGGAAACTAGAAAAAGTAAAAAGGTAGATTACGCGGTCACTAGTGCAATAGCAAAACTCGATGGCGACGGGACGCTCGAAGGCTGAAGGTGAATTAGATCATTTTCACTAAAACAAATTCGAAGCTCTGGTTCAAATTTTACATCATCAGTAAATCATAAAAAGAATCATTAAAGAACAAGATTTTCCTCATATTCAAGAACCATTCAGCTACATAATATATGTATATGTATAGACAATAGATATACCGACATACTCGTATTTGTCGTTCAGGGGCAAAATGTCCAATTCTCAAAATGTCCAACGGTGTCAAAATGTCCAAATCCCAAAATGTCCAATTGTCAAAACGTCCAATTCCCAAAATGTCCAATTCTCAAAATGTCCAAGTCCCAAAATATCCAACTCCCAAAATGTCCAATCTTTGAGAATGTGGTAAATTTGTTCAATAACTCATCAAAGCGCTTTTCAACCGACTTCCAAAAAGGAGGAGGTTCCCAATTCGACTTTGAACTGAAATTCTTCAGTCATTGTAGATTTCGAAAATATACGAATTGGAAAAACACAAACACAAAACCCACAAATGCAATATTGTGACTACAGGTTCACGTCACACGTCAGTACTACATCAACGCATTACCTTACATTTAATAAAATAATAGACGTACGGCGTAATAATTTTTCAAAAATACCCACATTGAAGCAACTTATACTTTTATCTCAGGATGCGTTCCGTTTATGCATATTATTTACATGTTTCGTTTTGGTTCTGAATAAGTAATAAAATTAATATTCAAAATTCAATATCGTAAGTACCTATTTGGATACTGATATAAAAAATACACAATAACAAAGTAATTAAAGTACCAGAAAACTTGATAACAAAATAGCTCGATAGATGGCGTTGTTAGCGTTATACTTATAAATAAAAGATAAAAACATCTTTCAGTATTTTATTTATTCAGCAATCGCGGTTGGTTTGCTAACATTTATTGAAGAGTTCCCTCGAATTCTCCAGGATCACATCATCATACAAAAAAAAAGTGGAATTGAGAACCTCCTCCTTTTTGGAAGTCGGTTGAAAAGCGCTTTGATGAGTTATTGAACAAATTTACCACATTCTCAAAGATTGGACATTTTGGGAGTTGGACATTTTGGGACTTGGACATTTTGAGAATTGGACATTTTGGGAATTGGACGTTTTGACAATTGGACATTTTGGGATTTGGACATTTTGACACCGTTGGACATTTTGAGAATTGGACATTTTGCCCCTGAACGGTATTTGTTAGTATGGGTTAGGCAGAAACTATAGAACTCCGCATTTGGTCGGATTAACTAACTAGATTTCTAATCTATAGGTACTAATATTAGTTATAAAGAGATTATATTTTTAACCGACTTCAAAAAAGGAGGAGGTTCTTAATTCAATTCGGTTGTATTTTTTGTAAGTTTGGCTGTAGGGGGTAAACATCGAAACTACTGTTCCAATTCCACAAATTCTTTCACTAACGGGAAACTACAATATCTGCGAGTGTTAAAGACTATATTTAAAACGTTCGCGTGGGATAATGTCCGACATTACGCGAGCGAAGCCGCGGTCAAAAGCTAGTTTAGTATATTTCACTTCTGAGATACTGTTACTGTTAGCCTATGTCATCCCACATGACTTCCAAATCCTTCGATCCAGGGCCAACTAAGACTATTGGTCGTTGGTTCTGTCCAGCTCGTCCCGCCATCTCCTGCGAGGTCTACCGCGTCGCCTTCTAACCGTGTCAGGGCGCCACGACGTGGATATTTGGATATTTTTCTGACAAGATTATAAAAAATAACCCTTCAATTCGCATTCGTATACAAGTGCAAAAGCAAAGAAAATGCGGTGGCTCGATAAAGTGTGGCCTAACTGTTTCTAACGAGATGTTTTACAAACATCCACGTCTCACGTTGTACTACGACCGATGAACTGTGGCCACCTGGTCGCGACTGAGGCTGTTTCTAATTAATTCAAGATACTGTTAAACATTTGCCATCACAAAAATTCGGGCACATTCGGGCTAGAAAAAATCGTGAGGAAACCATGTCTGAGAGATATTTCTCGACGGCATGTAAAGCCAAGTCAGAGGCCCATGGGCGGCATAATAACTCTGACACCAGGTTGGGCACAAACCACACGATAAAGAAGGAACATTTCTCTTGTCTAAAGTTAAAAGCATTTTATTGTAATACATACTTACTCCGATACTCTTGATAAAAACGAAGGACTAGGCAGAGATTTTTGTATAATAAGGGCCGAGTCTTTATCAAATATAACATAACATCAGCCCTGTAATCCCCGAAGAGTTAGGCAGGGGTGTACTTACACCCACGTTTTCACGCCAGTTACGTTTAAGGCTCGAGTAATAGGGGAGCCCATTGCCATCAACCGGGCACAAGCCAGACTCCGTGGCTGCTACTGAGAAATTCTTGATGGAAAACCCAATAAAAGTTTACACGACCCGAGTATCGAACCCAGGACCTCATTCTCTGGAGTCGTGTCACTAGACCAAGAGCAGTCATAATGAATACTTCATTTAAATTAGCCTCTCTATAATTAAAGCATCGGGTGTTGGAAATTAAGTAACAGACTTACAAACTTACACGTGACCGAGAAATCAAACTGCGGATTGTGACGCAAGACGCGACGCGACACTTCAATAACACAATCACAACTTGGTGGAATATTCTACACTATAGTTTACATAATATCATCATGCTTTGAAAGTAAACTATTTACGGACTTTCTTCATAAAGACGAAAGAAAAGAGATTCCGAAGTATTATCTGTGAGCGTTGCCGCAGTCACTGGCATTGGCATAATCAGCATTTAAAGTCTCCACGGCTGGGAGACAAATCTCCTCGCTCGGATGCACGAGGGAGTCAACCTTTATCCATCACGAGGACCCAGTTCCGGTTGGTGGATGTGATACGTCTTCGTATTCTTGGACTTGAAACTTTAAATGAGCAAATAAAGGTTGGTTCATTACTATTATCATCTTACAGCACTCCACTGCTGGATATAGGCCCCTCCAATTGCACTCCACTCAGCTGGATTCTCGGCAATTCTCATCCAGCTACTACCAGCCACCCTACGGAGATGCGTCGCTCCACCTTTACTGAGGACCACTTACCAATTCGCGGTGTCCACCTAAGAACACGGCTGATGTGGCCGGCGGATTGCTATTCCAGGCTGCTTGTTCTGTGAGCTGTGTCGACAACTTTGCTTCTTTGTCGGATCACCGCGTTCCTGATTCGATCTCTCAGAGAGACTTGGAATCTGTTATACAGCCTGATCCATAGTTCGCTGAGCTACCTTAAAATTATGTACCAGCCTGTTAGTCTTTAGGCGCTGTGGAATACGCGACGGGAAGACTCGACGAAGCTTCCAAAACGCTGCCCAGCCTAGCTGGATTCTTCTGTGAGCCTCACTCTTAAAGTTGTTCTTATCAAACTACAGTTTGCCCGAGGTAAACATGTTTATCCTGTCAAGTTCTCTATGATTTCATCTTGAACCAGAAGAATCGGTTCCAACTGCACCCAGAACCGGGTATAAAAATTTTGGAAGCGGTTCTGCCTGCCCTAGTTTGAACCCACGACTTCACATTATGTTTTGGCCGATACCACTGGACCAGCACTGCTCTTCATCGGTGGCAAATATAAACAATATCAAGACAAAACACCTATTCCCCCCCCCCTCCCAACCCCTCCTATTTGAATCTGACAAAACACGGTCACGATCACACGGCACTTTATAAACATCCCCGATAAAACACTACTGTTTTGCGACCATTCAGTGCCTATTATACCTACTAACAATACAGTAACCTAACTATTAAACACTAGGCCAGAATGTGCTGAAAACCATTCCTAATAACTTAAATGAACTGATTGATTGCGTTTGTTATTAGTGTGACAAATAAAGAAGACTCCTGATATCCTCAGTATTTTACAATGTTCGGAAACAAACATTTATGTAAGTAATTATTATTAATTTGTTCTGTGTTGTTGTTTGCGAAATCTGTAGGTATCGTGTTACCCAATATTTTTTGGTTTGGAAGTTGTGGAGCTCAGCCCCCGCATTAACAACGCTTCGATTCGATTTCGGAAAGTCATATGTCTATCTAGTTTTGGCATTACGAAAACGAGCGAGATAGACATACGACTTTCCGAAATCGAAATCGAATCGAAGCGTTGTGAATGGAGGACTGATGGGCAGTCGTTCGATGTATAATACTGGCATTCAACTGATGATGATGAGTTTGATTCGCGTAGGCTATCTATCGCCGCGCTGGCGGCGCTAGGTAGATTATATCTCCTAACATTTTAATTTAATCAACAGATCTGACTGTGCTCTCAGTAAACCTGGCTTGCTGTGTCTGCTACGTAAACTATAACATGTTTGAAGGGTTTAAACCTACAACAGTGACTCAGAAAATGTACAGATGGCATCGCAAGCAAGACCACGAAGTAGATCTTGCCAGTGAGTCGGAGGAGGAGGACACCAACTCGACAGATCCTCCCTCAGTCACCAGCTCGGCAGTTAACACCGCAGTTACCAGCTCGACAGTTCCCACTCCAGTCACCATTAGAAGAAGAGAAATTAATTTTACAACTGCAAATGATTATGTAAGTACAGCTGTCTTTTTTTATTTTTAGTTTGCCTATCTTCTGTAATTCGAGACGCAACGGAAGAAGAGAAGATACTTTCTTAAAAAAGTTATTTTTTTGCGAAGGTTCCAAATTCAAACGCCGCAAGCCTCTTTAGTTGAATAGTTCTTCATATTAGTCCCCAGAAATCCCAAAAATGTTAAACATCGCCTTCCCGTCCCGTAAACTATTCAATTGGTGCAGATCAACTGCATATCTGACCTTGGGAGTGGTGCTGACCTACTTGAATACCAGCCAGCCAGGCCAGCTTATGCTGTTTTTTTACCTGACGTGCTGCCTTCTGTACATAGGTAGGTATGTACTAATAATTTAACACGCAGAAAATATTCTTAAGCATCTTCATGCTCAACAGTACCAGGAAACAACAGAAATGGAGCGAAAACCAACAGTTAATGTGAAGGAATTCAACATGAAATGCCCGGAGAACGAGAAGCCATTAAGCCTCGGGACCTATGAAATCCCGACGCAGCGAGACCTGGTTCTCTTCACGCAGAGAACCCTATTGAAGATGTTCAACAGTTACCATGAGAAGACACTGTTGTTACTTAAAGATATAAAAGAGGTGCGTAGCTTATGAGGTCACGACATTTGCCCACCAACGGTTACCAAGTTTATACCCATCTATATCTGTGATGATATCCTATACATGTTGATTTATACACGAGCCTTTAATGGGACACCGGTTCTTTGGCCCTAATGCAATAGCTCGAGTTTAGCACAGTTTGGGTACAGTATCCACTACTTTACATAACACCACGCCTGGTATCCGCGAAGGGTCAGGCAGAGGTGAACCTAATAGCCCACTCACATTTCGTCATTTGTGTATATTTATGTCCTTTGTAATAGGTGGCGAGCCTATTACCATCAACCGGGCACAAGACCAGATACCATGGCTGCTACTGAAAAAATCCTGATGGGAAAACCCAATAAACATACGCAGGATGTCATGCTCAGTACTTGCAAACACTAGACCAACTAGGCTGTATCTACTGTGTACTTATTTGAAAACTGTTTACAGGCTACAAGAGCAACGGCAGCGGTGGAAAAAAAGTGCAACGGCAGAGGAAAAGGATTGATGTACAAGCAATGTGTCAAACAAGTCAACAAGAAGTTTATTACCGTCACTAAGGGATTAGTGAAGACGCTTGAACGCCAGGAGGCGGAAGTCATCGCTTTGACTGAGGTATTCCCATACAATATACCTACCTACATATTATGTGTTACACCTGGGGGCCTACCACCACCATTGAGCTTCCATCTCATTCCCATTTCAAGTTTTAAATATTATTGCTATGACTATGAGAAATTCAGTCCCTGATCTCTAAGCGCCTGCTCTATCAGCCTGTATTCTCTAGATTAATTCTAACGTTTCAGGGTAAAATATGCGACTTGGCATCCATGAAGACAAACCCCATACAGCTAATTAAAATATTGGCAATGGACGAAGCTGCTTTGGTCTTTGCATTGCCAGCCTTTTTAAGACTACTCGGTGGATGTACCGTTCATTGCAATAAGTAAGTACAAGTATGCGAATATTCGCACGATACCTTTATAATTTCTATAGGTAATTTTAAACATAACGGTAATTTTACAGACCGGCTGCGCCTGACCACCGTCCAAGGCTACGTCAAATGAGCGATCAAGAACTAGTTGTAAGACATTTCCTTACAAACAAAGATTACTTACAACTTTTAAAAGACAAGACGTATGTGTAAGGATAAAAGAATGCAGTGCTGGTAAACTGGATGCATTCCTAGCATTCATCGCCAATGAACGCACCCACTACGATCGATCGAGCTTTGCCGTCCTCTGCGTGCCATAAGCTAGATGTCGCTAGTATCAATGAACTTTTGACGTGAACTTGATTGAAACTTAGAATAACTTAACCAAAATATTCTAAGCTTTTTATGTGATGTGAATAGTGATAACCGTGAGAATATATGTATAAATAAAAATATTTATATTACAATGCGTGAGAAATCCACATGTGTGTTTTAAATCGTAGAATAACACATCCTAGTTCCTCCTTCGAAAACTTTGAACAAATTCTTATGAAAAGGTATGTTGTGTTATTTACTAGTAGAATAAGCATTATCTATAAGAGAATTGAGTTACATTCAACTTAAATATTATCAGTAGTTGTACGCATAAACTTAATTTTATCAATTACGAGTTGGCGAAAGTCATATTAGCCCACTTTCACGCGCGAATCAAGTTAGTAATTACACGTTGATATGATCGGTTTCCTCAAGTGAACAACATAAAACCTGCAAGGTTTACATTCCCATGTGAAGATACCGATTGTTATCAATATTTGCCACATCTAAATAATTTTGATTCGAAGTTTTATGAACTTTTTAAGAGTAATAATTAAGACATAACTTAGCTTCCTATCTGGTAATGAAAACATTTAGTCTATCGCATATTTATGCAACGCACGTGTATAAATATGTGATAATATCAGGTAGTTATCAAATTTCGTGTCACACAAAACAACAACTTAAGTTTTTATTTTAAGAACATTGTTTGGCTTGGTTAATAACATTCTTATACGATATCATAGTCTGCAATGTAGTTCTACATCTGCGTCTTTTAGCCACTTTGTTTGTATATCCTCTTTACCAAATGGTGGTACAACGTAGACCACTGCAAACACTGTGGAACGATGCTCACTAGCTGGTAGTTATTATTCTGGGGAAATATCTACAAAAATGTTAATATTTGCAACAGGTTTCGGTCTAGCATATGGACAGGGCCTTTACTAAGCCCTGGTTTCAGGCTGTTAATATTTTGTATACAGTAAAAGTTTTAAAAACCAACATGATCATCCTAAGCCACATCATCACTTCACATCAGCGAGATGCTCATCCAGAGGATGAACATCTCGCTGTTCGTCCCATGAGCTTTTTAATATTCCTTTCTAAGATGTGACCATGGCAAGAGTAGGCCATATTGCCATTGACCATAGCTTAAGTAGGCTATAATTATTGCCATTCCACTGGCAAAGTAGATGACATTGATCAAACAAAGATGCGAATAGAGATGGCATACGTACTGAGAACGCCTATTTAAGAAAGAGTTTGTTACAGTATAGAGATCAAAATTATCACACAGTTTGGTCAAATTGTATTTTAAACATACTTACTTTACGTCTGCATCTTTTCCGTGGGAGATTCAGGAGGCAAATCCTATAGAATGCCACTTGCATTATAACAGGCACCTTGCACCTTACAGCATTATTTTGTTCGGTTAACATTAATACATCTTACTCAAATAAAAGAAATTGTTACAATTAAAAACGTTAAAATAAGTCCTTTATTAGATTCAAAGTTACAATCCATGGCTCTAATTACAAATAACATTTGCACTAATTAAAACTTATTCTAAATTGTTTAATAATCAGCCTTAGTTTAATTGTAAGTATTCCACTTACTATATAACTATGGAAGTATAATCGGGTAATATTTAACTTATAAAAAGGTTATATTGATGCTTAAATAATAGGTATTAAAAAGGATATTCAATCAGTCTAGTTGAAAATTGAAAAATAGGTTTCAATGATAAAATTTAATATGCCTATGAATTCTTTATTTTATTTAGGTACAGCAACAAACAAGTGGTTACCACATGTTTAGTACACCAGCCCAAACCGGGGGGTTTACAAAGAGATTTTTCATTGATAATTTTAAAAATGTATACATTTAGCTAAATTCAAAAGCAAGTTCCTCTAAAAATAACAGTTTTTACTTCATAGTAAGACCTATTTCGTAATAGTATGACTTCCAAAACACTATGTTCGTGAAAACATAAAATGTTAATCAATCAATACAGTAGGAGAAAAACACTTTTAAAAGTTGCTACATGTATACATACAACACATCTATGTATGTATAAGAGCTAGGATGGGGGTGGCAGACATCCTCACCAAGATAGACCAAATGAAGTGGAGTTGGGCTGGTCATATGTTACGGAGTCCCCAGGACAAATGGAGCAACGCCCTGACAGAATGGTACCCTAGAAGCGGCAAAAGAAGTAGAGGTTGACAGGGTAAAAGATGGGAGGACGAACTTAAGCTCACAGCAGGTCCAAACTGGAGAAGAGTTGCGAAGGACAGAAAGCAATGGAAATCCTTAGAGGAGGCCTTTGCCAAGAGGCACACTGAACTGCAAGATACTGTAACCTAAGAAAATAAAGAAACATCAATAAAAGTAACACAACAGAGGAGTTTTCAGGATAGGCTATTGAAATTAAAACATGCATACATTTCATTCCTCATAACCGTACCTACTTGCATTCTCATGGAAATCAGAATAATTATGAAGTATATATAAAATGTCACCCAAATGTTACTTCCTATGCTTTTTCCTATCGCTACGAGACTTCTTAGATTTAGACTTGTTTGATTTCTTCTTATGTTTCTTCTTCTTGTCTCTGTCTGATTCACTGCTGGATGATGATGATGATGAGGAACTGCTTGTTGATGATGTGCTTGATGATCTGAGAATGGAATAAACAACAGTCATCAATTATAACCATTCACTATGATTGTTCTAGAATGGATGGAGCTGTATTATGTTTGTGTATGAAAGTTTAGATATTTGTAAACGCACCCACGATACTGGAGAAATTCCTTGCGTGAGGCTACTTTTGAAAAACAAAAACAAAAATCTATGCTTCCTACAATACTTGGGCAAACGCCAATATAAAGTTTTAGATCTGTGTAATCCGGTTTTTTGACAACGGAATCTGTTGAGGTTATTTGAGGAGGTAAATCTATCTCATGTTTTACTATAGCCTGGCAGAATTGTCTATTGATTAATCTTACTGATATGTATGACAGAAAACAACAATCTAACTATTACTTTTTCTTCTCTATTTACTGACTCAAAGGGTCTAAATAGAGTTTGGATAATAAGGTACATATTAGTTTAGTGTAATATAGTATAATTTGCCTTTCATAAAAATAAAATGATTCTTGTGTTAAACAATGTCATAATCTTCATTATAATCAGTGTAAAACATTGCAATCTGTAGATATATCTGAAAAGATCCTCTACACCTACCTAGACCTCTTTCTCTTCTTCTTCTCCTTAGCCTTCTGTAGTTTCTCCTGCAGCTTCTGTCTCAGCTCTGCCTCTCGGAGCCTCTGCAGCGGAGTGGCATACTCCTCCTCAGTGTCACTGCTGGTACTGCTCACATCCAGTACTATCTCTTTGTTAGGGTCCACCTGTGAGCAAAACCATACTTATGCTAACATTATGAACTCCAAATTGGTTAGCCTACAAAGCATTTATTGATTTATTTATTTATAATAGGTACGCCAACAGTACATACATCAAACATTCATTTAAAAAAAATGTATTGGATAAGGTACCTATGTAGGTACCAATTACAGGTGTACATAACATTCTCATAAATTCAATAAAGCATCGTAAAGTTATATCAAATTAAAAATTTAAATAAAATGGAAAATAAAAATTGAAAACAAAACATCTTTGACTTACAAAGATCAAATAACTAACAAAAAAACCATATAAATACTAAATAATTGTGACTATTTAATGTCGGTATAGATGAGGAGCGCAACAGGTTTTTGAACCTCGGCAGGGAACTAAAGAACACATCAATCAAAGAACACTTCCAAAACACATTGATTAAATACTTAATTGTTCACCACTTAGAACACAAACACATAACCCTCCATTTGGGCTTCGCCGCAGTCGGGTAAAAAATGACAAACTATTTAAAACGAATGTGCAACGGGTGGTTAATGTTGAACACTATAGATCCGTAATACCTACTATATTTTTATAAGCATACTTATCCTATACACAAAACAATATAATAGTAAGTAAATATAATATACTTACCTATTTAAGCTTTTGGTCAGTCGGTCGTCGTTAGGGGTTTTATCATGTTAAAGTTAATATATTGAAAATAAGTTGTCATGAATAAACAATATCACAACAACAACACCGAAGTTAAAACAAAGTTAATTTACCTTGATAAAGTTTCTACATTGAAACGTAAGGTGTCCAGCGTAACCACACTTCTTACACGCCGCCCGAGACGTCTCCTTGCCGAATTTATTCACTAAATCTGTATAGTTAGACATTATTGTGTACAAAACGCGAAGAAAAAACCAGAACAAGAAATAATAGCCGATTCTCGTAAACACGAGACGAAACGTCGAGACGTGAAACGTCAACAAACAATGCCGTTCCGTTTCAATATTGTGCTTTAATGGAACGCGTCGCTTCATTGAAAATAGTAAGTTACCTTTAAGTCGAATAAAAATAACGGGTAGTATCTACGAATAGAATGTATAAGCAGTGAATTAATTCGGAGTTTTTATTAGTGGATTTTTGTTAGTAAAATATTAACAAAAATCCAGCTTCGAAAAAACGTAACCCCAAAAATTTAATCTTATCGTGAAGCGAAACGTGGGCGTCTAACGTTTCGTTCCACGTAGTTGGGCAACATTCCTTTCCCCTGCATTAAATAAAAACAAAAAAAAATGTTATTACAGCAAATGACGAAAATTCAAGAACAAATTAAAAACATTTCCTCAAAAACAAGGAGTTGAAAGAAATGTTCGGAAATGGCGGAGTTCCTGCCGCTGTGCGACGTACTGTTCAACGTGATCTCGCTCGCCGGGTACTTCTGCGACGTGGTGTTCGACGTCGTCATGGGCTACGCGTTGCTCGAACGTGGATATAAAGGCACTTTTGCAGCTGCTATATCTATTGTTATCACGTCGCTGCTTATTTCACAGGTGTGCAGTATTTGTAAAAACTATTATTTTAACGGAACGTAGTTTTAAATCATTTCTTTATTTAACACCTTGTCTTTTAAGCCTTTAAAACAGTTGCAAGGCCAAGACCATGAGCCTTGCGCTTGCCTTTCTTTTTAACATATGTTTATGGAAAACACTGTGAGCATGATCAAAGTATCAAGCATATTTACATATATACATGCTTACGCCTCTTTTCGATAGGGATAGACAGAAACTACAAAACAGCGCCTGCTGCGATACTTCCTTATTCCTACAGCTGAGACGTTTTTTTTTGTACACATTAACTTTAAGTCAGCTATGTGAAGAGAAAATAAATAGTAAAAAAACAAAATAGGTAAAGTTTGGATGTAGGGGGTAATCTTCAGAACTACTGAAAATTCTTCACTAATTAGAAGTTACACTATCCCCAAGTGTCTAAGCCCATATTTAAAGCGTTCCCGTGGGATCATTTCCGACCATAGGTAGGTAATGCCTCGGGAAAAGCTTGTATATTACTATAAACTATTTGTCCCATATCTCCAGGTGATATCCCTCCGCTGGTACCTGCACGTGTGGTGGGCGGGGGAGGGGCGCAAGGGCCGGCCGCCATGGCTGCCGATACTGCTGCACTGCCTGCAGCTCGGGGTACTGTGGCGGTATGCCAGGCTGCTCGTACCCGTGGAACTGAGGAGGGTGAAGCATCAAGTGCGAGATTTGTGTGAGTACATGTATTAACAGTGAACTCCTCATTCCAACTGTATTGTATAGTAAGAACAAATAAAGAAGGGCCTCTTCCAAGGATCTGGAAGAATATGAAGCAATTCACTGATAAAAACTGTTGAGAGGCTCGCGCGGAACACGTCAGGTCTCGGGCTTGTGTGGCTCCCAAAGTCTGCCACCCGCACAACACGCCTTATGGTGGCCGGATTTCGATGCGCGTACTCTGGCGTACAATGCGCCTGCTGCGGATATGGAGGGAAATTGTATCCTGCCACTCCCATTCCGTCATTTCCTCGCAAAAGGAGACGACGACTCTCAAAGTGTGCCCATAACTCTTCGTAACATAACGAGACGTTGTGCTGATTAATTTGATAGAATTAGAGACAGAATAAAGTTAATCATGCCTTCCTTACCACAGGCATGCTCCGCCTAGTCCACGCGTTCTGCGAGGCGGCGCCGATGTTGCTGCTGCAGCTACACATACTGTTCAAGGACACCAACAGAGAACCGGCCAGCGACCTCTCTGTCACACCGGAACCGAGCATAGACGAGCCGTCCGGTAAGGGAAACGAATTACCTCTCATAAACGTGCGAAATGTTTTTATTCCTCCGCGTCCTAATTAAAGCGATGTGTCCCGCGAATACGCGATCGTCATGTTCCGATATGTCGCTCATTTGTTCGGACAACATGAAGACACCCTCTATCGGTATCGCTTTGGATAGGATATGTTCTAATACGTCCGAAACCTAAATGCCTATTGAGACCACGCTCAAAGCTGGATTTTTATTCCCATACGAGGTCACATTTGTTTTCATTCTAAGACCAATGGTACATTAAATTGGCTCTAGAACGCTAAATTATATAGAAGATAATTATGTATCATTCTAGTTGAAAAAAATGTTTACTCGGGGAAATAGTGCGCGACCGTATCTTAGGACAATAATAATAATAATACGACGCGGTGGAAGTGGCGAAGTTTTGGGCTAGCAAAATTTTAAAACACAACAGCGACGCTAATAAAACATTTTTGCAAAAAAATAACCGACTTCCAAAAACAAACAAAAAAAAAATGGAAATTTACTTTACATTCGGAAGTCGGTGACTATTGTTTGTTTCATTGACTTTTTGCCACCGACTTCCGAAAGTAAAGTTATTTTCCATTTTTTTTTTTGGAAGTTGGTTATTTTTTTGCAAAAATGTTTTATTTTACCCTTTTTAGTTATCGTATCACACACAAAGCCTTGTCAAGTATCAATTTCGCAATTTCTTTAACCTGGATGACATATTTTTTCCAGCTATTTTGATTTAAAAACCAAACTACTGAACTGATTTTGATGAAATTTCTATGGGACCAATCGGGAAGTATATCCTTTCAGATAAAAGAAGAATTTTTCAAATCAGTTTATAAATGACGAAGATATGAGGTACCAATACAAACAATAAAAAAATACAACCGAATTGAGAACCTCCATCTTTTTTTTAAGTCGTTTAAAAAGAAGAAGCATACCAGGAACTTTATACGTTTTCAGAAAACAAAGCGTTCGCGGAGCTGAATGTGATATCGGCGTCGCTATCCCTGTTCTCCGTGTGCTGGGCGCTCGCCAGCTTCAGCAAGAACGTGCGGCTACAGAACGTGCACCGACTTGTGCTCACCTGGCTCGGAGTTATCTTTCAGGTAACCAGGATTAACAGCATATAAAGGTTAAATATTAGATATACATAGAAATAATAGTATATCGTCGGTTCTTTAAAAAAAAAAAAACATATCCATACATTTTGACCGTGCAGATATTACAGTTTGTAGGAAACAGCTATTTGTTTAAACGAAGACGAAAATTTTGGTTTTGGAGGGTTTCTTATACTGAATTCATGGTAACCGTTTGTGCGTTGATGTCCCTTCCACCTTGTATACCCACGAAGCGGTCCTAGAACAATCCTACAAAGTTTATCCTTCCTTTGCATAAAGATAAGCGTAATTAACCTACTGTTTTCCAGTTGCTGGGGCAGAGTGTTCCAGTGTGGGATAGAGACATGGCTATACAGGATGTCTAGCGCCATCTCTTTCCCACACTGGAATAATACTAAAATATTCCCGCTTTAAGACCAAATACGAGACTAATAAATCCTTTTCTTTCTTTCCATGGTAGGTCCCCTGTTCAACCCGGTACCGAAAAGGTTATCCGTGTAGGTTTATCGGGTTATTTTTAGACTGATTAGGGTAACCGGTTCACGCACAGAGTTCATTTCAGTACACGAAAAATATGCAAAGAATTACGAGTTATGGTGCGCTCGGTGCTTTGTCCTTCATTCTGGTTAATCAGCAATATTTAAATGGTTAACCCATATACAGTCGTGGTCAACTAATTAGGGACACTCTGGTTAAACCGAATTGTGAATTTATTTTTTCTTTTCCAACGAGTCTAAACCATATTCCATATCTCTTACATGTAAGTATAATTATTCATTTATGTGCCCGATTATACAAACAATAACAACTTATTAAACATTAAACCTCTTTACAGTATAGCTGATAGATTATCGTAGTGCTATTTGTTCAAATAATGAGTTGGCTGGCCATTTAATTAGGGACACTGAGATATTGCGTTCTATTTTCAAAATTTGAATCTCAATACTTTTTTACTTCTTCTCTTATTGTTTCGTGGTAGTTTTGGCGGCAATCCCGATATTTATTTTAAGTTTTGAAAAATATTTTGAAGAAAAATGGGTAAAAATAAAAGTTGCGATCCAACACTACGAAAAATTATCATGAAGTTTGTTGTCGAGCATGGTTGGCCATACCGAAGGATAGCAGAACATTTAAATTGTTCAAAAACTATGGTATACAATGCAGTGCAACATGTCAGACGCAATAACACAAATTTAAATGTGCCCAGAACAAAAAGATCGAGAAAAACAACTCCGCAAGAAGATAGAATGATAGCCAGGTTAGCTAAGAAAGATCCGTTTCTAGGCTCTATTTTAATTAAACACGAAGTGTTTGCGACAGACGAAAGAGCTGGTGTCTCAGCGAGGACCGTTCGACGACGTCTGGTAGAAGCAGGGTTGTTCGGAAGAGTGGCTCGCAAAGTACCGTTGTTGAAGAAAGAACATAGAAATGCTCGTTTGGCGTTTGCACGTAAATATGGACATTGGACCTACGCCCAATGGCAACATGTATTATTCTCTGACGAGACCAAGGTTAATTTGATTTCTTCAGATGGAAGGCAATACGTACGGCGTCCAGTAAAAGCGGAAATGAATCCAAGATTCACAAAAAAGCAGGTGAAACATGGCGGTGGAAACATTAAAATGTGGGGTTCATTTTCTGGACGTGGAGTGGGACCTGTGAGGAAAGTTCAGGGTAACTTAGACCAACATCAATACAAGGCAATATTGGAGGAAACGATGCTTCCCTATGCTGAGGAGCATCTCCCTATTATATGGACGTTTCAGCATGATAACGACCCGAAACATACCGCCCGTTCAGTCAAGTGGTTTCTTACCAGTCAGTCAGTATCGGTGCTAGATTGGCCAGCAAATAGCCCGGACCTTAACCCAATCGAGCACCTTTGGCACGAAATCAAGAAAAAAGTAGCCACTTATCGTACCACAACTTTAGATGAACTTAATGAAGCTTTTTGTGAGGCATGGGCAAACATTCCTGTCGAAACATGCCAGAAACTGATAATGTCTATGCCACATCGGTGTCAAGCGGTAATTACTAACAAAGGTTTTGCTACTGGGTACTGATTTTACACGAAATAAAATGGAGCTGTTAAAGATATTATAATACTGCAGATTATTAGTTTTGTTTAACTCTATTTTTCATTATAGTTTACTGTCCTTAATTAAATGTCCAGCTACAGAATTATACCTTAAAATTGAATACATGTTCAACCTTTGATATTAAATACTTTTTTCTATTTATTTATTCCTTTATTACAGCCATTTAAAGCATAATAATCGGACCAAATTATGCAAATAATAGTTACTGAGAAATCAATAGGGTTTTATATTTGTATGTACTTAACCGGTTATTGTTCTTCACTATCTTGCATGTCCCTAATTAGTTGACCACGACTGTAGTTATAAGGGTTAACCCGTATAATGGTTAAAACATATGAGTTATAGGTTTTAAACCGTTTAATCGATCCCTGGTTTCAACCATTGAGATTATTACCTTTATTTATTTTCATACACATTAATTATATTTTTAAATATTTCAAACTAAAATTAAAAATAGACATTTAATCATTTTTTTTTTGTTTTATATTTTAACCATTGAGATTATTATTGCGCTAATTTAATATTAGAAACGCGATATCAATTGCACCCTAAGTGGAGCTTTGTAACTAATGTTATGTCGTGTTTGTGTATAGTTCCTGTGGCGGCTGGGCACGATATCGGCGCGTATCTGCGCACTCACTGTGTATGCTCTAGTCTACGAGTACTGGGTCTTCTTAGTTATAGGTAAGTAGTAAGTACCTATCAATAATAAAAATGACAGTCTTAAATCATAAACTGTTTATTAGAAAAGAAGATGTTTACAAGATGTAAACGAAACCTTCACGAAGCCGTCAACCAAGCACTGTGTACATCAAAATAAATAATTCTACGCAAAAAATTGTTGGGAAACGACTTTAATTTGTGTGAAAAATCACAGTTAAGGGCAGGACTCAATTTAAAGCACTCAAAACATTGTGCTGATGAATGCATTGAATATGAAAGGGGCGTGGTGGTATTCAATTTTTTTTTTTATTTTATTTATAAAATTTCCGTCATTTTCGTATTACACTTTTTTTTTTATTTCCTCGCTCTGAGTTGTAATAATATCGCTGGACATTACACACAGCGCCATCTAGTGCCACACTAAGCAACGAGGCTTGTGTCGTGGACACTAGATATTTGATATACTACATAGATACTTTTTGTTTGTAAATACATACTTATTATACATATAAACATCCATGACTCGGTAACAAATGTCTATGCTTATCACACAAACACTTGCTCCTACCGGGATTCGAACCCGGAACCCTATGAACGTAAGGCAGCCTCACTACCGCTGCGCCATTCGGGTCGTCAAAGTCAATTTAAAGTCATAATATTAAAAACTTGTGTTTAAAAAAACTTATGATATACTTAGAAGCTTGACCTCCAATATCTCCGTAACTAGAAGTTTCCCAGGTATGGTCCAGAACAAAAAAATATGGCAATGAAGGGGAGAACAACCATTATATTCCCCCACTTATATCTTTTTCTGTTGTGTGCACTGTATCAATGTTTTCATGTCATATCATCAGAGATCGTAATAGGTAGAGTATATTTGCCAAAACTTCAAGGAAGTAAATAACATGTGGATAATAACTCCGTATAAAATCCCGGAATGATTTTCAAGTTGCGAAAGGAAGCTGTTAAATTAGAGGGTGTGTTACTTTCTTGAACTTTAGGCAAATATACTCTACCTATTCCTATCTCTGCATATCATCTTAAATGTGTTTGTTTGTTGAATTCTCTGACCCTGTTATCAGGTCTCCACTGGCTGTCAATGTTCCTGTGGCTGATATCTCCTAAGAATGTGTTCCACGGCGAGCGCATCAGCCGGCCGCGCAAGGCGTACCTTTCTGCACTCATCGCCTTCGTCTACGTGTTCGCGTACGTCAACCTGCAGGAGCTCAACCATAGGCAGAAGATGGTAAGCAGCCACCGAAAAGGTTACCCGTCTATAGGTTTAAATCGGGTTATTTTCGGGTTAATTTTTAGGGTTAGGTAAAATTCTTAAGAGTAAAGGTTAACCTGTATTATAGGGTTAATTAGCTGATAATAACTGAGTAACGCACTGAGTTCATGTTCACGGCGCTGGACGACCAACAATTCTCTTTTCAGTTCTTTGACGCCACTTGGTCATAGCCATCTGCCATCACCGCACCTTGCTAGTTTTCCTGCCCAACTCCATTTGAGTTCATTATCAAACATTTATAATACCAGCCTATTATCATCTCACTGCTGAGCAAAGAATTCTTCTCATACAGAGAAGGCACGAGCATTGATCACCACGCCTGCTCAAGACTGGTTGGCGATTTCAGACTCACAATTATATAAGTTCAGGTTTCATCACAATATTTTCCTTCAATGATGTCTAAGATAAACTTTAAAAAGTACCTACATAACATCACGCCTGTATCTCCGAAGAGTTAGGTAGAGCTGCACGTAATAGTACACCCACATTTCGGCAGTTGTGTTAAAGTCCTATGTCATAGAGGGCGAGCCTATCGCCATCAACCGGGCACAAATCGAGACCCTGTAGCTGCTACTGAAAAATTCCTGATGGAAAAACCCAATAACAATTTGCCCGACCCGCGAATCGAATTCAGAACCTTATGCTCAGCCTACACTATACCAACGAGGCACTCAAAAAGTCATATGAATTGAAAAAGTCGCAGCCACACAACCTCGTGCATGAGAGGCGAGGCCTTCCAGACATTAGGTAATAATAGTGAAGCAAGTCGTTGTTGTGTCCCTCGGTGGCAGGTGACGTTCTACTGCGTGATGTGCGTGGAGAACTGGCTGCTGGTGTCGGCGTGGGTGTGGTCGGGGCGCGCGCGCAGCCCGGCCGCGCTCGCCGCCGCCGCCGCCGCCGCCTTCGCCGCCGGCATCGCCTTCATGCTCATCTACTACCGGTCAGTCACTACTAGTACCAGCGACACCAAGGAAAACATTATCGTTAACATCATGATAATATTTCACAACACTTTCTCGAAAACTGGCTCTTAGCGCACTACAATTAAGTTCAACGTGCAATGTATTTCACACTCGTGGATTTTTTTCATTTATCACACACTAGGGTTTTATTTTTCCTGATTTTGCCACAGATAACATTAAACAACTGTTCGCTAGTCGAGGGTGATTGCTTTTTTTTTCACAGCAAAGAGGCGCATGTTTTGAAGGCCTTCTTAATTGATGAAAATTAAAATTGTGTTTATAACCAGAATATCATAAATAAGCATTATTTATAAAAAAAATGCTTTAAACAACAAATTAACACTTATTTGTGATCTAAATAAAAAGTATTTGAATTTTCTATTTTTCATATTAGGTTGTTTAGTGGCATATACCTTTGTCTGTCCTTCAACCTGGCGAAAGTAAAGAGCGGGAAAAAAAGAAATCATTTAATTTCCTAGTTCTATTATTAAATTTCTTCGAAAGTGTCCTGCAAACCGTCGTTTAATACACGTGGGCATTTGTTACTGCAGTTCTCGGCTCCATAACACCCTTGCCTGCGGCTCATATGTGAATTCCGCCTCGGCCGCAATAACAAAATTTCCCCACTTACATATATCAAAATGTACTATATCTCCACAGATATTTTCACGTAAGAAGACTGGGTTACATGTTGGGCGAACATCAACAAGGAACGAATAGCACGAACACTTCGTCACAAAATAAGAATGGTATGTCTAAAACAACATTTTATTTTACATTACCTTACTCTTTATTATGAACGACATAAAGTGCAGTATTGTGTGCTAATGTCAATGCAATCAAACGGTTTCTCAGGCGTTAACACTCTTGTG
This sequence comes from Standfussiana lucernea, assembly GCA_964057025.1. Lineage (NCBI taxonomy): Eukaryota > Metazoa > Arthropoda > Insecta > Lepidoptera > Noctuidae > Standfussiana > Standfussiana lucernea. The sequence continues at coordinate 8,240,374 of OZ059798.1, read as the reverse complement.
CTCGACGCATATATCTTTATGATTTGTTAAATGAAATAATTTTCGCTAAATAAATTAAATAACCGTGGTGGTGTACGGAACGTGGATCTTCGAACTAAACTAAAGTTTAAAAGTAAATAAAAGAAAACGCGTAATGTTATTTTGGCGTGGATCCGCGCAATCCCGTCATACTGCCGGAACGCGGATCCACGCCAAAATAACAACACGCGTTTTCTTTCCGATCCACCATTTCGTTCCGATTCAAAAGGTTAAGCGATAAATTGTATATAATATACCCTACGAGAAAATTCTCTTTTACTAAAATTAGCTTTGTAATCATTAATGATATAAAATTGCTAATACTAAGTCTCTGAAAATAAAGAATACTAATATTATAAAGCTGAAGAGTTTGTTTGTTTGGTTGAACGCGCTAATCTCAGGAACTACTAGTTCGAATTGAAAAATTATTTTAGTGTTGGATAGCCCATTTATCAAGGAAGGCTATGTGACACGCTGCGACATAGAAGGACACGGAGCGGAGCATCATTCCAAAATGGGTGTGTCAGCTAGTTATTAAAATAATCAGAAATCCTAGCTCTTGACTGTTCTAGAATAGAATAGAATATACTTTATTGTACACCAAAATTGAAACAGAACGGTTATACAAAAATTGATAATTTTATGGTTACAATGGCGGTCTTATCGCTGATAGCGATCTCTTCCAGACAACCTTTGGATGGACTGTACGAACATGAAATAGAAAAAAGGGGGGGTAGTGAGTGGTGTACTGTTAATACTATACAAAATTTAAAATGATACAAGTTATTCACTACTTATTATGTAATATACATACAATGCATATCAATACAAAAATATACATATATATATTTATACTAGCTTTTATGCCTGCGGCTTCGCCCGCGTGGAGTTCGATAATTGACCCACGGGATCGTCTTACAGGGATGATAAGTAGCCTATGTGCCATTCCAAACTATAATCTATCTCTGTGCTAAATTTCATCCAGATCCGTTCAGCCGTTCTGGCGTGATTGAGTAACAAACATCCATCCAAACTTTCGCATTTATAATACTAGCTTATGCCAGCGGCTTCGCCCGCGTGGAGTTCGGTAATTGACCCGCGGGATCGTCCTACCGGGATTTAAAGTAGCCTATGTGCTATTCCACACTATAATCTATTCCTGTGCCAAATTTCATCCTGATCCGTTCAGCCGTGCTGTCGTGATTGAGTAACAAACATCCATCCAAACTTTCGCATTTATAATATTAGTATAGATTAGTATAGATTGTGTATTGTGTTGTATTGTGTTTTAATCAACAATGAGGCTATACTAGTTGTTATTTTGTTTCTAGGCAAGCAGTCGAATCAAGCGGACAACCCAGCGATACCGGGAGTGTTCAACTGTCGATTCTCGAACCCAGTCAGTAACAGGTGAATATACAACTTCGACGTTCCTTCAATCATTTGATCTCATGTCTAACCGCTTAGTTTAGGCTTAATTCTTATACTAGTTTTCACTGATACTAACACCTGTATCTAAGTCAAGTTAAAGTAATTACTTGAGCTTAAGTAATTACTTGTGCAATTTTTTTTAATGCAATAGACAAGAATTTAAACGAAGTAAGACCCGTCAAAGGAAGCAAAGCTAAGAATTCTAACTTTTCACAGTTCTAACTTCAAGCAATTACTAAACTACACATTAAAAATCGTATCTTAAAAAGTGGCATTTACTCAAGTAAACACTTGGACTTGTACGGTACGGGTGTATGTGATACCTAAATAAAAGCGAGCTGTTGAGTTTTTTTAGGGGTAAAAGGAACGGCGTAAAGTTCCTCATATTGAATGGGATCCTCCGACTCTCTCTGGTGATCTACTGCCAGACAGAACAGTGTCTGTAACCGGACCCTGCACAAAGCCGTCAACCATGCATTCTGTACATCAAACTAAGGAACTTTGCGCAAAAAATTTTGCTGGGAAACGATGAAAAATCACGGTTTCAATGTAACGCGCTCAAATCATTTTGCTGATGAATGCATTGAATAGTACGGGGGTCATGGATGTATTTAAAGCAAAGTTATAACATTAAAAAAAAAACTTGTATAAAAGTTGGAACTTTGACCTCCAATATCTCCATTATAGAAGGTTCCCAGGTCTGGTCCAGAATAAAAAAACAATCGCAATGACGGCCAGAAGAAGTGCCTTGCGACTTCGTAAAGGGTCCGTTTACACCGTGTATATGTTGGGCCTTAAGAGCGTGTACGCCGTACGGCATTTCATACAAATTTTCAAGTCCTTATTTTTCGATATGACTGAACCGATTTTAATGAAACTTCATACCCATAAGCAGGATACATAGGTCTAAAAAGTTAGTGAAAAACATTTTCGCAAAATTGTGTTACAGTTAAATTAGACCGATTTTAAATTTTCCACAGAAACAGAAAATTCCAATTATCTTTTTTTAAATAAGACATTTCGAAAATGTTTTTCACTAACTTTTTAGACCTATGTATCTTGCTTATGTGCGTGAAGTTTCACTAAAATCGGTTGTCGTTTCGAAAAAAAAGGACTTGATAATTTGCATGAAATGCCGTACGGCGTACACGCACTTAACACATGATGTTACAACGCTAAGTGCACACCCCTACCCGCAGCGCCGCGACCGGTCGCAAGAAGAAGAAGCCGACGTCGTTCGTCCCGCCGCCCGCCGCGCCCGCCGCCGCCTTCTGGCGCCGCCCGCTGCCGGCCGCGCACAACCATCATGTAACAACCCTTTATATTCTCAGCTAATAGCTCATCCAAATATACTCCTTCCACGGTTACTTTTAACCCCCGACAAAATACAGGGATGTTTAATGGCATCCCTGTGTGTCTGTCTTTGGGATCGTAGCTCCCAAAAGAATGGACCGATTGTGATGCCGCCTTTTTGTTGAAAGCTGACGTGATTGAGATGACACTAAGCTATAATTTATGAAGATCTGTTCAGGCGTTTAGAAACCACCAGCTCATTTCCTATCTGTGCGTTTGTCTGTGGCGTACCTCCCAAACGAATGGCCCAAATTTGATGCGGCTTGTTTTCTCTCCGCTCCGCTCGTGTCCGAATCCAGGCCTAATGCTCGCTCTAACAGTTTGCGGCATGGGAAAATGTAATCGTATACCCCTCGATATTCTTTTTTAACATCACAATTTTCTTTCAGGGCGGCTCATCAGAAAACGAAGGCTCAAGCGTCGGTTCCCGCGTCAACATCCAACAGAAACTACAAGAGAAGAAACAAAAACAACTCGCGGAGCTCCGCGTCATAGAGGAAGAGATCAAACAAGGGAAGCTGGCCAAGACGACCCCCGTGGCGGCCGAGGAGATCTACAGCAGTCTGCAGCGCCAGCCCATCCCGCGCGCCAAGACCCACGCGGAGCCCCCCGCCTGGCCTAGCATCGAGATGACGCACTCCTACCAAAACTACCCCATATGCAACATCTACCCTACTTACACAGAGATAAAACCAGACTTCAATATCAATATAACCTTCCAAAATAATGAATCGAACAACCCCACAGATTTAAACGACCCATTAAAAATCCGAAGACTCCCGAACAGATACGACAACACCCGAACGTTTTACGAGAACCCGGCGAACATGAGAAATGACGTTACGCGGACGCCTTTACGATCACCGAATTACTTAGAAAATAGAAATTATGAGGCGAACTGCGGCAGTCCTAGAAATGTACTCAATAATAGCCCTAGGACTTACATGCCCGATGTTAGTAATAACTACGAAACTGGACTAGATAAGCCTAGGATAGCTCAAAACTCTATTTATTCAGAGGACCATAGACAAATGGGGGAGTATTCCGGTTATTGCGAAGGAGGTCAATATCCCAAATACGAGAGCAAAGACGAATATGTTTCTGCATTGCACAATGTACACAATGCTTTAAATGTTCAAAGCATAGAGAATATTAGGAATAACTACAACGAGGTGGGGTGTGGGTACAACCAGAACTGTGAGAGGTTCCAGTACCCGATGGGGAAGAAGGATAATATGAGGAAGATGCAGCGATGCAGGACACCGGAGATACTTCTGGCGCCACATTACCTAGAGGGGTGTAATAGACAGGTGTGCTGCCATTGGGGAGCGCCTTACGCGTGAGTATCATTTAAATACATTATTATAACAAAGCTAAAAAGTTTGTTTGAACACTATAATCTCTGGATTTACAAAAATGACATTTGATAGCCCAATTCTTGAAGAAGATATGTTATTTCAAATCACGCCACGATCCTATGGAACTGAGTAAAAATAGGAACGGCCAGGCACAGCTAGTATTTTATAAAATTGTGTAGTGGGGGGGCCAGTACATGGGTTGATAATGATGTGTACATTTGTGTAGCAACAGGAAAAAGGAGGAAGGCGGTGCCAGCAGCGGCGAGGAGTCGAGCCCCGAGGGGCCCGCGCGGGAGACGCCCCGCCCGCCCAGCGATATTGATAGCCAGGTACATGTCAACCGGTTGACCTTCTGAACGCCAGAGCATAAACACGCGCGTGCCCTCCACGCCAAGCCACAATTTCACCGCATCCAGATTAGACGTGTTGTGCAGTCCGTGGCGTCGTGAGCATTTTTTGATTTCACGTCCAGAGGTGTCCGTGGCGGTCAAAAGGTTAATCTGGCTACTTAGCAATATTGAAATTTAACCCATATATAATAAGGATTAATCCATATAATGGTTAATGGAACATACCTCCTTCCTCTTTGAATGCCTCATTGGTCTAGTAGTCGCAAGCGCAGCTGCTGAGCATGAGGTCCTGGGTTCGACTCCCGGGTCGGGCAAAGTGTTATTTGATTTTTCTATCAGGAATTTCCCAGTAGCAGCCACGTAGTCTGGATTTGTGCCCGGTTGATGGCAATGGCTCGTTCTCTATTACGTGGTATTTGAACATAACTGGCGAAATGTGGGTGTACTATTAGGTACTCCTCTGCCTAACCCTGCATGTTATGTGTAAAACATATAGGTTATATATAGGTCTAACCGTTTGGTGGAAGCGCCAGGGTAGCCCGCGAAATTCAAATTTTCTTACATTTTTTGCAATTTGCCGGTCATTGTCAGGCTGTACATTGAACAAAATATGATTCGCGGCTGTAATAGGTATTTAGTTACCGAATTATAATCATTAAAATCATCAATACAACCCTATTGAATGACTTATTCATGAAATAGTTTTGAATTTCGCGGGCTACCCTGGCGCTTCTACCTTAACCTTTTAACCCGATTAATCGGTCCCTGGTTGTAATGCGTTTATTGTTGTGACAAGTGTGTGCCGCTCCACAGATATCGCTGCCCCGCTCGTACACGCTGCCGCGTGAGTTCCGCTACTGGCGCCGGCGACCGCGGCTCCGCGACGCGCACGTGCCCAGCAACAATAGCAGCGATGGTAAGTGTGCCTTCCACTTTATTGCCTGAAGGTCACTCTCAATATGTACCTAGCACTGTGTAATATGTAACTAATTCGAAAAGAGTGTCCATGGAGTTTCTTGCCCATTCTTTTCCATGAGATCTACGCTTTTGAATGGGCAACTTTTTGTGTGATTTAAATCAACCTTATTTAACCCACTGCCACGAAACTGTAACACATACTTATATCTGTACAAGATTCTTTCTAAAATCGAAACTAACACCGCAATTTCAAAACTCACAAATGCCCACAAACAGCGCCGGAGTCATTCAACGTCATTCGAGCGCCAAAAGATCCTTGTAACATTGTGCATATTGAGTGTAACAATACTTAACGAAGCCAATGGCACTTGTTCTCCGTCATTGCGATCTTTCATTTGTTTTGGACCACACTTTGGAACATTCTAGTTATACCGAGTTACCAACATTTTCACAAAAAAAGAAGTTTATTACCCTTGTATTATTCAATGCATTCATCAGCACAATGTTTTGACTGCGCTACATTGAGTCCTACCGTAAACCGTGATTACCCTAAAAAAAGCCGTTTAACAGCAAAAAAACATAGTTTGATGTACAGAATGCTTGGTTGACGGCTTCGTGAAGGGTTCGTTTACAGTTTACACGTTGTATACCTACACCCCATATTCCAGGTGACGTAGACAGCGCAGACGACAACGACAGCTCGCACCGCAGCAACTGCTCGGCGGCGTCGCAGCTGGCGGGCGCGGCGCACGACGCGTACTACCCGCCCGACTACGTGTGCGAGCGCAGGCGCCGCCAGCCCGCGCGCAAGCAGCCCGCCAAGCCCGAGACCAAGCTGTAGCCGGTGCCACCTAACTACTAGTTCGCAGGCAACGTTCATTAAAGTCATCCGCTAATCTGGTAGTTTATCATAATAGAATAATAATTATAATAATAACTACCGGAGATTTATTGTGAAGGACGGCACGGTTGACATATGTCGGGCATGCCACCGTCCGGGCGAATCAATTCGTCACATTATCTCCGGGTGTTCTCGTCTAGCTAACGGTGAGTACTTGCATAGACACAACCTTGTAGCCAGGATTATCCATCAGCAACTTGCTCTAAAATACAACCTTGTGGAATCGGAAGTGCCGTACTATAGGTATGTGCCCGACCCAGTTCTCGAAAATGGCAATATCACACTGTACTGGGATCAATCCATCATCACTGACAGGACTATTGTGGCCAACAAGCCTGATATAGTGGTGGTGGATCGATCAGAGCGGCGCGCAATGATTGTTGACATAACGGTCCCGCATGATGGGAACCTCGTGAAAGCCGAGAAAGATAAACAAATCAAGTATCTTGACTTGGCTCGCGAGGTTGTCGACATGTGGGAAGTGGACACGGCGATCATTGTGCCGATAGTTGTTTCAGCCCATGGCTTAATTGCCAAGAGCCTCGACCAATACCTGAGGAGGCTCTCGTTAGGCGGCTGGATCAAGGGCTTGATTCAGAAAGCGGTACTCCTGGACACGGCTCGTATTGTTAGGAGGTTCCTCTCTCTGGAGCCCTGACCGCCGGTAGCTTGGACCCTGTTCCCGATACCGGTGGGCTACTATTTTTTATATTTTTAAATGTTTTTTTTTTTTATAGGAATATTTAAAAATGTAATTAGTAAGTAAGAGAAATAAATAAAGGAAAAAAAATTACGATAAAATTATAATTCATATTATTTTCCTATTATGATTCTGCTAAAGTGGTCATTTTAGGCCCCCAGTTCTCCATAAACAAGCATTACATCGTGTGTCTCACACAAAGGTGAGATGGTCATTATTTTTGACTAACGATTGTCTAGTTTTTGACGTAATTGTGAAAAAGCGACTTTATTACAGTCACTTACTATTACTACACTCGTACTGTCGCAAACTGAACATGCTTTTGGTGGTCTAAGTGTGTATAAGTAAGTGTTATATATATAGTGTAGTACGAAGGAGAGATTTGAACTGATGTCGTTAACTGTGTAACTACAGTTTAGGACAATGCAAAGTCTCCTGACAGGGGCTAAGCTGCGACAACTAATCAGATTACGCGGCCATTTTACGCCTCCAGGCTGCTTAGATGAGTCTAAGCAGCCTGGGGGCCTAAAATGGCCGCCTTAGCAGAATTATTAATAATGAATCACGTTAAAATTTTGAATTGTCACTGTGACCAATTTACGAATTGTAACGTAATTCATATTATTATCCTATTAAGATTCTGCTATAGCGGCCATCTTAGGCCCCCTGGTCTATTGACACCATGTGACTGCATTGAAGAATCTCATTTACACTTCATGTTAAATTATGCAGCAGTTTCGAAATTAACATTGTATATGAATAGATCAAAATCATTTAAGTAAAGGTACAATTACCGCAAAAGGTATCCGCAACTAAATGAATACGCTTCCGTAGATGGTGATATTGCCGCTAGTTCCGTTTTCGGGTCTGCGTTACCCCAGCAGGAAAATCTCTCCTAGAATGAATTGGGGATGATTAGAATCTACTGTAAATATGCGCCAAATCTCTCCTAGAATGAATTGGGGATAATGAGAATCTACTATAAATGTGCGCCAAATCTCTCCTAGAATGAATTGGGGATAATTAGAATCTACTGTAAATGTGCGCCAAATCTCTCCTAGAATGAATTGAGGATAATTAGAATCTACTGTAAATGTGCGCCAAATCTCTCCTAGAATGAATTGGGGATAATTAGAATCTACTGTAAATGTGCGCCAAATCTCTCCTAGAATGAATTGGGATAATTAGAATCTACTGTAAATGTGCGCCAAATCTCTCCTAGAATGAATTGGGTATAATGAGAATCTACTGTACCTAAATGTGCGCCAAATCTCTCCTAGAATGAATTGGGGATAATTAGAATCTACTGTAAATGTGCGCCAAATCTCTCCTAGAATGAATTGGGGATAATGAGAATCTACTGTAAATGTGCGCCAAATCTCTCCTAGAATGAATTGGGGATAATTAGAATCTACTGTAAATGTGCGCCAAATGAAAAAAATGTATTTGCCGGGCTTTTCGGGAAAAAAAAAAATTTAGTCATTGCTGTGTTTGATTTGAAATCGTACCTACCTTTTATACAATGGTTTTGATGAAATTTAATATGCCCAAACCAGGCGGAAAATATAAACTAGTTTACTAACAAGAAAACTAATATTTTGTATATTCAATTAGTCAAATATTGTACATACTAACTCATGTAATAATCCGTCCAACATTGGATCTCGATGTTAGCTGATAAGTTAATAATTCTCACTGTAAACATTGTATGTTAAGTTTAATTTAAATGTAACATACCTTGTATTATTGTATGATAGTGTATATTAAATTAATAGACTGCGAGGGGAGATGAAATAAAACAATACAATCAATAATGTCTATGTTTTATTTATTTACTCACTAAATCACGCACCATTCAATCACTTAGTAATCTAGTGTCATGTACTGACATCACTTAAAAAGAACTATATCGACGGTTGAAAGGCTAATTGGTCCAAGCGACATTTTTTGCGATATTGAGTTATATACATATTCGGAATCAGCAAATTTTTCTCCGTCGTTTGAGTCGGGTTTTAATTTTTTTTGACTACTTTTATGGCGCTTAGCACCTACAGCAAAACATACCTCATTTCTAAGCTCATTGATCTATACGACACAAAATTAGACAAATTTAAGGACTCGATGAGTTAAGCTATTTTGATTTTTCGAACTTTTGTAACGTGTGTCGATTAAGGCATTTGGGTTTTTCGCCGTACATGTGGTTTTGTCGTTTGGCCTATTTTGCATTAAACCAAAACAAGAAGCTGTGTCGTTTGGCCCATTTTGCATTCAACTAAATTAAAAAACCGTGTCGCTTGAACCATTTTGCATTACGTTATATTAATTAACTATGTCTCTTGATTCATTTAGTCTCTACTAAGGATAATGGATAATGTTATTTCGGCTTTTTTGACCTAACTATCTCATTAATGTTATGACGGTTGAAACACTTTGACTAAAATCATTATTTGTATAATTGGCATTTCCATCATTTTATCAAATCGGTTTTAACACTACGCCGTCTAATAAATTAACAAGGTAAGCTACTCCTTAGTCCCTTGGAATTAAGTTCAATTTATTGCGCGCTCCATGTATGTGTTCGGTACGTGTTCCACAGCCAACCGCGCGAGCGCTTCAGTTAGCCGTCAACTCTAAACAAAGTGTGTTGTGTGCAAGCGAGCTGTGAAGATTTAGAGCAACGGTTGATTTTTCTAGTAAGTACCTACATTTTTTTTTGTTTTATCTAAGTGATAATCAATAGAAAGATTTGTTATTACGCTAGGAATACAGAATAATGAAAACATAGTTTTGATTTTGATTTACTATAAATGTAGTAATTGGTACCTATCTACAATCAATTCAATCCAGTTTCACGTCGTGACTTGCTCACGATATTACTTCTGTAGGTAAATGTGTTTTAATAATATTCTTTGTAAGTATGTATTTAGGATGAGTAATAGAAAATCTGTATGTGAAAATAGTATATGTGAAAATAATTTAACCCAAAACTAAGTAGGCAGGTACTGCATCGATATTTGAATAGCAATCTGATTAAGTAAGTAGTCACACACACAACAAGTCATGTCTCTCGTCGACATCATGAGTTTTGTTTGAAAACGTCACGCTAAAAAACCTTATGTTGGCATCGCGTCTTGCCATACTTTCTATGTGTCGTAGCTTTTTAAACGGTTTTATTTAGCTTGCTCCGTTTATTTTTTTAACTTTAGGTACAAAGAGTCCTAAGCTTCTGAATTCTTGTTGGTAGCTTATACTTATTTGTTAGGTCTTCAAGATGTTCCTAAGTCTAATAATAGAATTGCTTATGAATATAAAATGTTTTTAAATCGGTTTTGTTTTTATTTCATTTCAGGAAATATGGAATCACATCGCCGGTTGTATTTTAAGAAACAGATAATGAAAGAGTTGTCTGAACAGAAGACTGAAGTACCTACAAGTCTAGAAAATCAAAACAGTAAAAATAACGAAGCTGATGAAGATTGTGTTGTTACACTATTAGGAAGTCAATCCTACGTTGAGCAAATCCAAAGATTTCCATTCGTGAATACGATTCCTACAAAAACAGATAACAGCAATATGGAATATGAGTCACAGGTAAATAAAGCTTTATACCTATAGAAATTTTATTATAAAAACAAGTTCTCGTTCATTTCTTTTTTCTTCTTTTAGGATGATCATGACAGGACCACTAGAGCTCTATTAGAAGATATTACTAACAAAGATGTAACCAAAGAAAAGAGTTATACAGAAAATATGGAAGATATACGTATAGACATTGAATTTAAGTCGGTATGTAATTAATTGTAATACTAACTTTTACCTACGATTTCATCCGCGTGGAAATAGAATTTCTTGTTTTTTTTTTCAGACTGAGAATACTGATGGAGTGTGGAATAAGGAAAACTCGAGTGATACATTTCCCCAAAAAGAAAACGATGATGATGAACTGATGTCTAAAAATGAAAAAAATTACGAAGCAAAAGAACCTGAACTTATTTCTACATTAACGGAAGTAATTGCTGAGAGTGAGATGGAGTTGCTGAGGAAGTCTCTTGAAGCAGATGAAGATGACATAGAAGCAGAGAACAATATTATTATTACCTACGATAGTCAAGTTAAATCTAAACAAAAGAACAAGAGAAGCAAAATTAATAAAAGTTATGTCGATTTTCTATCTGAAGAAGAGGACTTTGAATGGGATTCATCTTCATGGAAGGAAACTGGGGATGAATCATCTTCAAACGAAAGCAACGAACCTCAAAAAAAGAAGAAAAAAGTAAGATCAGAAGATGGTAAAGTGGGTGAAGCAGGACTGAAAAATAAAAAAAAGAATAAACGCAAAGAAGCAAAAAACTTACGAGAAAAAGGAAAAGAGTATGTGAAAAAAGACGGAAGTATTGTAAGTGCAAGATCACTTAAGCCTAATCCGTGCCTAGGAAAAAACTGTGGTAACGACTGCAATAATGTTTCCGAAGAAAAAAGACAAAATATCTTTGATTATTTTTGGGGACTACCATCCCAACGAAAAAAAGATTGGCTAGTAGGCATGACTGCTAAAACTGACATAAAACGTAGGAGATCAAAGGACTCTGGTGTGAGGAACAATACTTATTTCTACTATATTAATGATGGTGAAGGCCGCCGTAAGGTTTGCAAGAAATTTCTAGTAGAAACTTTGGGTGTAAGCCCAAAATATGTTAGTTATACCTTAGCCAATGCATCGTTTGGGATGTCGAAAGAAGAGGGCAGAGGTAAAACTGTTCCTAAAAATAAAACGTCTCATGCAGTAAGGGAGTCTGCCATTAATTTTATCAAAAGTTTACCAGCACTACCGTCCCATTACTGTCGTAAAGACAGTACCAGATTATATCTCCCCATTGAGTTTAAAAACATCAAAAATGTTTATAGGATTTATAAACAGTCAAAAACATCAGAGGGTATAGATGTTGTTGGTGAAAAAACATTTCGTGATATTTTTAATAAGGATTTCAATGTAGGTTTCCACGTTCCAAAGAAGGACAAATGTGTCAAATGTTTACGTTTTGAAGGTCAAAATGAAAAAGAAAATCCTGAAATGTTAAGTCATTTAAAGGAAAAAAAGGCATCAAAAGATAGATTAGCTTTTCACTGTGAACTAAGCAAGAAGAATAACACAATGCTTTGTACTTCTTTTGATCTACAAAAGGTACTGAACACCCCACATGGGGAGAGTATGCTGCTATTTTATTCTAGAAAGTATACAGTATACAATCTTTGTTTTTATGAAACTGGTACCAGAAATGGCTTTTGTTATACGTGGGGAGAAACCGAAGGGAAAAGAGGAGGCAATGAAATAGCTACAATCTTACAAAAGTATATTGCTGAAGTCGATTCACGTGGTTCTATAACAAATTTAATTCTTTATTCAGACTCGTGCCCTGGGCAGAACAAAAACAAAATAGTTTTAGCCGCCATACATAGCGCACTGCTTGAAACAAAACACATTGAAACCATACAAATGAACTATCTGCTTCCAGGGCATACGGAAATGACTGTAGATAGCATCCATGCCACAATTGAAAATTCTGTAAGAAATACTATAATATGGGCACCGTCGCAGTGGCCAACTGTCTTTCAGTTAGCTCGTAAAGATCCCGGCCCATATTACGTAGAAAGTCTTACACACAACGATTTTAAGAATTACGAAGAGTTTTCCGAAAAGTATTTTAAAGGAAATTTAGCCGGAAAGATTAGTAAGGTTCGGGTGGCGACATTCAAAAAGTCGTCACTCAATGTCATGACTGTCAAATACAGCATGGATAAAGATGCTGACACCGATTCTATAGCCATAATTTCACGCCCTAAGGTAGTGCAGCCGAAGTATAAAACATCTTTGCCTATAACTACGGCCAAATACAAGGATCTTAAAAAGCTATGTGATACAGGGGTTATTCCCAAAATTTTTCACCTAGAATACACAAACTTTCCGCACCGCGTTGGTAAAGACGTTCTGATAGATACAGATATTGAAGATGAGATAGAATCATAAAGTTCTTTGTAATAGTCAACATTTAAAATTTTGGTTCTTTATTATAGAATGTTATTTTTTTTTCACTAAAGATAGTAATCTATAATTGTTTGTTTGTTTTCTTATAAAGAATGTCGATTTTCTTTTATTATTTCATAAAGAATGTTAACTTTGACAAAGATTATTATTTAACCTAACTGAAATGTTCTTTTTTAATACTAATGTTCGATATTGATTGCATTAGGGGCGTCCTTGTTGAAGACTGAATTTGAATAAACCATTTTAATTAATGACAATTTGTTGTTTTATTTATAAAGTGATAATAAAGTACAATAATATTGTATTCTATTAATGATGATACAACTACCTAAGCAGATGATATACCACTTTGTTTAACACCTTGTTCCAAGACACATTGGATTGAATGCTTCCTCTACACAAAAACGATTTATTTACATTAAAAATATACAAGACACTGTCTAAAATTGTAAAAAGTTGCAAACTAAGCTAAAAATAACTTATGGATGTTGCTGAATGATGGTCTAAGCATCAATATCTACTATTATTAAATTAAAGGTTCATTTTGTTTCATCCTGCAGTCCCTCTAATGGGCATCTGCATCAAACTACTTCACTCTGGAGTAACACCATCATGTTGCTTACGATCACTGTGCTTATTCAACTGTCAGTTGGCTTGGCGCTAAATTCATTTCCTCTCATATTGTTTTATTCTAAGTCGATGCTTGAGCCCAGTTTACTTTCAGCTATTTTTTTTACGGCAGGTATTTGAACCATTTTGCCTTTCTCAAAAAAATGCTAAATTTGATGCATTTTGGGCTATCCAACATAAAATTTCCAAAATAATACACAATGAACAACAGTAATAGCTTAAAAAGAATCCTTAGTTAATAAGGGATATACTATATAAAATAAATAAAAGTCTATTAAATAGTTAATTTTATAATGATTTTTTTTGTCAAAAAAAAAGTTTAATCCATTCTCCTGCAAGTTTTACTAAATGTCGCTTAGGTCAATTAGCCTTTCAACCGTCGATATTATCTTACTACACAAAAACAGGTGGTACTTTAACTTTTCGATTTAAAGTACCTACAAACTTTTATCACAAGAAAAACCTAAAAATGAATGATTAAATAAAATGTTGTCTTTAACTAGACTAGTATCAAACCGGTACAATTAACTTTAATGATTAATAATTGATTTTGTTGCTTTTTGTATACTTCCTATTATTTGCCTCCACTCCTCTGCGTGAGACTAAGGTAGGCTTTGACAATATCTTTACTGCAAAAATATATTAGATACATGTGAAACGAGGAGAGATTATGGAATCCGTGGGAACTCAACTCTCGGATTCCATACACCTTAGATCCCTCTCCTCAACAGAAACCTACAAGTATTTGGGTATGTCGGAAGCATTAGGTATCAATACTACCGACATGAAAAAATCGTTGAGGGAGCGCTTCTTTGGCTGCCTGAATAAGGTGCTAAACAGTCTCTTGTCAGGCGGAAACAAGGTGCGCGCTTTCAACGGTTGGGTCATGCCGGTTTTGATTAATTCTTTCGGCATACTCAAATGGACTCGGACGGAACTTGATGCCCTGGATAGGCGGGTCCACGCACTGCTACCGCAAATAGGATGCATCACCCACGGTCGTCGGTTAAGAGACTGTATATTCCGCGGAAATGCGGAGGTCGAGGTTTCTTAAACGCTAAGACCCTGCACAACCGTGAGGTATGCAGTCTCAGGGAATACTTCCTAGAAGCCGACGCGACGTGGGGATACACCGAGATGTGATCGCAGTGGACAAGGGCCTTACCCCGATCTCCTTGCCTAACGAGAACTGGCGCAATCTAATGACCGCAGGGAGGTATGGCAGAGCAAGGAGCTTCACGGACGCTTTTACCGGGCTCTTCATGGGCCCGACGTAGACTTCTTAGCGTCCAAATCCTGGCTACGTTTCAGTGACCTCTTCGGGGAAACCGAAGGTTTTGTCTGTGCAATAATGGAGGAAGTTATGATGACGAATAACTACCGGAAATACATTGTAAAGGATGGCACGGTTGACATATGTCGGGCATGCCACCGTCCGGGAGAATCGATCCGACACATTATTTCTGGATGTTCTCGTCTGGCTAACGGAGAGTACTTGCACAGACACAACCTTGCAGCCAGGATTATTCACCAGCAACTTGCTTTGAAGTACAACCTTGTGGAATCAGAATTCAGAAGTGCCATACTATAAGTATGCGCCCGACCCAGTTCTCGATAATGGTAATATCACGTTGTATTGGGATCGGCCTATCGTCACTGACAGGACTATTGTTGCCAATAAGCCTGACATTGTGGTGATAGATCGATTGGAGCGTCGCGCAATGATTTTTGATATGACGGTCCCGCATGACGAGAACCTCGTGAAAGCAGAGAAAGGTAAGCAATTCAAGTATCGAGATCTAGCTCGCGAGGTTGTCGACATGTGGTACGTGAGTACAGCAGTCATTGTGCCGAGTCGTATCGGCCAATGGTTTAATAGCCAAGAGCCTCGACCAACATCTAAGGAGGCTCTCGCTCGGCAGCTGGATCAAGGGCTTGATTCAGAAAGCAGTACTTCTGGTCACGGCGCGTATTGTTAAGAGGTTCATCTCTGAAGAGCCCTGACCTCCGGTAGCTCGGACCCTGTTCCCGGTGCCGGTGGGCTGCTATTTTTTATATTTTTAAATGTTTTTTTTTATGTTTTATTAAGAAATATTTAAAAATATAAAACAATGTGTAAAGGAAATAGTAATGCTAATCTGCCGATTGATTTACAACTTTTTCAATTTCTTTGTATTGTTCATATCCATGTGAAATTTCTGTTTCTCTATTTTAACAATTCTCCATATTACGGCGATTTTGTTTCTTTCTTTATTTTCTCGCGCCCTGTTCCAGAGGACACGTCTCGAAGCCCTTCTAGCTGTAGGGAAAAATAAAAAAAGCAGATAAGAACAGTGGTGTAAACTGATCAGACAGTAGCGAATTAACTTGGCTTGTCAGCTGCCTTGCAACTACATCCAGTCGGTTTCTGATTTTTGAGGCAAATGCAAATATCGCGCGCCCACTCACTTTGCGTAGTACAAACAGTCAAATTTTGTCGCGTTGATAATGACCAGGAGCAGGACGGGGCGGGTGTACTGTTTTTAGCGATATTTTAAGCAAAATGGCATACAACACTTCTTCTATTTGCTCCATAATAATGAAGAGAATGTTGCGGAAAGTTGCAAGTATTTTTTTTGCTTCTCGCCCATTTCGATGTAAAAACATTCACTGTCCAGGTACTCACCACTGTCCTATGTAAATCCAGCTTTAGACACTTAACTAACCTACCGATAGCAGCTGATGTTCCCCTTGCAGGCTGTTCTACTGTTTGCGTGTCCTCTCCCGTGAATTCTGTGTTCATATCATCTTCAATGACGTCAAATTTGCTGGGAAAAATCTTGTTTTAGTGTGGCCTAAACATACATGAGAAAAAAAACAAATCATAGACATCATAAACCCTTTTCGCAAACGTTTTGTCGCTGTAATATCTATAGCCAAACACTGCCTCGTTGCCTGTTATCACAAATTAAAATCCCTGATGACGGTGGTCATGCCAGTGCCAGTCACACCAAATTTTCGTAGTTTTTTGCAATTTGCAGGAATAAATTGATTTTTCGACGCTGATATTTTGTGCTATCCAAGAGTCTGTAGCATGTGGCATCCTTGTTGGAATGTCAGACACCACACCACGAATTACTAATATCTAACTTATACCAGGGTATTGTTTCTGGTTACACTATATTATTATATCTATAGGTCAGACATCTGAAATTAACTGGCAGAACGTCAACAAAAACAAAAGATTTATTTATCAGATTCTTCTATGAATCAGATAGTTCTGGGCCGACCGATGTCTGCCTGCTGCATAGAAGCTCACAGTCAGCGCGCTACTAGACCAAAGAGGAGCGGGCAGTATTTTAAGAATCCTTTCCTGCTCCGTGTTCATTCGCGTCGTCGTCGCGTTGTGCGGTGGTAACTGGTAGTAGTGGTTACTGTGGTAATGAAGAGTAATGATATGTGTGTTAAGACTGCGGGATAGGAATGCGGAAATAAAACAAGAAATGTCAAACTTTTTTACTTTATTATCTATTATCCAATTGTAAAAGGGGGAACCAGTCACTCGCTATCACTCCATGCCACTACTTCTCTACAGATCTCAGCCATTTACACATTTATAAAGAAACATCAACCGAAATAAGGTTAAAAATTCACAAATACACATTTAATGTTGATTAAAACTATCTTAGAAGTAAGAGGCTCGAGCGCGCAGGGAGACAGCGATCAACCGAAGGGAATTGAACATAGGACGTCGCACAACCCTAAACAATCTAGGGTCGCTCATCACCAATGCGGTTCACGTATAGAGATTATCGAATATAGACAAAAACAGGTCACCTCTATGAGTGAACGCATTGCGCCGCGTCGCCGATCGCTCGAACCCACACCTACGTTAGCTTCACCCACGGGACATCGCGACATCGGCCACAAGTTACATTCAAACAATACCAAATGCTATAGCAGCAACTAAACTTATAAGAAGCGGTTGATCCTTCGACAGAAAACATTAACTTATACACTATTTCCGTGTAACGAGAGAAATGCATGTCTACACATGTAAGCTAAGCTCGGATTGATACAAGAAACACTGATATGATTTGAAAAATATCAATGATTATTATAGTTGTTACGCGTTACGATTATTGCACTAAGGGGATCATACCGGGTTGGGAGGGTTGCGTGCCGGGACACAACAGCGGGCTGTGTGTCGGTCAGTATCTCGCCAAACAAGTGCACCTGGCTGCGTACATGAACACATTATGTACTGAGCGTTACGCTAACTTATTGGAACAAATTAATTAATATACAACGCGGGACGCGCGTGCACTCACGCATACAGTTAGACAACGGTCTTACATGGAGTTATATCAGTACACATCGTTTCTTTAATTTATATAATGAGAATCATAGAACTACGCGACTAATATAACTCGCATGTATTATAATAACATGTCAAACATTTCATACGCATCATCCCCAATAATCCTGTGTAATATTTACACTTCTTAAAGTACACTTAACCGACCCTAAATCGAATAGTTTTATTTTGCGATAGTGCCGAACTGCGAGACTTTACAAACTACGTCCGCGTTAAAAAAAAAAAAACTGGCTTCCCGAAACACCTTGTGAAACAAATAGTTAACGATAAAAAAAAATTAGGAAACATAATACAGTAAGTAATGACATTAATTCATATTTACCCCGTCATTTTAGCGTACTTAATTTATTTGCGACATTGTACCAATACAGTAATACAACTCAAGTTAATTAACGCCAAAGGCAATGTCGTCCCCAATCCCAATAAAAAAATAATTTTGGATTTTCCAACACTAGTATATAAATCCTTATTATAATATGCGGATTATTACAAGTGATATCACTATAATGAATTAATTTTGGATTTTGTCAAATATAAATCAATCAACACATGGTGCCAATGTTCCTGAACTTTGTACATATTATTATAAAAGGGATAAACGTGACTTCTCAGCCTCGAACACGGCTCGAGCGTTAGGAATACACTTACATACATGTACTTTAAATCCTAGAACTGTGAAAAACCTGTGCTTATATAACTCGCCGTTCGCTATAGATTCGAACTATACATAAAGCTGTTGTCCGACTGTCAGCTGCATCGCGTCAAAGCAATCATTAACAAAAGTCACAATATGAAAAATAAAACAACATATTAAAATATAAAAATTATTCATTGAAATGCTAACGGTCGAGCTACAGCTTGATGTTACATTACAAATTCATCCGCTTATATGTTATGTAACTGATTATGAGAAAAAAAATATGCATTTTATTATCAAACTATAACTTATATTATAACATAGACATAACTCTAGATAATAATGGAAATACATCAGTTACCAACTAACACCGAGCCGCATCCGTCTTCATAATAACATAATCAACAAACGTGATCGTAATTACTAATACAGGCACAGTTAAAATAAAACGACTTACAAATCCTAGAGCTGTTTTACTTGGGTTATCCTTACTCTAAAGGGAATTATTCCTACAACATAAAATTACATAGGCCCACGCAGCGTCGCCGGCGAAACAAACGAATGTATCTACTTGGATTAACGTAAGGGGTGCGCTGTGGAGCCGGCCGGGCCGGGGGCATTAGTCTAAGTATGTTTAAGTGGTGCTTACTCGACTATGTATGTGTTTGCGGCCGAATAGTCACCTGCTCACGATGATATGAGCTGCAAAAAAAGTGTGCAAGTTAGTAACACATATCAAATGGAAGCTGATCCTGAAAAGCGTGAAAAACCTCGTCATGACCGTCAAATAGTCCTGCCTCATTTTGTCAGAGACTGACCGTCGACGCCGGAGGTCTTATAGTGCATAAGAGTGTGCGCTAACAGGTAAACTCTCCAATTCCTTCACACTCTCATAGTCCGATGTCTCATAACATAGCTACCAAACAGTGAACAGTAACTTGCGTTCAAGCGACATTTACCAAGTCGCGCAGAAACAAATCAACGAAAATGAAAAAATACTAGATATAAATGGTGATGAGGAAATAAAATTAGCAAATAAAACACAGAATTTTTAAAATAATGTCGGCACTCAAATGAATGTAACATGTGTCAGACTAAATCCGGTAAGATTAGTGATTTGCTTTCAAGCAAAACCAAGTATTACTAAAATACTAGTACATATAACCCTATGAAGGTTAAATGCTTCAGTAAGAATAATATTATTAACAATGTTACATACATTCAAACGTAAAAAAACCGCAAAAATAAAAACAAGCAAAACATCTACCTTGTAAAGTAAAGCGGGTTTATCCGTTCCACTTCATCATATTATTTTTTATTATTCATAATATATTATTATTGTAATAATATATAGCTATGTCCTTTTATAATCTATAGGTATACTATGTAGACATCTACACTCCGCTCTTAACTCCTACATCTTAAATACACTGTAACAAAGAAAATTATAAAAATAAATTAAAAATAATCATAAAGTCATGCATTCGCAAAAATAAAACGTTCAAGAAACTTTTTAGATCATGCAGTGGTATATGGAATTTAACTATTAAGTATGCAAAAATTTCAACCCCTGCAAATAAAGAAAAGAAAAATATGCTAAAAGCGTCAAAAGCTAACGCAGTTCTGTAATGTATTATAGACATAGAATGAATCGAAGCCTACATAAACAAAAGGGCCCATGGGGAATACTGATGATTTGATATAGTACTCAGAAAAATTGCTAAACTCTGAACATTTCTTCAGTTTTGGAATTCTTGTGAACAGTAAACGTGGCTTCCCATGGTGCGTGATTTTACGACGAACACGCTCATTCTAAACGGCTTTTCACCGTATTGTTATCAGATAAAAATTGAAGGATCTTGATTGAGGTGATAAGATCCACGTCCTGCTATTTCGATCTATAGAATGCGAGCAATATGGTGGAAATTAATACACGGCGTGCCTTTACAAATATGTCCTCAGCACTTAGCTACCATCAAGTGTAAAGATCGGTTGATCTCGCTGCGATGACGCTGGCAGAATAGTCGACATTGGATATATGACGAAGAAAAGAAAACAAAAAGAAGTACTAACCGACTTGACTGTGGCCTTGATGAAGTCCTTCTTGTGCGCGAGGTCGAAGTCTGGGTAGTGGCTATACACCTGCTTGCACACCGTCTTCATTGTGATCTGCTCCAGATTGGCGCCCTCCAGGATCTGCTTCACGTACTTCTTGATCTCATCGTCCTATGATAGAAATATGATAATAATAGTAGGTTTCAAGCTGCTCCCGACACCGGCGGAAACCTTTTTTTTTTTGAGTCAGGCAGCTGATGTTGACGACACCGAGGTATTCCTGGCCTATCTTGGGTAGTCGGGATGTAGCGTATATCAATTTATCACTAGCCTGCTATACAACATAATAAAGACTAGACTAGACTTACAGTGGGCGGCCGCTTGGCCTTCTTGTCCGCGGGTGTGTCAGACTCGTCGCCACTCTCCTCCTCGTCACTCGCTTCGTCTTCGTCGTCCTCCTCGCTGCCCTCGCCGGACTCCTCGTCTGACGAAGCCTTCTTGCCCTTCTTGGCCGGCCGGCCTGCCGCCTTCCCAGCGGGTGCCTTCTTTTTAGCTGTGTCAATGAATTTAGGATTAGGAAGATTGCAAATGACTGTGAAACATCGCTGAGAGTAGAATAGTCGTCACATTTAAAACGCTCAATAAAAACATTGGTAAAAATCAAGAAAATACGGCGCCGCGATCTTGGTTTATATATGTGCAGGTCAGTTTCGGGTTGTATGTTGATTAAAATATGATTCGCGACCATAACAATTACTTTACTGAGTTATTTATAATCATTTAAATTATCAATACAACCCTCTAAGTTCATTTAATTGAATGACTTTTTCATGCAATAGTAATTTGATGGGATTAAATTAATAAGAGGGTTGTATTGATGATTTCAATGATTATAATTCTGTAACTACATACGTTTTACGGTCGCGAATCATATTTTGTGTGCTTTAAGCGGCGAATATTATGTCCCGAACATTACCTACCCAACCTTGTACCATATCCTCCAAATAAAATGTATAATGTTTGTCTTTGGGTGTGAGTAACATACCGGGTGGTGTGGGTGCTTTCCGCTTGACGGGCGTAGCCTTAGCTGCGGCGTTCTTAGCTACGGCTCCCTTACGACCCTTAGCTACCGGCGCCGCTGGCCTGCCGCGCTTGGACTTGGGCTCCTGAAATAACAAAACAGATGGTCAAATTATTGCTTTCAATTGTCATTATTTCCACTAAAACACATCTATATAAGGTCTATCTATTCATTCACGAAATCTCTTAAGGGGACATTGTACTAATCATTATAAACATCTTTTACTATGGGACCAACCCTAAAATCTCTTAAGGGGACATTGTACTAATCATTATGAACATCTTTTACTATGGGACCAACCCTAAAATCTCTTAAGGGGACATTGTACTAATCATTATGAACATCTTTTACTATGGGACCAACCCTAAAATCGCGATGAAAAAATCAGATGTTCCATACATTTTGACGAGTTATACGAACATAAATGTAGTGAAAAGCGGTTTTTTTTTTAGATTCTGGATTTGGAAACAACGTTTGGAAAAGAAGTAAGTTTTGATTTTAGGACTCCATCATTTGTCCTAGCATAAAATAGATTTTTGAAAAGAAAAAAAAAACTTGCATTTTACAACCTAAACAGTTAGTTTATTAAATGGTAATAACTGATTCTGGGCACTTTTCCCGTTGACATACGGATGTATTTTTTGACTCCCCGTAATTATTTTCCTTTGTGATACTTGTACATATTGTTATTACTTACATCAGACTCCTCTCCCTCGCTTCCGGACTCGTTCTCGCTCTCACTCTCTGATTTTTCACTTTCCTCTTCACTGTCAGACTTTGCCCGTCGGCCGCGACTTGGTTTACTTGGCTGCACAAAAAAATATAACCATAAATATTTAAGAGTTCTGTGAAGTATCAAAAAAAAAATTACATTGCAGAACTGGCCGGCTTTGTTACAATCGGCGAGGCACTTTTGGCATTTTAATGGAATTTCATGTATTTACTCAAAAATGCATGTAATGTGGTCATTATTTTGACAACCTTGTTTGAGCAAAGTCGACCTTGCCGTTCTGTTTCAAGGAGCGGCCGGCAAAGTTTTGCTGGTCGCTCTAACAGGCCGGCAAAACATTACCGGCCGATATTTTGACGTTTCAACGTTTTAAAAAATCAAATGCAAAAAGATTTTATTTAAAACACTGCTGTTTGTATTTATAGAGATGGGTACAAAAAGATTTTATTCCATATTTGGCTGTATAGTTCCAACTACCATTGCTAAAAAAAAAACAAAGAAGTAACAAAAGCGCGGTTCAGCGAAAATTTTCTTTTTATGTAGTGACTTTTTTGCTAAAAATGAGCTCTCAAAGAGAAAATTCTTCCGATTGAATGTGTTTAACACCGCCAGACATTAAAGATGAAGCTAAATTAGTGGTTGAAAATTTAATACCGCGAAACTCGGTAACAGAAAGTCGGTGTTGAATTTTAGTGACTGTACTTTCATAATTGTCATTTTAATTAAATTTCTAGTTAATTAATACATATTTTATTTAAATTACTTGCTGGTTTATTTAGATTAGGTACTTGCATTTTTGAGTAAAGCCCTTTACAAGCCTTGGCCCACTATGACTGCTTCGCTGGTCACGCTGTGATTGCCTCGAGCTAGCCTAGCTACGCTCTAGGCCTTCCAGCTTGGCCATCATTGCAACCCTTACTGTCCTCGCTGTAAAGGCCTCGACCTACGGCCTCGGCCTTTATCTCAGCTCGTCCATCAAGTGCTGCACGCTGACCGCGCTGTGTTGGCCTGGAGCTGCGCTACGCTGCGCTGTCGGTCATCATCAGCGCGACCAGCAAAGTAGTCATTATGGACCGCGGCAGTAATGTACTATTACTCAAAAATGCATGTAATGTGGTCATTATTTTGACAACCTTTTTGAGCAAAGTCGACTTTGCCGTTCTGTTTCAAGGAGCGGCCGGCATAGTTTTGCTGGTCGCTCTAATAGGCCGGCAAAACATTACCGGCCGATATTTTGACGTTTCAACGTTTTAAAAAATCAAATGCAAAAAGATTTTATTTAAAACACAGCTGTTCGTATTTATAGAGATAGGTACAAAAAGATTTTATTCCATATTTGGCTGTATAGTTCCAACTATCACTGCTAAAAAAAAACAAAGAAGTAACAAAAGCGCGGTTCAGTGAAACTTTTATTTTTATTAAATGACTTTTTTGCTAAAAATGAGCTCTCAAAGCGAAAATTCTTCCGATTCAATGTGTTTAACACCGCCAGACATTAAAGATGAAGCTAAATTAGTGGTTGAAAATTTAATACCGCGAAACTCAAAGGAAAAATATAAGTTATATAATAATAATGAATTTTATTTAAATTACTTGATGGTTTTATTTAGATTAATTACTTGCATTTTTGAGTAAAGCACTATACAAGCCTTGGCCCACTAAGACTGCTTCGCTGTTCACGCTATGATTGCCTCGAGCTAGCCTAGCTACGCTCTAGGCCTTCCAGCTTGGCCATCATTGCAGCCCTTGCTGTCCTCGCTGTAAAGGCCTCGACCTACGGCCTCGGCCTTTATCTCAGCTCGTCCATCAAGTGCTGCACGCTGACCGCGCTGTGTCGGCCTGGACCTGCGCTACGCTGCGCTGTCGGCCATCATCAGCGCGACCAGCAAAGTAGTCATTATAGACCGCGGCAGTAATGTACTATTGGATCATGTCTCACTTTACAAAGATTTCTGAGGAGCTAGTGGCTAAATAATAACAGCCGCTCGGGTCGATCGTCAGGTTAAGCCGCGCTTGCCTGGGTTGGTCCGTGGATGGGTGACCACCCATTACATACCGAGTTTCCTCCGTGCCTCGGAAAGCACGTTAAGCCGATCTTTGACAGTAGTTACAGGTAGTCAGTGGCCCGAAAGTCTGACAACCAGTTTTACCAATGGGTATAGTATCCCACCCAGTACTAACTGGGTTGTGGAGGTCAGATAGGCAGTCGCTCCATGTAAAATACTGGTATTCATCTGCATCCTATTAGACTTGAAGCCGACCCCAACATAGTTGGGAAAAGACTAGGCAGATGATGATCACTTTACAAAAAATTAGGGATGGGAATCGATGAATTCATTTATTAAAGAATCCAATTTTATTTTGTTTAAAATCTCTTTGCATAATAAATCTGTTGGTTTCTGCCTCGGATTTAATTTTTGGAATTGGATGTATGGGATACCAAAAGTAATTGATTAAAACTGAATTGAGAATCAGCCCTTTTTGAACGTCAAAAAAGACAGTCCTCCGAACCGGCACCCACCACTTCCTAGTATTTTAGTTGTGGACACGAGTGTATTGTGTACGTACCCGTCCCTTCTTGCCCTTGGGCTTGCGGCCGCGCTTGCCCTGGGCCGGCTTGCCGGACGAGCGGCGGCGGCCGGACGACTTGCGCTTGCGGCCCGGCCCGGCCGCGCCCTCCCCCGCCTCCGGGTCGAAGTCAGAGTCCGCCTCTTCTGACCCGCTCGGGTTGAACGACCCCTAAGCAATGCATGTGGCATTAGTCCTTACGAGTCAAGCAGAGGGCCGTGAGCTGACAAGATACTTTAAAAGTATAAATTAGTGACTTAGAGCAGATTTCACCAATGCAGCTGATGGCGATCAGCACATCTTAACTATAATCATACTGACAGCTCATGAACGCGGTCTGGATGTGCTGATAGCGTTTAGATTTTTGCCCTTAATTGTTTTACGGAAGCTCGTTACAGTTGCCGTTGTACTTACATCTGAATCTTCTGAGCCATCTTTGGCTGGCTTGGGGCCTTTCACTTTTGTTTCTTGGTCAGTTTCATATTCTTCTTCAGAGTAGCCTATGAGATTTAAAAAAAACATTAATCAGTAAAAAAAAACCTTTAATGATTTTTTATTTTTAATAATTTTGGAAGCAGTACCAAGCGAGTTCTTTTTCTAACCAAAATCATAAATTCAGAAAAAACTAGTTACGAATTATTTTTTCGCAATTATCATATTGATTTCAAGTTACAAGGACCAAGTAGACCGGTGATCTGGCGCATCTACTACTCAGTTTCAAGTGAATGGCACAGCACTACGTGGCGTGGCTATGCTTAATGTGACTTCTTGGCACAAGTAAAACGTTGCTGCCGTCAGATATAAAAATAGCGGTGCTTCGGACATGTAGGGTGTGTTACCTCTGTTGTGCACCTTGACGGCGGCAGAGCGGCGCGGGCGGCCGCCGGGCGTGGCGGGCGGCGCGGCGGGCGGCGCGCGCGCCACGCCCCGCGCGTGCGGGCTGTTCGGGCCCGGCTGCTGCAGGAACCCCACCAGCCGCGCCGACAGCTCCGCCGCCGACCCTGCACCACAGACACTATTAAATAACCTTCCACTTGATATAGACAGAAGCAATTGTATCACAAAAATATCTTTGCAGTTCGGCAGAGGTGAAGGTATGTTTTATATCTGTGAATAAATACTTTATAATTATTATTTTTTAATTTTCATTCATCGAATTAATAAGGAAGAGCCAAGCTACTACAATCCATGCGTCGCTACGGTACCGTTGTTTACCGCAGAGCTATGATTTGGTCGCATTTAGTGCTATGGTGCACTGTCTAGTTACTTTGACAACAGCACATTGCAGTATTTACCTACCCTAAGTGATGATTTTCTATAATTTCTATAGGGTTACCCTATTACATTTTTTTTTTGTATTACTAGCATAATGGAAGTAAAATACTCAACCACAAACTGAAGTATTTGTTTAAAATAAACCATTTAAAGGCACTTTTGAACTTTCAATGAGTCAATCAGTTATACAGAAAGTCAGTCAGCTAGATGCTTCGTTCAAAATGAAGATATCTATATTGGAGATTGGGTAGAAACACTCATTCACTCTTCATTCTTGCTCCATTACTCATACACCACTATCTACGCCTTTAGACAATACAGTCGTGATGTTAATAGTCTTACCTTTCTTGTCAAGGTCGAGCATCTCGCACATGGTCCTCAGTTGCTTAGGTTCCATCTTCGTAGTCTCCTCAAGCTTAGCCTTGTACTCCGACGAGCCGATAGACCACTCATAGCCCTTGAACTTCTTGACGTTGCGCTTCACGTTGCGGTCCAGACATAGTTGCTGACAGACAAACATGAACATTAGTATCATCAGTACGGTCTTAGGCCCTGTTGTCTAGGGTCGCGTTTACTTGAACCAGTTGTCGATTTTTAACAGCCAGCCAGGGGTCCTAAAGTTGCTGTCTTGAAAATAATAGTTCGTAATAAAAACAAATAATGGATGTACTAAAGAAGTGTGGTATCTGTGATGATCAGCTGACTGATGGAGTGCGCTGCACAGTATGCGGAAATGCCCTTTCTAGCTCCTAGTTGAATCGTATGCTGCTGAATGCAGAATTTTACTTGGAGCGACTGCCTAGGTGACATCCACAACCTAGTCACCAGATAATATGATACCTTTGGTGAGTCTACTTTGGTAGTTAATGTTGGGGATAACTATGTCCTAGAAGAACAAAATTTATATTTTGCTAATCACCATGAGGCAGTAATTGAGCCATTCATTGATCAATATTGAAATCGCAAAGTATGCAATGTTGTGTTTAGGAGGTTTCCCGTAAGACTCATGTATTCTTTATTTCTGGTTGAACTTTCATTTTATTTTTGGGTATGTTACGATTTTATGAACAGTACCTTCAACTTAAATAAAAAAATGTGTGAACCTCTAATATTATGGCCAAAAGTGTGTGTTTAGTTAGAGTAGTAACTCACCCCATACAAGTACTGATGTAGCAGCTTCTGGTCCTGCGTCTTGAAACGCGACAGTGACACCTCCACGTTGCTGATGTGGCCCAGCGGGATGCCCTTGCCGGCCGGTAGCGGCACGGGCGGCTCTGTTGGCTAACATCACATTCCATTCATGTTTGTCACTTGAATAATTCGAATAGGCTCGTCCCCTATTACTTGGGACTTAACTTAAACATAACTGGCGAAATGTGGGTGTAGTATTAGGTACACCTCTGCCTAACCCTTCGCGGATTATAGGCGTGATGTTATGTTATGTTAATATAACATGACTAACGAAATATTGTATTACGGTAATCGTAAAAATAAGTCCGGAAGAAATCAGTTTATACAGAGTAATTTTTACGTTAAACTCATCAGAGCTAAATCCTAAACTATGGGTACAATAGTAGAGCGAAGTAGAATAAGGAACTAGAATCTTGATGTAGGAGGAAAATGCCTCAAAAGATTCTAAGTTCTAACTAATATTCTTCTTACTAATATACTAATAGCGTATTGATGGTAAAAGTTGAAATTTTATGTTTAGCCCAAAACTCAGCCAAGCGAACTCCGCTCACTGGTGATTGTTAACGTGAAAAAGAGTTCGTTTCGATTTGTCTGTGACGCCTTAACGGCTGAACGGATTTCGTTGAAATTTGGCCAACAGATAGACCATGACCAGGATATCCCGGATATCCCGGTAGCATATTCCCGTGGGATACTGGCGGGTAGAAGCTAGTTAAAGTATAAAATAGTACCTCTTTCTTAGGCTTGGGTTTAGGCGCCTCCTCCTCTTCCTCTTCCTCCTCCTCCTCCTCTTCTTCCTCGCCCTCTTCATCGTCATCGCCCTCGTCATCGTCCTTAGCTTTCTTTGCTGGCTTCTTTACTCTGTAACGATGATAAATATTATAACTATTCTGAAATATGTAAACGCCGCCGGTTATGCAGTACGAGCTGCCGACTTGACAACAGCAGGCTTCCACTGCCATTTTTTCAGTAGTGCCTTAAATGAGAGATTATTGGTGGCCCAGTGATAATGGCCCGGACTTACGAAATAAATTACAAAAAAGTAATGCACATTTCTAGGTTGCTGAAACAGTTGCACAGAACGGTTGCACAGTATTGAAGATGACCCATTGAGAAAGTTGATAATTTGAAATCCTGTACTTACCCTTAAAGGGCCACACATTTCTGATACGCACTGTATAGTATATTGTGACTTACTTTTCTTTAGCAGGCTTCTTAGCTTCCTCCTCCTCACCTTCGTCTCCTTCTTCCTCCTCCTCCTCCTCTTCCTCATCTTCATCCTCCTCATCCTCTTCTTCAGTATCCTACAAACAAAATATATTTGTAAAATAAGTAGCAAGTCGTTTTCATAAAAGCTCACAAAAATGCACAAAAACGAACCGACTGAAAAAATCGGTAAATGCCACATGGGGAAGTGTGAAGAAGAGATAGCGGTATACGTCGAGCGTCGAGCATGGCTTCATTTTATTTCCACTCCGGAACAATAATACGCCCATGGGCAAATGGCGCGAGTTTAAGTATGTGTGCTCTTACCTCTTTCTTAGGCTTCTTTTTAGGTGCGGCCTTCTTAGGACCTTTGTCGTTGGTCTTTACGTCATCCTTTTCATCTTCGTCATGAGCCTCGCCATTTTCTTCCTAAAACGAAACGTTCGTATTGAGTAATCTACTCCCAAAAAGTCATTATCTTCCCGCCCTTGTCCCATGTTACTTAGGGTCTGAGCTGCGCAACATGTTATCTTTTTCAATTCTCCCCTTACGACCGTCATGCTTATAATTCATGGTTTAATTGAAATAAAATAATAATGTTTTAAGTTTGAGTTTCACTCGCTATTCTTTCATATCATTCCTCACACAATCTATCCATGTTTTCTTTGGTCTTCCTGGGTAAGGATATATTATGAGGTCTACAAAACCATTTTCTTCTTTCAATCTTTTAATAAACCGGAAATCCTGACAATTGTGCGTCATGATTACGATTACAAAAACGTATTCTATTTCACAGCTCTATAAAAATCTTAGTTAGTCCGAAACACCTTCGATACAAAAAATAAAATATTCAAAGGAAAAGGAAATACGGAAAACAAATCCTCTCTGAATGATTCCTACAATTATCACCTTTCGCGACTAATGAAAATCGATGATATTATCTCAAAATAAACGTTTGTGTGAGGGACGCGTCCTTGACTTTCGAGGTCGAGCTATTTTTAACCTCACCGATACGATGCGACACGTTTTGAGAGCCAAAACATCACGCCTGTAACCCCCAAAACGATAGGCAGACGTGTACACTATTAGTACACCCACATTTGGCCAATTATGTTTCAAGACCTATTTCATAGGGCTCTATTGCCTACAACACAGACAGAAATGTCCAGTTCTGTCCCCGGGATTTTACTGAGAAATTGTGATGAAAAACCCAATATCACTGCTTGATCTAGGAATCGAACCCAGGACCTCATACTTAGCAGTAGCGCTTTCGACAACTAGACCAAAGATTCAGTTCTTTTAGAAAATTTGACAATGTTACTTGTATTTGATTGCAATAGTGAAATGTTCTGGCGCAATTTATGAGAGGACCTATGTACAGCAATGGACTATCCTGCTTGAGTACCTATTTGAACGACTGTACAATAATTGCAAAACAAAACTACCAAAATATAAGCCAGCCAAATACACTCCTTCGTAAAATTGACATAAATATTCTAATTAATAAAACCGAGGAACGTGAATGAATGAATTCGTCAAGCTAAACTAGTTTTCCTCGAGTTTTTTCAAAGGCGTTAAATTTAGTTACAAATATCAGCAACGTAAAAAATTCATTATCAAGTCGGGCTATTATTTTATTCGTTCCATTTAAAAAATAAGACGCGTTATGTTGTTCCTGCATGGCACAATGTATTCTGTAAAATGTACATAAGTTACTTTTTTTTATTAAGCATAGGTAATCAATTAACACGCTGAATATAAAGTGAACATACATACATAGGTATACTGTTTCACTGAGAGAATTAAGGTATTCATGTAAGTCTTAAAAGCGCAAGTTTGCCACTACATGACACTTCATGATGGTACAAGACCTATTTTCGTACGGATGGTATTACAAATTACGTAAGTACTTACACTTTTTGTTGCTATTATTACATTAGGTAGGTTATTACGGTAGTCGTGAACTTGTGACCGCGGCCATGACCGGGAAGTCGTTCAAACATAGCGATAGGTTCGCGAATTACCTATATTAAGTCATAAGATCTAATAAAAATACAGTATCTTGGAACTGTTGAAGCACATGGTTTCAAATTAAAGACGCAATTTATCTACTATGTCCGAACTTGCTAAACTCGTCAGGTTAGCATAAATCGTCTAGCGTTTATTTCTTGAAATATTCAAATTTCAAGGCCGTTAAGTATTTATTAGGTCATCTTTATATTAATGACATTATCACGTTATCAGAATTTAAGTTAATTTACGTAATTAAATCACAACAATCGTGTTCGTCACACTCTCGTCGGTAACTGGGCAAACAGCACGCGTGATGCGTCCATAATAAGTCGCGTGATAAGTCCACAAACTTGGAAGTAAGTACCTAGACGTTTCCTTCGAAATGTAATGTGACTCTGATTAATTAATATTAAGATATTGAAAACTCGCAAGACTGTTATTATTTGCTCAATCATGCCATGCATAACAGCTATCATAATGAGCGAAGCCTTGCTGGAAAAATCTCACAAACCGCTAATGGATGAAATGTGTCACAAACTATGTTCCACCTACTAGTCCTCTGAACCATAAAAGCAGTAAAAGGGACCTCTGCGCCGGCGAAAAGAAGACGTGTACCAAAAAGCGGGACTTGATTAATTGATTATAAACTTTGAGGACACTACAATAAACTCAAACTCAAAGCATTTATTTAAATTAGACCATTACAGGCACTTTTGAATGTCAAAACACGAAAAAAAAAACTAAGCTACAGTCCCAGTCACAGGGCATAATAACTTGTGAAAGTACTGTAATTGCCCATTCGACAGCGTAGATCCTATGGAGAAGAATGAGCAAGAAACTCCATTGACACTCTTTTAAATCAATATGATTTTACAATCAGAGAACACACCTGTGAAATGGAGATCTAACCGCTTTCATGGAGGCTTGAAGGGACATCGACGCACAAACGTTTACCACGGTGTTCAGTACATCATTCCGAACCCGCCTAACAAACATTTCACCGGTGCCTAACTTAATAATTAAATCTGCTGTTCCATACACTTTGACCGTGTAGGTTAGGGTATCGAACCCGGTTTTTCCCGGTCCTTAAAAAACCGGGAATTCCCGTTCTTTAAAAAAACCGAGTATACCGGATTTCGAGCTTTAAAAAAACCGGTTCTGTTGTATGAAGACCCGGGTTTTCGGTTCTTTTGATTCTTGCTTTGAATCGATTGTTATTCATCTGTGAATATCGCAGGTCAGTCACAACACGTCATAGTTTAAAATATGAAGTTTAAAAACATGAGTAAGTCTGTTAATTTGATTACTGCCCTCTCACAACTTAATATAAGCTTAATAAGCTACAGGGTTTCTTGAGTTATGGCCAAAGTGAACTTGTTACTTAGGATTCAAGCTTAATGGCGGCTCAGAAGTTAGCTGTGAGCGTCGGTCCGCGCAGGTTCAGTCAAGACAATAATAATTAGGTTAATTAAAATTTTTATTATTCCTAAAATGATTAAATAATATAATATTTTGGGTATTACCACAGATTACTAAAGTGTAAAATGAAGAAAGAAAAATACACAGATTTCACATGTCGATAGTTTTTAATATTTGTATCAATAGGCTCCTAATTACATTGTTCTAAATACGATAGGTGCCTAGTGTGTTTAGTAACAGGGACAATACAATCCAGGGGTACTGGCAAACGAGTTCTAGGCAATTAACAATAACAAAAGAAAGCCGGCTGTTTATGACTTCAGGTGTCTTTCTTTGAAATTTCGGCACCTCAGAGGTAAGCCTTTTTTTAACTGATATGAGGTGTTATTCTGTTGTTAGGGTTATTGTGTTTATGTTGTTAGTGTCTGAAATGACTTATTTAACTGTTGATTATGAGTAAATGTGTAATATCCTTAAAGTTCGTATTCATAATGTGCATTTTTTTTTATATCCTACTTTACTTGTTATGTTTGTTTGACTATGATATTAAAAGGAGGATTATAAAAAAAAAAATAGTAAAAAATATAGCTGTGATTAAAATTTTGAATTCCATTGTTTGGTTTTTACTCTATCTTATTATCCGCATAAATAATAATCATTAACTTCATTCAATTTCCTTCTTAGTACCATACTACAACCTTCGTGACTGTTAATAAATAAAGCAAGTTTTTTGTAAATTAATAAAAAGCCCGAAAAAACCCGAAACCGAAAAAAACCGGTCCTGAAAAATGGCCGGTTTTCGATGCCCTAGTTTAGGTATTGTACTTTTGAAGGAAACAGCAGTTTTTTTTTTAATTATCAATGTCCCTTACACCCTTGGCAACAATAGCTACGCATTTCAACCCCAGAATCGTACAGTGAGATAGAGTGTGGCGACCCTATTTGCATACATTAATGCACTTACAAAGACCTTGACCTTACCTCGGTTTTATTCACTTCTTTTGCTCGAGTTTGTTGTTGTGATACTTTATAGTTGAACGTTTTTTGTGCAATGGACAAACGATATAGCTGCGTTGTTTGTTTACTAACCAACTGACAATGAATGGACAAATTATTGACAGGTTAAAGTTCCACTAACTTTAGTTCCAGTAAAACTCCTACTAGGTGAATTTTGGAGTCTACAACAATGCACTGTGTTCTCAACAACATGGTTAACCTAAATAAACTCTCGTATAGTTATCATCATTTAGCCGAAGCACTACTGGACATTCTTCACGGACGCCGCCATTAGCGTGGCCACATACTGGGCCCAAGAAATTCAAAGAAGTCTTACCACCGACACGAAAGAAGAAGACTACTGGACATCGGTTTCCCCCATGCATCGCCCTCTCATACTTTATCATTGTCAGTCTCCTCCCCTATCTCCATTTATGTATTTGTGGTTGGCGCAGCAGGTTATCTTCTTCCATACAATTTGTCGTCTTCCGCTCATAGTTTTAAAGCTCTTGTTATTTATTTTACTGACCTTTTTAGAATCTGCATCAGCCTTCACATCCCTCTTGTCGTCCTTAGAGTCATCTCCTGCACCTTCATCGTCCTTGCCGTTAGCCGTTGTTGATTTTGAGTCACCTGTTCACAAAAAAAAAACAATGTTTTACAAATACTTCCGATTTTAATATCTGGGAGCCACTAGGACCAATTTCTAGTTTGATTTCTGCACCTATATAATATGTATGTTCCTGAGTTTACGATCTTTAGTTAAGTTTACAGAAAAAACGGAAAGCGGCATGAGGTGATTCAACGAAGTCCTAAATCACTTGCTCCCTGTTCGTGTAATATTATTTTGGTGTTTCATTAAACTAATCAAAATTTGTCATGAACTTTTTCATCACATATCCCTCATTCCTTCGCATCATATGCCCATCGTGGATTCAATTCAGTTCGTTAGCTTCTGCCCATACTTCGACAGTTTGAGCGTGCGTGCTCATGAACTAAATTTTTTTTCTTCCAAAATCAGTTTATAAACAGATTTTAGTACATCGTCTCAGAACTCCAGAGATATCAAAATTATTAGCGAAGATAATGATAACAAAACGATATCGTTCAGTGACATTGTTAGTAAAGTTTTAAATTTTGACTAAGCGATAATTTGTCTGACGATATGTCATTTCTGCCCGATGTTTTTTTTTGCCCGAGATACACGAGGCAAATTTCTCAGTCCATGATGGCTAACTGGTAGTAAGCTAGCAAGCGAGTTACTGGCTTCGTGTATACAGAACTGGCTTATTCTAGATTAAAGAGCTGGCTAGCCTAAGCTAGGCTCGTTTAATAGGATGGGGTTCCAATTTCTGAGCCAGTAGCACTCTCCCACCACTGATGTAACTACCCTGGCTTGTGAAATGAACTTTCTTTCTTTATCGTGTGGTTAGTGCCTAACCTGGTATCAGGGTTTTTATGCCGCCCATGGGCCTCGGACTTGACTTTACATGCTGTCGAGAAATATCTCTATGGCATCCTGGTTTCGTCACGATATCTTCCTTCACCGAAGCAAGCAAAAAAACTCAATTCGACTGAAACAGTTACTTAGGAAACTATGACAATTTGCACTAGACCAATTCGGTAGTACTAGACCACGGATCTTGAAAAACTACTCTTGTGTAGAGTATCCTGAGTATAATTATGAAAGAAATTTCCTAAGTTCCAGAGCCATCTTAAACACATATAGGTAGCTGTTAGCGACCACATAGCCACAATTTCTTTGACAAACTTATCATTATTTGATCGGAATGGACCACAATCAACGAACTTAAGACCCCATCCAGTTTAATTTACCTAGCAACACCATAAAAAGATTTTTTTCAAATAAAAATGCACTTTGCCCCATTAAATTTAGAGCCCAAATTCAAATAATGACCAACGATTTGCAAAATGTGATAAAGTGTCAACGATAAACGCTATCGATTTAATTTATATAATACAATACCTATTAATAATTTACACAATAGGTTGAGATAATGAGTTTGAAAATATAACTTGCCGTAGAAACGGCAGCTTCTTAAGCTGGGTATCCATGTTACCGCATCAAATGTGCACCGCGCATCTCATTATTAAATAAATTAATCTCATTATTAATCATTGTCTATGCTAAACTCGTAATGTTTATTTGGTGCCGGGATTTATTCCATCGTAAAGTTAACAGGATAAATCTTAGTTCTGTATCAACGCCTTAACAAGCGTGTCAATGAACTTTGGTTCTAAACAACAAATCGATTTGACTGCAAACCGATCCTTGCGGTCATTGAATTATGAATGAGTGATCCATTTCTCTCATGCATAATAGGTGTAGGCCACACTGTTGCGTCTAGATACCGTATTCGTACTGTTACATCCCTAGAATACTCCCTTAAGTGCCTAGTCAGCACCACATCATCACTACGTGCTAGACTTAGTGCATTGGTCAGGCTGTAGCGCCAGTTCGGGTAAAGACTCCTATCGGATAGGTCGCAACTTCGCAAGTCAGAATATTGACCAAGTTTCCCTTTTAATCCTGTATTTTTACCTTTTATTAAATATAATTAATTAACTTCAGACAATCGTTTTTTTTAAAAAGGGATTTATAAAGTGTGTCCTAACATTGGTGGCAGCGGCAAGGGATCATAATATCATATCCCGCGGAACGTCTAGCGAAGTGTTATCCAGTGAAAGTGTCCTTGTGCCAAGTGAATCTTGTGTGCTAAACCTACGACCCGAACTCAACGCGACCTATCTGCAGCCTAAGAGAGGCCAACCCTGGCTGAAATAGGCCAACTCCAGTGGCCTACGAGAGGCTAACTCCAGCTCAAAAGAGGCTAAATCCAGAGCCCTTTTGAGGATTCATCCAAGTCGTCACCTGTCTACTGTGCAGTGGTACCGGGCAGCGCGCTGCAGCGCATTCTACGGACCTGCTTGTATCCAGCACCGACCAGGATCAGACGTCCTCCGTGTCCCCACAAAATGAAGTGTTTTTGTGTTCTGTGAGTCAGTTCAGTGCTCTTAATTTTAATTCTATTTATAGATTTGCCATAAGTCTTTAGCAAAGCATAAGCTAATCTCTATTCCTGTTACTTTGTATTTGTCGTTATAACACTGTGTCCAGACCGTAGTCTAAACATCCTTCGCCCACGTACTCGGTTACTCAGTACGCGGAATACCGATAAGCCGTCTATAACCAATTGGCAAAACTTTTAACATCGAGGCTTTAATTATTGTATTTTATTCCTCAGAAACTTATTTTAGTCACTTATAATGACTAAATTAGATTCAAAAAAAGACCTTAGAGAGTTTAAAGATGAAGAAATACCCCTTAGTGTTATCCTTAAATTTATTAAGCCATTTGATGGTTCTAGAGAAAAATTAAATGCTTTCCTAGTAAATTGCGATAATGCGATATCCTTATCGTCATCATCTCAGGAAGACATTGTCTTCAAATACATTATCAGCCAACTAGATGGTAAAGCGCAATGCGCGTGTTCCATCAAAGAGTTTGACAACTGGTCATCTCTCAAAGAATTTATGAAAAATCAATTCGGCGAGAGAAAGCATTACGCCCATTTACTTACCGAGCTTCAAGAGTGCCATCAAACTAACCAGGAGACGGTCAGCCAATTTCACCTGCGAGTCGAAACTTGCTTATCCAGATTACTTACAGAAGTAACAATTTCCAACACAAAGAAAAGTGAACTTGTCGGTAGAGTGGCTGCGATGGAGGACTTAGCGCTTCATACATTTAACATAGGGTTACATCCTCGTATAGCTAACATTGTAAGATGTAGAGATCCAAAAAATTTGAACGAGGCTGTTAACTATGCAATTTCTGAAGAAAAGATTCAGCAGTATACATTTAAACAAAATGTTAATTTTAAAAAAGATAACAATAGACCTTCACCTAAGCCACATCTACCTAATAATAATAATCAACCTTCTTCCTCTAGAGATTCG
Organism: Standfussiana lucernea; assembly: GCA_964057025.1. Taxonomy (NCBI): domain Eukaryota; kingdom Metazoa; phylum Arthropoda; class Insecta; order Lepidoptera; family Noctuidae; genus Standfussiana; species Standfussiana lucernea. The sequence continues at coordinate 8,203,163 of OZ059798.1, read as the reverse complement.
TCGGTATGCAGATACTGCAAGAAAGAGGGTCATACTTTAGCCGAATGTAAATTGCGCGAATTTAATAATAAAAAATATAACCATAAATTCAGTTCTCCCGCGCAACAATATTCTTCTAAGCCCAAGAGTCCTCATGTAAACTTCGTGAACAACGAAGAAAACTCCCCTACGACTGATTCAGAATCTGATCAGGACAATTTAAATTATTAAACGTCTCGACCGGGTGTCGCACGAGACGAACTTTAAAAGACGACGCCACTAATCCTATACCCGATCATCATTCATCCTCTAGAGCTATACGACAGGGTAACCAGCCCCAAAATGGCAGCTCTCATAATGTCACGCGACAGGGTAACCAGCCCCAAACTGAAGACATTCGCCCTACAGCTATACGACAGGGTAACCAGCCCCAAAATGGCAGCTCTCATAATGTCACGCGACAGGGTAATCAGCCCCAAACTGAAGACATTTCCAATCCTCCTCAATCCGTATGTGTCCCTGAAAAAGAAAACAACAATGATTATAAAGTATATGAAATAAACACTAATTTAAAAACATACTTACCCTATATCGTCGCCCAGTCGTCTGTCAGCAAAAAACCACTTACCCTTTTGATAGACACTGGAGCTTCCCTGTGTATCCTAAAGAAATCATGCCTATCTGAAGCCCTTGAATTAGGATTTGATATTGTCAGAATAAAAGGTATTGACTCAAAGGACCCGATTACGAGTCACGGTAATCTTACTCTAGACTTAAGTCTATCTCCTGGATACACAGTATTACACAAATTTCACGTCTTTGATAACTTAGGCTTTCCCTATGATGGTATTATAGGTAATGACCTATTCATTAAAAATGGCTGCCGCATAAATTATGATTCAGGTGCGCTAGAAATCGCACATCATCATATAAAGCTGTCATTCAACCATCCATTTTACATAATAGAACCACGAACCGAAACCATCATAGAATGTTCAGTTAAAAACCCAGAAGTTAAGGAAGGTATAATCCTGGACCAACATATTTCCAATAAATTGTTAGTAGCTAATTCAATAGTGAAAATAAAAAGTAACAATCGAATTAATGTATCGATCCTCAACGTATCTGAAAAACCTATTTCAATAAATCCTAACCTCTCGCTGACCTTAATCCCGATAACTAAAAATGAAATATGTTTATCTCAACCTAACGTCAATTGTTATGAGAGAACAAACGAGGTCCTTAAACAATTACGAACTTCCCATCTAAACTCTGAAGAGTCTGAAATCCTTTATGACATCTGTAGTCAATATGCAGACATATTCCACCTTCCCGACGATGAACTCACATCAACTAGTGCTATCAAGCACGAAATTAAAACAAGCACCTCGCAACCTATAAACGTAAAATCTTATAGATTTCCAGAAGTTCATAAAGACGAGGTCAGAACCCAGATTAGTAAAATGCTGGAACAAAATATAATTAAACCATCTATCTCTCCATGGTCATCGCCCATTTGGATAGTGCCAAAAAAGGTCGATGCTTCAGGAAAAAAGAAATGGCGCATAGTGATTGACTATCGCAAGCTCAATGACATCACTATTGGTGAGAGCTATCCAATTCCCCAAATTAACGAAATCCTAGACCAGCTAGGCAAGAGTAAATATTTCACAACTCTTGATTTAGCGTCAGGCTTCCATCAAATCGAAATTTCAGCCGAAGATGTCCCTAAAACTGCTTTTAGTGTACCCGAAGGTCACTATGAATTTATCAGAATGCCATTTGGTCTTAAAAATGCTCCTGCAACCTTTCAGAGGCTCATGAACACAGTCCTGTCAGGCCTGCAGGGTATACATTGCTATGTTTATTTAGACGACATTGTGATATATTCCTATGATCTTACATCCCATGTCCAGAAATTATCCTACACATTTGAGAGATTGAGAAAATTCAACCTCAAATTGCAACCAGACAAGTGTGAGTTTCTTCGCAAAGAAGTTACTTATCTTGGCCATACTATTAGTGAAGCAGGCTTAAAACCTAACCCCGAGAAAATTAAAGCTGTAAGTGAATTCCCTATCCCAAAATGTCCAAAAGACGTAAAATCATTCCTAGGTTTGGTGTCCTATTACCGTCGCTTCCTGCAGGATTTTTCTAAATTAGCTAAACCTCTTACATCCTTGTTAAAAAAGGATATACCATTTGATTGGACTAATAGTCAACAACTTGCTTTTGAAACGTTAAAAAATAAGTTAATTTCAGCACCCGTCTTAATATATCCCGACTTTACTAAACCTTTCATCCTAACGTGTGATGCGTCAAATTATGCTATTTCAGCAATACTCTCTCAAGGTGAGGTGGGAAAAGACCGCCCAATCGCTTTTGCCTCACGCACACTAAATAAAGCTGAAACTAATTACAGCGTAACCGAAAAAGAATGTCTGGCTATTATTTTTGGGACGAAAATATTTCGCCCATATCTTTATGGTTATAAATTTAAAATTATAACTGATCACAAACCACTTAGGTGGTTATTCAATTGCAAAGAACCAGGCTCTAAGCTAGTCAGATGGAGACTAAAACTCGAGGAATACGATTATGAAATTGAGTATGAAAAGGGTAAGATCAATAGCAACGCTGATGCTCTTTCCCGTTACCCTGTGAAATCCATTCAATCACCAAACACTGCTCATGTACTTACCGACAAAGTACCACCTGTGAATGTCCCACTTCCATCTCAGCAGCCTGAAATCCCTCCTATTAATCCTGAAAGTCCCGGAATACCTGAAATTCCCGACTTACCTGACTTTATTGACTTACCTGAAAATATTGATTTACCTGATGACTTCGAACTTCCCGAAGATTTTAATATCCCAACTCCACCTGAAGTCCAAAACGATGACGATACTTACCCTAAATGCCTAAAACAAATAAATAATAAATTTAATCAATTTGACACCATAATTCATGAACATAGCGAAACCCTATTAAAAACAAAATTAAAAACTATTATTATACCAACCTCCATTGACCTTGACGAGTCAAATCCATATATTTCGGAAGTTATCGATAAACTTTCGGAACCAAAAGATATCCTTGAAAAAGAAAGGACATTACATTCCTTTCTCTCCTTCGAAAATAATAATGTGAAATTTTACTTACTTTTCGTAAAAGTCCATCACTTCGATCAATGCAACTATGAGGATATTTTTAAGAGCCTTAAAAATCTGAAACTTGAATTAATTAATAAAAGCACAACTGAATTCGCTATAACGGACTTTCGTAATCCATTCGATTCACATAGTTTTATGAAGATTCATAACATAATTACATACTTGTTTCACACTACTTCAATGACTGTCCATATTTTCAAAAATATTATAATTTATCCTTCTCCTACTGAAATCATTAAAATCTTAAAAGAGAACCATGATATTCCCATATCAGGTCATTTAGGCTCAAATAGAATGTTAAGTAGAATCCAGGAAAAATATTATTGGCGCAATATGCGCAGAGATGTCGAAGACTATGTCCGAAAATGTGAACAATGCCAAACCAATAAAGCCCTGCGTAGGACCAATCGAGCTCCTATGCAGATCACAACGACCTCTACACAACCTTTTGAACGCGTGTCACTTGACATTGTCGGACCATTGCCTGAATCAGGCACGGCCAAGCTCAGGTTCATTTTAACAATTCAGGATGACCTCACGAAATTTTCAGCAGGCTATCCTATCCGAAATGCTACGGCAGAAGAAACCGCTGAATGTTTAATCCATTTCATATCCCAGTTTGGTATCCCTAAAACTATCCTTACAGATCAGGGAACCAATTTCACAGCGGAACTATTTAAACAAACCTGTACCTTTTTGAAAATTAAACAGTTATGGTCCAGCCCCTATCATCCACAAACTCAAGGTGCTTTAGAAAGAAGTCATGCGACTCTAAAAGAATATTTAAAATCTTTCGTCGATGACAACCAAAATGACTGGCCGAGATACGTCTACACGGCAATGTTAACCTACAATACAACAGTCCATTGCACCACAAATTATACACCATACGAATTATTATTCGGTTGCAAACCATTTATACCCACTTCTATCTATGATACAGCATTAGAACCTACATATCCTAGTTATGTCCGTATACTCCAACAAAGAATGAAACTCTCCAGAGAGAAAGCCGTAGAAAATATCCTTAAATCTAAAATCACATCAAAAGACTATTACGATAAAAGAACTAGACCTATGAAATATAAAACAGGCGATATGGTGTATATCAAACACCATCCGCGGCAGAATAAAGCTCTGTCGCCTATCTGGAAAGGTCCACATAAAGTGATAAAAATTAATGGCAACAATACGTTAACCCTTCTCGTTAATCGCCGTCACGTCAAGTATCACTATGACGAATTAAAGCTGGCGGAAATACCTAATATTTAGTTTCTTTTATTACGTATTAATCTAATAAACTTAGTTTTAACATATTACATTAGTTAAAATCTTGTATAATATATTTCAGAATATCTACATTCCTGTCCCTTGCAACGTCTGATATCATCGAACAAGTGAATGAAAGCCCTGGCATATACTTCGACCCAATAGGAATCATGAAACAGACTTGTGATCATATCCATTTACTTGTACCTATAGATATTACATATATAAAACCCCATATAGATAATATAAAGAATGCACTAAAAACTTCTACGCTGTTGTGTCAACAGAATACAGTACTCAAAGAAACCGAATGTACAAATATACTACAGCCTCTGGTTTCCCGACTTATCGATATTCTGAAAGACTACAGTGCCATATCTCATTTAACATCTGCATCTGGGCGAGAAAAGAGATCAGCTTGGTTAGCAGGAGTTGGCTCTCTTTTCAAACAAGTCATTGGCACAATGGATGAAGACGATGCCACAAGATATAATAACGCCATTCAAACCCTAAATAATAATAACATTAAGCTTGCGTCCATTTTAAAAGATAACATTCTTGTAACAAGCGCAGCTCTTTCCAATTATAACAAAACTCTTGAAATTATAACCACAAATGAAGTCCGTTTGAATGACGCTATTAATAATCTATCTAGTACTTTTAGTAATATGACAGTTATATCTAACAAGCTGTACATAAAATCTAAGATGAACGATGTCTACGCCGAATTATCATCTTGTCTACTTACCCTGTCATTTAAATTAGACGACCTTGTAAATGCAATATTATTCGCTAAAACTAATACCCTTCACCCATCGGTAATGACACCAAATCAGTTGTATAATGAACTAATAAGTAACATTAGAAAATTACCTAATTATGAAGAATTGCCTTTAGATTTAAGTTTAGATACTATTCATGCTCTAATTGATATTTCAAAGTTGTCATGTTATTTTGTAAACAATAAGTTAGTCTTTGTAATCAAAATTCCCCTTGTACACTCTTTTGAGTTAGATCTATTTAAAGCTATTCCAGTACCTATACCACACAACATGGAAAAACCAAACTCCTATGCTATGATTGTACCATCTTGTAATTATGTCGGCATTAGTAAGGATAAATTAACATACACCTGTTTAAGTAATCTAAAATCCTGTACTGAACCCGTAAACAGAGTTTATATTTGTGATGATATAGATACACACTCAATTCAAGCAACACCAACCTGTGAAACTGATATACTAACAAAAATTGTTACAGAAATACCTAAGTACTGTCAAACTAAATTAATGTATGGTCAGATAGATATTTGGCAAGAATTGCAAGGAAACAAATGGATATTTGTCCAATCTGAACCGACTAAACTTTCTATCCAGTGTAAATCTGATCTAATAGAGTTCAAAATATTAGGTACTGGTGTACTTAATATTCGCCCTAATTGTACTGCTTATTGTAGAAATAAACAACTGTTTGGAAAAAACAACATTGACATAAATGTTAAAACTATAGTCTCAGATTTTAATTTAATTAATGAAGTCTGTTGTAATCTAGAAAAGTTTAACATATCAAAGCCCAAATTGTTATCCTCCAAATTATCGAATATAGACTTAGAAAAACTACCTAGCGTTATCAACAACCAAATGTTGTCAGATGTTGATAAAATTATAAATAATCCTAGCCCTAATCTAATTGAATATAGTTCTCACTATCCACTTCTGACTTATCTTGTATTCATCCTAATTTTAATTTTTATTAGTTATAAATTTTGTAAGAAGTTTGGAAAATATTCTGGCTGCAAATCAAAACCCAAATTACAAAATGATAACACCTTAGATAATGAACCGGAACCCGAAACAATTCCTCTTCCAAGGTTAAGAATAAATTCGTAACTTTCCATGAAAACCGTAAAGTTCCTCTTAAAGGGGGGGTTGTTACATCCCTAGAATACTCCCTTAAGTGCCTAGTCAGCACCACATCATCACTACGTGCTAGACTTAGTGCATTGGTCAGGCTGTAGCGCCAGTTCGGGTAAAGACTCCTATCGGATAGGTCGCAACTTCGCAAGTCAGAATATTGACCAAGTTTCCCTTTTAATCCTGTATTTTTACCTTTTATTAAATATAATTAATTAACTTCAGACAATCGTTTTTTTTAAAAAGGGATTTATAAAGTGTGTCCTAACAGTACGTATCGTCTTCTGATGCAATACTTCCTTATTGACCTTTGGTCAATTTCTCAAGGCGGATCAGTCATAGATTTTGGACTAAATTGATCAAAATTGCACAACACCATCTACCAACGAATTAATTATTTCACACGACTCTTATGTACTCGTATATGCTTCGCTAAAATAGATTGTTCTGCTAATCAACATCGAAAAAAATCTTCGAACTGTCCCGCTTGGCACTCTTTTGACTGTCCCCTAAACTGTAACGACCAGCATGCACAGTACATTGCGCAATCCATCATAACGTGTGCTACCTCAGCACTGAATAAATAGCTCGTTGATAACATTTCGCTACGGGAAATCACGGAAACATGCTTGACGATTTGCCGATTAGTTTTTTTTGGCGAGAAATTTTCTCAGATTACGAGTTCAATTCCTACTGAATTAATAATAATCACCGTGTGTCATCCCATTGCAGGGTAAATGTCTAATATTCCTCTTTTCATTCAACTCGTTCGTTAGAATTCAGCGGGAACTACGATTAAATCTAAATCTGTTCTCAATTTTGCCATCCCGAAATCTTTCAACGCTTAAACCCGGTTGAAATCCTAATTATTGTATTCTTCAAATTGCAAGTTAACGCATGAAAGTGCACTTATTGGTCGTTTCTCTGCTCCCACATGATTGGCTAAATTGCTCTGGATGCTAACTGAATCTCGCGGGATAAAAGTAAGCGGTTAGTACTTATGATGCCGAGATATTGTTGGTTATAAATGAACACGAAATGCTCGTGAGCTGCGGTGATTATTGTGAAGAGATGCTGAGATTGTATAGTGGCAGTCAGTGAATTAATTAATGAGATATCCATTTTTCTCGTACATTTAATAAGAATTAATCACACCTGCGCAACTAGAGCGTCATTAGGTTTTATTTTACGCCTATTTGTGGAAGTGAGCTGTGAAATTAGCAAATGATAGGTTTTGTGAAACGTGCAGTATTTTGGGGGATATTTTAGACAAGGTCCGAAAATTAAAGGGAAAAATTATCCTGGTCTTAAAAGGCTCTCGAATGATAATTCCTAGGGATATCGTGTGAAATGTGCATTGATTTCGCACCAAGGCTCAAATACAGTCACATACAACTTAAATTAGCAACGTCAAAAACTTGTCACGGCATACTACAAACCATTTTGTTCTAAACCGGTATGCATTAAAATCTTTCCGGAATAATCACAAGACTGATTGTAAAAGATCTCTGATTTCTAAACGTCGTTACAGTTAAGGAGGTCAACATAATTTGTAGGCGAGAGTGACTCAGACTTATCCACCCAGCCTGAATACGTAATTACAAATAAGTATCATCGGCTAGTCTAGTTAATTAGCGCAGAATTTAACTTATGTAGTAATACTACCGGGTTCAACATTATCTATTCATCACATTTTTCGCCGCGGTCAGAGAAACCCTTTAATTTTTGCATTGGCTTTTCTCATCATTTCGGAAATTTTGAAATTCTATTTGCATGACTTGCGTCTCTCAGGTCTCAAGTATGTGTTAAGAGTATAAAAAGAGACGGTGTTTTGTAATTAAACTTCCTCTTCAAGTACATGCTTTAGTTGATATGTTGGCAAAGATCTGACATTTTTACATTTGACTATCGAAATTATTGATTCTTCACTGTGTCTTCACTGTTCTTCACTTACAATAATTTGGATAAGTTTGGTTGACAATTAAGTATTTTTTGTCTCAGTTTGAGTACTTACTAAAATACACTATTTTGTATAGAAAAATATGTCTAGGAGAGCGGCCATTATACAACAGGTTTACATTGCGCGGGAAAGCCATGGTTATTTCATAAATAAACATCAGACACGCCAGGAATTCAAATAGTAGTAAGTACCTAGATTTATTTATTGAAACCAGTTTCAGAACAAGCAGAGTTCCTTTTCACTGACAAATATTCGTATCTTTGGGCTTTTTGTCGGAAAACGTAGGCAGAACTGATTTATTTTGGCTTTATTAACACTACAATCTATTAAATAATTGTCCAATATGCCTCAAATGCCTGGCGAAGACTCTAGGTGATGTACGCACAAGGAACGGCGCCATTTGAGCCACAGTAAGTGCTATGCACGGAAATCGATAATGACGAGTTACATGGTTGCAAGTATACTAGCAACGCTTTTGACAATTTATTCAGTTCCTAGTTGGCTATCTTCACTCGTTTCGTAGGATTTGTAGTCGTTTTGAAGTAAAATATTATGTTAATTCTGTGTGTCGTGGCAATAATTTCTTAGGGTCTGCACTGACTGGAGTGTTTTCGGCACTTTATGTAGGTACGCGAACATACCTCGCGCTCGGAGCGTACGGAAATCTATATCCTTTCCTTGAAGGCTCTCTTACTCTTTGCATCTCAAACTGGGATATGATTTTCGTTATAGCGGCAAATTATTCAAACATACATTAGTGCACAAGGCACGCTATACCTTGATGGTTCTTTCGATAAGATTTCTATCTGCTGACATTTCTTGGATGATTTCAACTGATTTGTTATTTTCTTTCGAAATTCCCCATAATCCAACAGAAGTATTGGTTTCTGTACCCGTGAGGATAACAAAGCCTTGCTTGTCTTACATCAACAACAACCTGTTAACCTGTAGATTTCTTTACAAAGATATTTTTTCACGGTTTGAGTAGAATTACTGTACAAATGATAAGATTTTCTGTGATCTCAATAAAAAAAAATGAAAACTTACCTTATGGTTATCCAGGGATTTACGATAAATGAGTTGCGTATGTTGCGACGTACAAATACAAAAAATTACGGCGAAACACGAATTATTGAAAAACAATGAAGTTGATAAAGATCACTGTTTTGGTGTTAAAGTAATTTGCAAATGTAAAGGGCCCTACAGACTCACGCCGAGAACCCCCGAGAAGCGTGAATGTGATTGGTTTCTCGTCATCTCGTTCTCATTCAGAACAAGTCTCGGCGAGCTTTCTCGCATGAGTCTGTAGGGCTTATAAGAGTACCAATTAAAATGTCATTTTAATAAGTTTAATCAAATGCATTTTGAGTTTGATTAAATTGTGTAATTACTTAGGTGCAGAGCGATATTTAGTCGAGAAAATCTGAGAAGTCTGTGAGCAGCTTTAAAACTTTTGTTTTTGATAATGGGGTTAAATGATGTGTGCATACAATGTAGGTGTACCTTAGTAATTATTTAAAGTGAAAGCAATATTAGGTCTTTTACTGGACTGATTTGAATAAGTACTGGTTTTTATTTTATGCCTCAGTTATTGTAATTAAATTATTGTAGAGTAGTGGATGTAGAATGTAAATGTGATGTACAACACAAGCTTTTGCATGCTTACTCATATTGAAAAATAATGTCATACAATACTGATGCATACAGAAAACTTAATAATTTTTTGCTGAATAATTCATAATTTTCTAACACTGTTTTTCAAAAAGTTAATATGCAAAAGTTGATCAGCCCCAAAAGGTTAGTTGCCATGTAGATGAACACCGACTTGTGAACACATTGACCAGAATGGTGCAAGAACCTGACCTTCTATACTAGGTGGCTTATCCTCCTCTTTGGTGTCTGGTTGATCTACATCAGCGTTACCTTGGGCTTGGGCGGGATCCACAGATGCCTGCGACTCACCCTTTGAGTCCTGGGAGGACTCATCTTCTGTTGTTTGACCGTCGCCTGTCCCGGACTTCTTGTCTTCATCCTGCACATAGACATGTTCTAATGAAAATCTTAAGACTTTTCTAGATTTTTAAAATACATTTTGGAAAATATCCACATGTAGATTTACAGACAAGTATAATGTATTAAACTTATTTTTTATATGAAATCTACTGTCACATATACACATAATATGATTTAGCTATGTAACACTTTTGTTACACAATAAAGTAAACTCTATGTATAGTGAGAAATTTTGATACAATTAAGAATCTGCTAACATAACATTGTCAAATTTTGGATGTTTCATACAAACCTGTGTTCCAAATTAGTTCCTACTTTATAGTAACAAATTAGTTGTATCACTTAAGGTCTGAGTACACAGCAATTTAGATAATCAATCATTTCTATGCAGTTACTTAATGAGTATAATAATATCTGATTCAGTACTGTTCAATAAGACAGTTAAGCATAATTTAGTTTCCAATACAAGTAAATACATACATTTTCAGTACAAATTGACAGAGTACTGAATCAAAACTGATATAGTTGACTACATCACTGGCGGACTACAACATATATTTGACAAAACATGCAATGGACCTCCATTGTGACCAGCAGTTTGATAAGGTTGTCCGAGCAAATACAGCAATGAACAACCAAGTATTTTCAGTTGAACTTTTCAATACTAGATGTACTGATCAAATGTAAATATGACTTCAACACATTCATGCAACCTAAGGCTGCTCTATTAACGAAACTAATTAATTCCAAGATAATGAAACATTTCAGGCTCTGTATTGTGAAACTACATGACATTCTGCACAAAATCAATGAAAAGATTATACCAATTTTTATTACTCTAACAAGTGCCACATGTACTGTTGTTTATAATGACAACATATTTTACATAAAATAAAAATTTTGCAACCATGCATTGCAAAATCTGCATGTTGAACACCATTCTATTGGTGAAGTCGGCGTCACTTCCGCGCGCCGTCACTCAATTATCAACCTTATGTTAATAGACGCAAGTCACAAAATTCAATGCCTCTTCTAGCACTACACTAAGACATACAGCTGTGTACATACAATACCTATGTGTGGATTACTAGTACCATTTTAGGGAATATTCTACATTTCTAGAGTGAAATCAACCGCATATTTCAAGAATTTCGTGATAATTTGTTTGAGTTCGCGCCATAATCGTATACTATCACAAAAAATGTACCGGAAAAAAAAACTAAAGAGGTCAGCAATAAAGGCCCCCGAAAGGATACTTGTGTTTTATTTACATCGCCGGCCGAGTTCCGAGCGTAAATAATGAGTCGCGAGGCCGCGGCTCAGTGGAACAACAACATATCACGCTGCCTCTAAAATTGAATAATCGCAAGAAACCAAATATCAAGGTCATGCGGATTTCATATCAATGTCATATAACATCGTGCACATTAACAAAGGCCCTGCAACGAAATGCAAAGGGGCGGGGGTGGCCAAAATATGCGAAATCCTGAAAAATATCCCATTAGAATCAGTTTCGATAACTGATCAGGATGGCATTCACAGTTTTTATTGCGAAATATTGACTCGTATCACAACCCTCCGTGGCGTAGTTCCCGCTTTTAGCGGGAAGCAATCGTTCTGTCAGCCATGTTGAGACGCAGGCAAACATTAGTGATATAACACGGAAATAACACCACTACACAACTCAAATTCTTCTTAATAGACGCGCACTATTACAGAGAAAATTAAAACAAATACATATTTCACAACTATACCTGATTGTCACTGATTTTCGCTTTATCGGTATCACCCGACATTTTTCCTACGAAGAAATTGAAAGCGAATTCCAAGCGTCTTCAAACACCGGACAACACAAATGCACGCACCCATAACATAGAAAAAAAAGTTAGAACGTTTTGTTATTTTCGGTGCATCGACCTTTTCTTTTGTTTAAAAACCCAAAAAAGGTATATTTCAGCCTCTATTTAGCTAAACTAAAAATGCCAACTTAATGTAAACGTTCTGTTTCTTATATACTTAATATACAAAGTTTTGTTGAACATAAAACTTTTGTACATTTCGTCAAAGTTTGGATGTGTGATTAAATAAATTAGTATTAGAATATATTACAATAGTATCTTTATGGACTAAGTAACAGAATTATGTTTAATATTCTTTTATATAAAACATATTTATTTAATTAACTAATATTAGATTAGAAATTAAAATGTAATTAAGAATATTATGCTTGTATGGCAAATATAACTTCCCACTTGAGCTGGTAGGTACTTCAAGGAAGAACTGGACGGAACTTTCGTAATTTTGAGAGATTGCTAACGATAACTATTGATTTCTATATTATCTTTTAAATAAAACCTTTTTTAATTCATATTTAAACAAAATAGCAATAACCAAACGCATTTTCATTTTCAGCCAAAGACAACAGTTTTGACTTTCGTATAAACTCAACTGTAACATTTCAGGATGAAAAATAGCACAATCGCTGTTCTATTTTAGCTCATTATGTTTCAGTTTTAATTGGTAACTCATTAGATCATTCAAGTTGGTAGATAAATACAAAAAGAAATAAAATTGGTAAGCGACATTTAAAACATCTCTCATTTTGTCTATGGTCCGCGTCTTTCTCGCAACGAACTTGCGTTGCGAGAGAAACCTTTCATAAAGTTTTTGGGTCATTTTGATCCTTTTTAATGGCTGCGGTATTACGCGGTTGAATGTGAAATTGGGTTCAAATATGAGTGATTATTCTTCTATGGCTACGCTTCAAAACAATAGCCAAACGGCGGGATTTGCGGCTGCTGTACAACGTGCTAGATTGGTAAGCGCATCTTCTCTTTACAAAAATTGCGTCTATTGACATTAGCGTGTTATTTACCGTTAAAATTTTATGTTTATACCTTCAACCTGGAAATTATCATTCATTAGAAGTAGTTTTTATTCTAACCCGCCCTTTTCTCATCATACTATTGATGTTCCATCAAGGATCTTTGGTAAGATTCTTTTACCTAACCTACTTATTGATTGTAATTTTTCATGATGTTAAATGAGTGTTCTAAGCAAATACAATGCAGGTGTTTAATTTTGATGTCTGCCCTTGCGGCCCGGATGATTTTGGTTGGCATACACGACAAGCGGTTCTGTCGCGGTAATACTGCGTTGTGGCACATTATAGGCGCGAATTATGCATCAGACAACAAACTAAGTTCTGACCATGCTGTGAGGGTACTCCGCCCCTAAGACGATCTTCTGCCCATAGGTTTTCGTGTAACTGAAGGCCATTTTCGCAAAATCCATGTTGAATCAAACAATCTTAAAAATATTGTCTTTAGCAATTTGGATCAATAAGGTATAATAACAAAGACAATTACAAATCAATAATGTTACACTGTTTCCCTATTAAGCATATTATAACAATGGGAACATTCTAGATGTTGATGAATATTTTCCTTTCTAAACTAAAATATTATAACCTGAGAATGTTAATGTTTATAAATAATTGGTCTAAAGGGCAAAATATTTAAGTCATGGCTGGTAAATTTATTAAAATATCATTCTATTAGAATCCATGGATGGATATGGACCTTCTCACTTTTGGAGGGAAACAGTTAATTCAATGAATGCAAACAGTTGCTTTACTAACGTAAGAAACTTTCATAAATTCTTGGGCATGCAACTTCCCGTATTGGCTCTTATAGACATTATTTAAGTTTAGCCATTAGGTGTTTCACAAAAAAAAATGCAAAAAAACTAGAAGTGTTATACAAACTTGGCAGTAAAAACCCCAATGTCCAACACTAAAACATTAATGCTAAACATTATCGTCTATATGGTTATCAAATGGTAGAAATCAAAGTTTCTATGAATAATAGAACTATTTAAAAAGCAAGTTCTGGTTTATCATGAAACAGTCAAAATATTCTTTGCAAGTTCATGATTACTTACTAATTGATAAAATAATGGTTAGAATGTTGATAACGACTCACACCATTAGTCAGTAAATACTTTAAATAGATGATAAGTTCTGGTTTTATAAGGTTATATCTCTTTTGCTTCAATATATTCAAAAACGTAGCTCCCATTTGACGCACATGGTATTGCAAATTAATATTTGACTCGAGAAGTTTCTCTATGAAATAAAATGAATTTTGCTAAGTCATAAAATTAATTTAATGTTTTATTTACATGTGAACTCAAAATGGTGAGCGTAAAAATACATTTTTTAAAACAGTAACAAGGTTATATTCATGAATATTCTTAACAGGTTGCTGCTAAGCTCGAAGGAGGCGGAAGCAAGAGGCCATTGGAGGAGGGTCCAGAACCGAATGCGAAGAAACTAGCTTCAGTAGAAGTACCGTATCAACAACCTCAACCACAAATGAGGTAAGTTACATTTTTGAGGCAGGAATGATGAAAACATGAAAGAAACTAAAAAAGTCACCATAAAACCGGACAAGTGCGAGTCGAACTCGCGCAACAAATAATAGCACCTAATAATATTTTTAACGCTCACTCATGTAAATTTTCACTCAACAGCAAAACTAAATTTGTTTTTCATAGTATGCTAATGAAAAACAAAGTTACTACTGCAGTTTCATGAAAAAATCCCATATGTATCTCAAAATCAAATCTTCACACAAAGTTCCTCTTCTTACTTAAAAAATAAAACACAATTTTTACATGAATGGCACCCCTATCTTTTCTTTTATTTTCATATCACTTTTGTGTAGCGGTTCATATAAGATACCTACTCTCCAAATTTCAATTGTGTGGTGCCAACAGTCTGAGTAAAATGGCTGTGACATAATGGGCTGGACGAATTTTTATGGGTTCCGTTTTTTGCCATTCAGCTATGGAACCCTAAAAACGGCTTCAGAAAATATATAAATCAAAAAGTTGTTTATAAATGCAGTCAGGACTCTCAATAGTATTTGCTGAATCTTAGAATATACATAGTACAGTCAGCATAGAAAATTGATGATGACTGTTCTGTTTTTTTTTTAAGCAGTGTGTGAATGAACTGTATATCTATACAAATAAAATTGTAACAGGCCGATGTCTGTACATTGGAGATATTGAAAAAAAAAAAAAATTATATGGGGGTCTTTTTTAGAGCAGCAGAAGCCAAGACAACAGTTTTTCGAATTTTTGTCGTCTGTCTTTCTGTCTGTATGTTTGTACGCGCATCACGCAAAAACTACTGCATGGATTTGAACGCAGTTTTCACTGCTCTACTGCTAGATGCCTAACTTAAAATATAGGCTACATTTTACCACAGAAATGATCTTTTTTTTTATTCTAAGTGCCACACGTACGAAGTCGCGGGCAAAGGCTAAGTTAATCATAAAAATCACAAAATTTTCCTCTACAAATAACAATAATAAAATTAATCCCAGTATTTTTACTGGGATTAATTTTATTACTACTTGTCGATTTATGCTTGTCATTCTTTCGGGGGAAATGTTTAGTTATTTAATTAAATAAATAAATATCGCTGGACATTACACACAACGCCATCTAGTGCCACACTAAGCAACGAGGCTTGTGTCGTGGACACCAGATAGTTGATATACTACATAGATACTCTTTTGTTTGTAAATACATACTTATTATACATATTTAAACATCCATGACTCGGAAACAAATGTTTATGCTTATCACACAAACACTTGCTCCTACCGGGATTCGAACCCGGAACCCTATGAACGTAAGGCAGCCTCACTACCGCTGCGCCATTCGGGTCGTCAATTTGAGATAAAGTAATTATTTCGCCATAATTTGCAACAATCAACAACCAACAAGAATATTTTTAGTATTTTATCAACTAATTCTATATATTTATTAAATCATCAAAATATTTACCTTATTTACAATCTAATATTAGATCTAAAATAAGAATAAAAATATGTACAATTACGAGGCGTCAAAAAATTCTTCATCGCTGTCAGCAGGAAAAGTGTCCAGAAGGCTTATAATTCTTATCAACTTATAATTCTTTGAAATTGATAATTTTCCTAAAACTTAAAAATTACATTGTTCAAACAAAATTTTCGTTTGTTATCTATTAATAACGAAACAGTCTATATTTAAATCTTTTTTCATGACTGCCAATATTGTTTTTTCGCAAGTCGCGTGTGTTAACGCTCCTAGTGTTCCGTGTCACAATACATACACAAAAAACACGTGTTTGCTATATGTAGCTATACGTATCATTCGCGCGCGTCACAGTGAGTCAAGCTAACTGTCACTAGCAATTGTAAAAACTTGGTGCTTACGGCTCGCATACGCGATTTGAAGGTTAATATAAATAGAGTACTCTGTTTTAGAAGGTTAACCTTTTTTATTTTCTAATAGCAAATGAAGGCGGGACTACTAACTTAAACTATTTGGCAGCAACTAAATACATTACCCTCCTTTTGGACTCCGCCGCAGTCGGGTATTCGGCCAAAAGTAATAAATTGATCATTTTATAAAACATAAATTTATTGCTTTCGTTCTTAAAACTAAGCCCATCACGTGCATGGCGTGAGTATTTAGCTACTAAAACTTACTAGAGATGCGCTGATCTGATACGCTCAGTTGTATTCTGAACGCTCGGCTCGTCGCTAAAAGTCGAAAATCCTGAGCGTCGTAATAAACTGTCGCGTAAAAAATCGTACGTGCGTACGTGACCTACAGACATTTCACTCCTGGCAGCAACAACTCGACAGCAACCGTATCTAAATGAAAATAAAGAACACTGTAAGGACATCAGTCATTTCGTACCCACAAGCTAAAGTAAGCCAGCCAGTAAAAAAAAAATCCAATGGACAATCTCATTTTATATTACAACGAGAGTCTAGCAATAACTCTATCGCTGTTATCATATTAGTTTGAAAACACAAAAAAAAAACTACTTATTAAACTGTTTTGTAAGCATAATAATATGTATTTATAAGAATACAGAGTACAATACAACACAAATTGTTCGAAAATTGAATAATGTCATTTGATAGATGTCAGTGTCAGCAACCAATAGCAACGGAAATAAAAATCACTTTAATTAACGTCCGAGGTAAAACAATTGGATAACAAATGTTTTTTTTTCTGTCATAAGTGCACCAAGTGCCCCCCCGGCCGTGAGCCGCGCCGCCCCGCCCGCTGCAGTCGCGGCGCCGCCCCCTCCGCCGAGCGCGCCCGCCAACCTCATGCCCGACCAGACGCTCAACGAGTACATCCGGGTGCCCGACAAGATGGTCGGACTTAGTAAGTATCAACAGTACCAACTGTAGTCCATCAGACTTCAATCTCAGCGGAGACTAGACAGCCGCCGCCATCGACGCAGGAGATATAATAGGGCTTAAGTGTGTGCAAAAACAGTAACACTCTCTTCCTTAATTCCATAGAGTATATAACCACTAGAGAGCTTATAGGCCGATTTCTTCTAAGTACACGACTCACTACCGCGGGCCGGGGGACGAGGAAGAACGCGCGCCTGCAATTGGTCAGTTCAAGGTCAACTTGCATAGGTATGCATATCGTTAGGGCTGATCTATTCGATTAGGGGAAAACAGTCGATATCGATAAAATGGATTTTAACATTATAAAAAATACTCAATTAAAATCATATAAAAATAATGATATTTAATCAAAAACAATCGATTACAAAAAACATGTATCCTGTTATTATTGATTTTTAAAATGAATTAATTTGGTAAATGTTTTTCGAATTCAAGTTTTAGGGTCCTGAACGTATAAATTGCACCTTTTTTTTAAGTCGGTTAAGAGTAGATAGGTATTTTATTGCAGTATTTGAATTGAATAACATTTTTATTAATTAAAATTTTATTATTGTCGATATCAATTTCGGATAGTAAAGGCAACAGCACGGGTTTCTACTATAAACACACAAAGGGAAAGAAAGGGATAAAAGAATTAGAATTCTCTAATGAAAGAACGGGACATTTCCAAAAGACATCAACGCGGAAATCAAAACGTGTGCTCTTTCACCCAACCACCATTTTAACGAGACCTCTACGGTCGCTCATGATCTGATTAAATAAAAAATAAATTTCTTACTGTTTACTTACCGGTGAAAAGTCATGCCATCCTTTTTGTAACTAGATGTTTTGGAATGTTTCCCACACCACTTCACCGCGCATGAAGGCATTTTGATGCGTTATAATTGCATAAAAAGTTTAAAAAATTTGAATAATTTAGCGTGCACACAGGTCTAATACTTGGTCACAACTAAAATGGTTACTAGTACCGTAGCCTATATAAAGGCGACAAAACACCAATAGTTTTCGAGCATCGGGGCACTGTATGCGCAGTCAAGTGGTTATATAGTCTTTGCTTAATTCTCATTGTCCGATGAGAAATCAATCCGACAAGACCTGAGAGAGATCAGGTGCCACTGTGCAACTGCCATGTAGTCAGTAGCTAATATATATATAGTGCTGCTTAACAACAGCCTGAGCAATTCTGAAGTGACAGATCATATCAAATAACGAATTCCATTATGCCTTATGCTTATAGCCCCCAAAAGAGTAAAGAACACCCACATTTTGGCAGTTCTGGTCTGTAACAAAAAATTTGCTCACTGGATCGATCCCAATACTACACGCTGAGAAGTAATGCATTCAATCATTAAATAACTAGGAAATTATAAGTTACTGTTACACTATTAATCTCAACATCTTTTGTCCACAGTAATAGGACGCGGTGGAGAGCAGATCACGCGCCTGCAAGCGGAGTCGGGCTGCAAGATACAGATGGCACCGGACTCGGGTGGCCAGCCCGACCGGCTGTGCACGCTCACTGGATCCCGGGAGGCTATCTCTAGAGCCAAGTAAGGACTAATACTAAAGTACGCGGTCGTTAAGAACGCAGCTGAACTTCTAGAAAATGTTTGGCTTTGTTTATTGTCTCTATAACTAATAAGTGAAAGAGAGGGAGAATTTCTATCTAATCATTTGAATTCTTAACGGCCGCGTACTGTGGACGACCCGATCCCACCATCAGATGATGTTATTGCATACATAAATACACAGATTCGTTTTTTATGTCTCACCCCTAGACTAACTGTTATAGGTAAAATAACTGTGAACGGTCTTTAACTTTTTGACGCAGGGAGCTCGTTAACCAAATTGTGAATCACCGCGGGCGCGAGAACGCGCCGCAGCACCCCGAGGGCCCGGGCGGCGGCGGCGGCGGCGGCGGAGGCATGCCGCCCATGCCGCGCGGCGGCAGCGGCGGCGGCGGCGGCCCCATGCTCGCGGTATGGAGCGCTCTAACATATTAACGTGCGGTGGAGGGTAGATGTGGAGGGATAGAAGATATTAAAAGTTGTACAGTCCCTTACTCCACATTACACACAGATAAGTTAATGATAAATTCAAGGAGGGTTCTGCTAATCTTGTTGTTAGGGTTGCTAGCTTTTGTGGTAGCTGCAGACACAAAGTGCGAACGCATTTACACAGGACTCAGTGTAGTTTTTAGAAATACTGGTTCTCTCATCAAGTCTTGTAGTTTCGTTTAATATTTTTTTGTTGGTATTTTTAAGTTCCAACCTGAGTCTTATAGGTTGGTGACATTACCTACATATTGGTGCTGGTATATTGAATGGTAATTGGTCAGCCGATATCGAACAACATGACATTAGTTCGCATTTTGGAGGAGGTTAATACTAGTACCTATCTATTTTTGCCTTGATTTTAATTTGCAAGAAATGGGTACAACTAGATTTTTTTAAACTTGATTAATAGTAACCTATACTAACAAGTTTTTCAGCAGGTAATTGCATATAATAACACCTCTCGGCGATAAAAAGCGTGATTCATGTATGTATTCTCGTACATTTGTCACGACTTCGCACCCAATCTGCTGGGTCGACCATACTGTCATACCGTACAGACGGTCATTGTACCTTTGCCATACATGGGAAATCGCGACTTCTTATACGCAGCCATTTTTTTTTTCACTGGTAGTAATCATTATTCATTATTATTTGTTAATATCAAGACCCTGAAAATATAGCCCAGAGAGAAGCCCGTCTTCATGCCCATTCATATCTGAGATACAAAAATGTTGACAACAAGCTCGCACGCGTCGTCTTTTGCTTGGAATTTGAAAGTAATGGCGTAAAAAAAAAATTTACTACAAATTTAGGAGGCATCTATATTTTAAATTCAAATATTAAATAATTTATACACAACATAAAGTGTACTTATTTTTTTAGAGGGATATCCAAGTTACTGTTGTGATTTTAGGGATACTTGATTTTAACTTTGGGAGTTGGTAACCCTGACTTGTTTTTTGTTCACACAAGCTTGAATTCCCGTTTTGCAATTTTTTGTAAGTTATATCGCTATGGAATCAGGATTTAGCAAAGCCGATAGCATAAATTAACAAATTGTCACACAGAAGATTGTGTGGTGTTTATTTTTTTGTTCATTTGCCACGACGGCATTGAAGACGCCATGACATTTTATAGCGTTTTTCGCGGTAAATTTAAATTGGGTTTTAAAACGAAAATACATCATGTAAATGTTGGTTTTTTTATATTTTTTAATTATGTATTTTGGTTAAAATACATTCAAAGGTAGCATATTTGCCAATTTAGTCAACTTGCCTATTGTAAGCAGAGGTGCTTGTCCGGCTGTATGGAGAATTGTGTGGTCGACCGACTAGAGCGATAGGTTACACTGTCATAGGAAGTAGTGATTCCAACTTGTCTGAATCCGCAGGGCGGCAACCTACCAATCGGACGAGCGGATTGGGTGCAAAATTGTGACGTAAGTAACCATGGAATAATATTCATTTTTGTAGCTATAGCATTAAAGTTGTCACCTTAATTTTATAGTAATGCATGTTTTATTATTAATAATTTATACATAAATATGTATGACATGTATAAAAGTGCTTGTTGTAGTGTAGTATTATAGTACTAGTTATTTTATTTAAAAAAAAAAACAGTATTGCCGCAATAAGAAATTCCGACAATGACGACTTAAAGATTAAAATAAGATAAAGACAAGAAGCAAAGAGGAAAAATCATCAACTGTCCAAGTCTATTCCCAACTATCTTGAGGGTCGGCTTCTATTCTAATCGAATGCAACAATTTCTAGCATTATTTAGCAGTAGAATAATACAATAGAGTAGATAGATGTCATTCACTATTTTATAATTACGCAAAATTTCTACAGGCGGTGATCAATCAAGCTATACAAAACCAGTTTATGCGGATCTCTCATTGTACGGGAAATCTATACAAAGCGAGGCCATTTTACACAGGAAATGCATAGCTTGGTGTATCGCCGTGTGTAATTTTATAATATTTTAACTATTACACCACCACTACAAAAAAAATTCCTCACAACATATCTGGCAGATACATCTTTCGATTGTTTCTGGTATATAGCTCCTACCCAGACACAGACAAAAGCACTTAAATCATTCTTTCAACAGCAGGAGGAGATCATGCTGCCAGGTCCCAAAGTGGGCCTGATCATCGGCAAAAACGGCAAGACTATCAAACAGCTGCAGGAACAGTCTGGAGCTAAGATGGTGGTCATTCAGGATGGACCTAACACAGAATATGTGAGTCACATTATTGCTATCGAGGAAGATAAAGGTCGAACACAACTGCTGTCTATAAAGTCCATTTTCATAAATTATTGTGTTCATCTCTTGAGAATTAAAAATAAACGAAACAAGTTTATTTCGCTAATTATCTCAAAGTAAAAAACCTAAATAAACCAACATCCAAACTATTTCAAATATAACAAATGGGAAAACGCAAAGTTCTCAACTTTCATCGGAATATGCAATCATGCATCAATATTTTAACGCTGACAGCGACAGCTATTGTGTTAATTTCCATAACACAAGATTTAAAAAACATATAATAATGTTCAGGAGAAGCCCCTACGCATATCAGGCGACCCAGCTAAAGTGGAGCACGCCAAGCAGCTGGTGTACGAGCTACTAGCTGACAAGGACATGCTGCAGGGCGGCGGACAAAGACAGCCGCAGTACGACGACCAGTACCAGGGACACGACCAGGGGAACGGACTCGCTACCAACTCCACTGAGGTAAGGTCGCAAGGCAGCTGCTAAAAAGCGACACGCGTCATGAGAAAGTGACAAAAAAAATCGGTTGTCTGTAAAGTCGGTTTACTGACGATAGTTGAACGTGACAACGTCACCGATTGTGCCTCTTTGTCGCTCGTTCCGCGCTCTCGCTTGCACTTCAAGCTTTAAATGGAACGCCTCAGAGCGAGGTAACGCCGCATGAGCCGTGTTTTTTCGTGCGTGCAGCCGGCTCCATCGAATTATAAGACGTTGTCATGTCAAAAATTGAAGAACATGCTTAAACCATGCCACGACTCACCGCGACGCGATATCATAATCTAATACACTACTACTTAGTAAAAAGTCGATCTGTCTAGTGTCATACGCCCGCTTGTTAGGTAGCATTCATGTGTCCGGATTACTCCGGATGTATATTTTTATAACTCTTAAATCTCTTTGACGTTACCAACGTCACGCGAAGAAAACAAGTGACGGTTGCGCGTGTTGCTAGACGCAAGTCGCAAGGCCTGAAGTCCAGAAGGCCACCTAAGGAACAACTATAAAATGATCCCTAAAGAGCATAGGTAGTCTATAACGCAATGTGACTATTCTACCCAGTTGTTCAGCAATCTTCATTGATTTGGGCCATTTAACTTAAACAAAAATCTGAATTTGTTTTTCGCTTTGGGACTACCATATAGAAAGTGTTTCAGTTTTGTTGGTCTGAATCACACCCTGAAACGTGACCACACCATTCTGGTACACGCTGTATAAGCAGCAGAGTAATAATGCATCCTATTGTTATCAGGTACTAGTGCCTAAAGTAGCGGTAGGCATCGTGATCGGTCGCGGCGGAGACATGATCAAGAAGATCCAGGCGGAGACTGGATGCAGGGTCCAGTTCCATCAGGAGCGAGACGACGGACCCGGGGACAAGAGGTATTGTACTTATTGTCACTTTCACGCCTGCATTCCCTAGAAGCTGTATGCAGAAATGTATAGTAAGATTAGCTTGGTAAAACGTTCATCACTTCTAGACTTTGACACTTTTTGCAAAAAAAAAAGAATGAAATAAATAAATGTTAAAATATACAAATGTGATACAGATGTTACCTGCAAGGCAAGCCGCACCAGGTGGATCAAGCCAGGCAAATGATTGAGGACCTCATCTCAAGTGTAAATGTGAGTATACACACAAATGCGATTTTGTTACTAATAAAGAGAAACAGGTTGATAGTCTATCTCCATTTTTTGTTAAAAACTGGATGGAAATCAACTGATAACTGCAATTGCTGTTCAAGTCCATAATTATGATGCCGTAGATAGCACATGTCTTCGATTTTTTCATACGAGGACTTGCCAGTTTCCTCACGATGTGTTCTTTCACCGTTTTGAGAACAGTGGTGATGAAATAAATTACACAAAGTAACCCACGACTCGACGATGGTGGGCTGATACCACTGGGCCCCGACTAGTCGGTGTTATCAATGTCCGCATGTAATTATTGTGATAATGTACAGAGACGTGAGCAGGAAGTGCGGACGGGGCGCGGACGCGGCGGCTCCGGACAGCGCAACGGCGAGCGCGGCGGCGGCGACTACAGCCAGTGGCAGGACGCGCAGGAGATCCGCGTCACCTTCACCGTGTCCAACGTCAAGTGCGGCCTGATCATCGGCAGAGGTATGTCATGTAACTATACCTCATGGCTATGTCTGATGGCAAAGGTAGCCAGACATTTTGAAAGTAGCAGTCTTTCTTTATCGTGTGGTTCTTTATCGGCTTCAATGAAGCGGCAGTGAAAAGCAGTAGTGAAGCTCTTTGTAATGGTACTCGTGCGGATAATCGGATAGCAGATCCATTTCTGCCGCCAAACTGCTGCGGGGTGTAATTACAGGAAGCACTTAATCCTTGTATTTGTTATAGCAACGCACTTGCGATGCCCTAGAGCCTTCGCATTGCAGATGTTCAGTCAGTAGTGAACACTTATCGTCAGATGGACCAACTCTACTGGTTTGCCACGAGAAAATCTACGAACTCGGGAAAGTTGCTTATAAGTTAACTTGCCAACACAAATCATGAGCAAGCATTTAGACAAATAGTACTGTCTTCTACACTTGTCTATGTCGGCTAATTTTTCGAAGTAAACGAAAATCAATTTTTCTAATGTGAAGTTATAAGTTGTACATACTCTGTCCAGGCGGCGAGGTCATAAAGCAGATCAACGCGGCATCGGGCGCGCACTGCGAGCTGGACCGACGCGCGCAAGGCTCGGACCGCAACAACCGCACCTTCTACATACGTGGACACCCCGAGGCAGTGGAACACTGCAAGCGGATCATCATGGAGAAAGTTGGCATGGTACGATCACCTTACAAAAACGTTGATCACTTTTGGACTTGGCGACATTTAATTCGTTTATTGACGTGTCATATTTTTGAAGCCGCACTATTTGCATCTTAAAATCATGATTCGAAGGAATAACATAATATATTAATTTCATAGGTCGACCGCACGTAAAACACATAACGGCTGAACTTATTTTGCCACTGCATAAGCTGATTAACGATTTTATACCCACATTTATTGCATGTTGTTGTACATAAAAATTTATTTGTAAAAATCACATTGCAAGGTTGCATAACAATCTGTTGAAAAGGGAAAATGAATTTTTATCATAATATCTCGTTCCTCTAGCCCGTTAACTTCATCAACGAAGGCAACGGCGGTAATGGTGGCAATGGCAACGGGAACGGGAACGGAGGCAACGGCGGCGAGTACTACGGCGGCGGGGGCGCGGGGGGCGGAGGCCCACCGGCCTGGGGCTACAACCCGCACTGGCACCAGCCGCAGCAGCAGCAAGGCCCGCAGGTATATAACTGGTTCATCTAAAGCAAGTTACACGGAAGGTCTCGTTACACTCTCAAGGTGTAAGTTTTCACCGAAGCTTTTTGTAGAGCAACATTTTGCATGATAATGTTAAGTAGCTTTTGTTATTATTTTTTGTTTTCTGTTGTTGCCAACTAATGTTGCTAAGGTGTGGATGCAACTACATGGTTCTCAATTAGTTGTCATGAAAATTTACAGTTTTTCTGAATAAAGGGTGCACTATTGTTGGAGATATGGTGTGTACAAGTGAAAAACATAAATTTGCTTGAGTCCAAAACGACTGCCCATCTCAAACAAATCATTATGTATGTGTATTGAAAATTGTATTCTGGCATCCTTTGTAAAACATACTTCACCTCTTCGTCGCGTAGCAACAGGTGCAGATCAACCCAGCGACCGGACAACCGGACTACTCGCAGCAATGGATCGACTACTACCGCTCGCTGGGACTGATGCGCGAGGCCGAAGCCATTGAGGCGCAGGCCAAGGTGCAGGTGCAAGGCATGGACGGTGAGCAATCCTTCTGCTTTTACTAAGATTTCGAAAGTGTTTCACCAATGAAACAGAACTCGAACATCACATTCAAACGATGTTCATGAGCTGTGTCAACTCATGAACGCGGTTTAGATGTGCTGATCGCGTTTCATTGGCGAAATTCGCTTTTATAGTTACATTGACAAACTACTTTTGTTCAGCATAGAAAAAATTGGAAAAAGAAACATGTAACTACTAGCATTGCCTAGTGCTTTGTTAGAAGGCTGAATCTTGCCACGTGTCCGTATGTCCGTACAAGGTTGATATTCGGCGAAGGTATTTAAATCGATAGACTCGATATCAAGTGTATAATCTGTGATAACAGGTAATGGCGGCGGCGGCGGCGGCGGTGGAGGCACCCCGCCCGCAGTGAGCGCGGCGCCCGCGCCCGGCTCGGGCGCCGCGCCCGCGCCCCCGCCCGGCGCCTCGCAGCCCGACTACAGCGCGCAGTGGGCCGAGTACTACCGCAGCATCGGCAAGCTCAAGGAGGCCGAAGCCATCGAGGCGCAGATCAAGCTCAAGGTTACTTTTATTTTTACCCATAATGAACAATCACGACGCTCCTCAAACTCGTACTTAGTTTAACAATTTAACATAAAAGTTCATCTGCTATCTTCGACCTGTAGCTTTTTCGACTGTGACTGTGAATGTATAACAACCAACTTTTATTCTTATTTTATTACCTTCCGTAAAAAAGATCTTTGTGTAATCATTAGTCGTTTTGTCATGTGAGTTGTTGTGTTCCACAGACGACGGGCGGCAACGGCGGCGGGGCGACGACGCCGGGCGCGGCCGGGCCGGGAGGCGCGGGCGGGTCGGGCGGCCAGTACCAGCAGTACGGCGTGTACGCGCCGCAGGTGTACCCCGGCTACCAGCCCTACCCCTACCCGGGCCAGCCCAGCGCCGACCACCACCAGCAATAGGCCGTAAGTACAGCCCCACACCTCCACACACGCATACAGACATAGACTTACCGTGCTTAGTCCAATGACACATCTGTGGAAATTACGCGACGGAAAGTTTAACGTGCTTACGTTTTACAGAACAGGCTAAAATTCTAATGTCATAAACTTATCTATATAACGAGCTGTATTTTTTTTTTTTTTTGAGGTGGCCGCACCTCCGTCACCAGGCAGAGCATAGGCTTGTGGGACTATACGCCCCATAATTTTTATAGAATTAATTTCCGACTCGTAATTTCGGCTGGTGGGTTGCTTTGCATACATGGGTATGTTGCCAGCTGTTAAAAAGTACTACTATACTCTGTTTATTATTTTGGTTGTGTATTCTAAGTTGTGTGCTTAGGAGTTCTTATACTACATGATACGTGATTATGTTCATATTTGCCTGTTTTTCTTATTATTATTTTTGGTTTATTCTATGACATGTCGAATGCTCCCAAATGCTTTAACTATATCTTAATTGATCCGATTTGTTGTAAAAATATCTCTTGTAAAACCCTATTACGTATTGTTTTTTTTATTACAAAAACCAACGTTTAATGCCGTAAATAAAACCTCATAAATTATAAAACACCTATTTAAATCAATCAAATGACAAAACATAAACAATATTTATGATGAACAAAAGTAATGTAAAGAATTAAGTACTATGTGTACTATTTATGTAGCTTATTATCGCTTACCCAATTGGCGTATTCACCACTGTACTATGGACACTTGAAACAATATTTTTGCAATTTATTTAAGTTGTTCCAACTGTCACTATCACCCTGAAATGTATGATATTATTACTGACGTGTTGTTTTAATTTGAACAGTATTACATCCAGCATGTTATGATATATTTTGTGTACTTTTATCATAGGTGATTGGTTTATTTTTACATTGCAAATTAATCTTTATTTTACAGGCATTTTCCGTTATATATCACAAACATATTGACGAAATGCATGTCTTAATTTATGGTATATTCTATTTCAGTTTGCATGTCATACAAACATTATGTAAAGTTTATAATATGCTATATTGACGTGTCTAGTAGTGACGTGTGAGATGTGTTGAACACCGACTATTTAGTGTGTGTAGTGTTGCAGATGTAGGCCAGTTCCGGGGTTGCCTGCTCGTGAGCGCAAAATCGACAATTTGTTACGTAGCAAGTGTTGCCATGTTCGTTTGTTTGTGTGATTACAGAGCGCCGACGGAGGGCCAGGAGACCTGCAGCCGCCTGACTCCCCCGTTGTACATTCTAACGAAATAGTTTATAACTTGGAAAATGAACGCATCATACAACTTCTGCAACGCCTAGCTAATGATGACCCACAATAAATAACTTGCAGTCAGCGCCGGCTCTAGATCTGAGTCGATCTCTACCGCACGCATACAGCCCTCGACGCACGTGTGAACAACTGTATGATCTGATTATTTTAAAGCGATTATTATTTATGATTTTAAATGCAAAAATATTAATAGCCCACTTGGCACCCCTGGAGACATCGACTCACATCTAGAGTCGTCATGAACAGACAGTACATAGGCACATATCACATATTTATTTCTTGTGGGTAACTAACACTTGAACATTGTCAACAAACGTATATGATGAGATTATTTTTTACGAACACTATATTATTTAAACTTACGAACGGCTGTGTGGTTTATACTTTGAACTGTGTTATATCATGTTCTTTTTATACTGAAATGTTATGATTGTTTATGTGCCAATATTGATCATTTGACATGCCAGTCTGTCCAGGTATAAGTTAGAAAGCCACACTGCCTTAAAAGATGTAACAGAATGATCCAACCTACCACGGAGCTATAGAGAGAATGAACGAAAAGCGGACATCACGCCGCGAGGAGCCGAGGTAAATGCACTGTGCTGAGTGACTAGTTGACACGCATACGTCTTATAAATACATGTGTAATATCCACGTGAATTTGGAGATCACCAATTTATTTTTCAACAAAATCAGTAAGAAATCATGAGAATAGAACTCCCAATTCATGTAATGAACTATGTTTAGCATAAGTTAGGTTATAATGTTTGGCGCCACATCTCTCTGATCAGCTCGTAGGCTATAATGCTGGTATCAGTGATGTACGGTTATATAGCCTCGGTATAATTAGGTGTTAGTCTATATGAGAAATAAATGAGATAAAGGTAATGTAATACTATCTACATTCCTCTCGACACTGTTCACTTATGGTTCGACGCGGCTCACGCTCGACACGGCACCGAGGGCGCAAGCCCCCTCAGACTTGTATTAATTTTTAAGCATATAAAGTGTATATTGATTCACTAGTGTGTTCATTTTATTTATAATCATGGTTTCTGTCCACAGTCCCTGGAGGTAAGTGACCCTAACTCTAACAATATAAATCGTTGTGCTTTTTACTCTTTCTCAATTCTGAGGTTTTTATGTGTCGATTGACATTATTTTATTTGGTGAATTTTATCATTTCTGACATATTTTGCGTGATGGTGTTTTGTATTTTTAGTAGGATCCCTGATTTACTATTTTACAGTCACATGATATTTGTCGTGCGGTGAAAATATTGCAGGGGTCAGATTAATTTCCAATGTATGTTGAAGCTAAAATACGTAGTTGCATATCGTTTCAATATAGAGAATAGAATTGGCCTTAGTGAATTTTTGCCACGCCTCAAAAATCGCACAATGATCTCCAGTCGTGTATTTGAGTTATCAATTTATCATGTTATTTCCTATTTTATTAGGTGTAGATCTTACGTTGACATCTCGTAGATACTAATCTCATGGTTCACTGTTATATCGTATTCGTTTTATGATGTTTGCATATTTTAAATGTGCTTTTCACAGAATCGCATATCCAGAGATATGACATCACTTTTCTTACCAATACTGACGAGCATACTTCACCACAAAGGCGGGACATCTTTGACATGATAACTAATATTTTTAAACATTGACAATGTTTTTACGTTACATATTGTAACATTTCCATGTTTTCTCTTTATGCCCTTTATTTTATACTTGTATTTTTTACATCGCTGTGTACTTGCTGTGTTGATTTGATTATTATCTTGTGTGTATGCTATATTTGCGTCTCATCTTGTGATTGCCTCACTGCCCTCATTGTTGTCGATCTGTTAAAGGTGGGAGAAGTACTGCCACTCCTTAATATCATTGAAACTGACACAAAAATGATACAAATAATGTTGGAATATGGCGGAACGAGCACGAATGCTGAGATAAAGGTGGTATTACTGAGATTGTCTTGGTAAGTTTTACTCTAGATGAAAGGATGAAATTAACTCTGATTATCTGGTTACTCTCAAACGTCATGCCAAGCACTGTTAGAGTAGACCAAAGTATTGAAACTAATACACAGCTGATCTATGAGGGCTATGCATGGTCCATGTTATAGTATCACGTACTGAGGGTAACCCCACTATGAAAACTGCATAAGTATTTTGATTCGTGTTTTAGTGTCTTATTAACAAATATCAATGATCTCGGTTACATTGAAACGGTTAGTTCTGTCTGGCTAATGCGATTTCTAAGGAAAGTACAAAGTAACAAAAAAAAAATTGGCTTAGGGTCACTTTCGGCTATAAAAAAATCTTTGACAAAATTTTCTAATGGGCTTAAGAATTTCTTTCCACATAAACATTGAACACGGTGTATTCATACATGCAATTATGTGTATTAATTGATGAAACTACGCACACTAACTAGATAGCTTGCTATTGCTCGCTTTTTGAGGTTATTTTAACTGCAGTTTTAAATGAATTCGATATTGGAAACGCGATATCGAATATCGCGTTTCTGAACACAGATAAATTCGCTTAGATCTCATTGATATGTTTGTATCAACAGCTATTGAGAGTTGATCTGACTGAAGACCTCAAAAACCGGACATTTAGTGTGCAGTTGAATTATTTACAAAGTTCGTTTGAACGCACTTATCAATACGACTACAATTTAGCCATTTTATAAAAAGACAATCCAAAGACGATTA
This sequence comes from Standfussiana lucernea, assembly GCA_964057025.1. NCBI lineage: Eukaryota > Metazoa > Arthropoda > Insecta > Lepidoptera > Noctuidae > Standfussiana > Standfussiana lucernea. Next base: position 8,172,422 of record OZ059798.1, on the reverse strand, counting down.
CCATATAAATTAGAAACAGTAGTTTTATTGGTTGATATGATTAAGTGCGTTCACGCTTTACGTTTTGGACAAATCGTGTCTAGTCATACTCGATGAATTATTGATTTTATATTAGTTGTATCTATGTTCAACCATTTCATTTGCATTTTAGATTCGTAGACATCGTAAAAAAACAACAGTTATTCCAAATTACTTTTATTTTCATGTTACATATTTTGAATTTGATTACGTTATATTGGTTTTCACAGCGGCGAGTTAGGGGCGATACAATAAATTATATATAAACTATGTTTTGTTTTATTTCACAATAGGTATGAGAGAACATAGTTATAATTAGGACCTATCTTGTATAGTTCTAGAATACTCATTCTTCCTAGATGATAAATAATCTTTTATTTATACTTATTATCACTGTTAGGTTAAAGCTATAAGATAGTACACTATTAAGTTTCGGTTTTAAGTAGTTACGAATACACATAATTACATCACATTACTTAGGCTATTTGACTTAGATAGATAGATTTCTTTCAAGTAGAAACACCCTGCGCACAATTGCTTCATATACGCAGCTTTGACAGTTAGAATCTACCTATTCCTAATATTATTCAACTATATTCTAAAACCATGCTAAAATCTTGAAGATGGCAGTGTAAGTATCAACAGTTCATCATCCTATTATAAAACCGTCAGTACCTCTGCCGCTGATTGCTGTCAGTGTCGTCACCTGAAGTGCGCGAGTTGAGCGATGCCGTTGACGCACTCGACGTCCTGATGAGCTGCGAAAGACGGGACAACGACGCTGTGGCCCAGGGCTGGAGTGGACTACCTGCCTCGATGACTGGCGAAGGAGATACCCTGCGAATAAGTAGGCTTTGAAAACGCATCCAGAAAGCTTTGTTTGCTTCTGGTTTTACGAATTTATTCCCAAAGGCACCCTTGGGAAATCAGCCACTGATACAATTCGTTGGGTAGCCGCAAACCGCAGTAGCAACGAAAACGGTTCTTGAATTTTCGTAGATGTACAACAATTATTGTTGGCGGTTTTATCACCTAGTTTGAAGGGGAATCAGTTGTCACCGCGGGTCTTGTTATCCAGAAAGGGCCGCTTTGCCGCTGCGGTTTGTCACTTACAGAGTTGTACCGTTAAGTGTCGCTAAGTGGTAATGAAAACCCATTGTTCCAGCTGTCTAAGACTCGTTGGACCCAAACTATGTTCAAGGAAGATTGAGTCTTAACTACTTACTTCGGATGATAGCTTACCTATTTCGTCTGTGTCGTGCTGTTTTCGGTCTGCGAGTCTGCACGTGCTTGTTGGTTGCCTGAGCTGGCGCAGCACTTTCAACGTCAACTCCACTGCCGGCCCCTAGTCAAGTAATAAGATGAGCTTTCATTATCAGAATTAGGGTAATTGTAGCGTCGATGCAGATATCGAATCTAGTAGTTAGGCACTGAAGAGATGTAGAAATCTCCGCCCGCCATAGTTTTTTGACGCCTGAACAACACAGGCCCGAGCCGGCCGGGGTGTTCCGCACAAGGAAATGCGCACGTAGGATGGCAGCCGGGGAGCTATAGAAGTACCTATGGCGCAAAAGCTCTAGCTTGCACTTTAACAAGTTTTATATAGAGTCATGAGAGTTGTGATGACGATGGCAAAAAGTCGGGACAGGGCTGCCCCAAATTGGGAATTCCGTCCTTCAAGTCGGTGGGAAGGCGACCAGTCTAGGACTGGGAACCCGACCTTCATACTAATATTAGGGGTTCCGTACGCAAAATACACGCTTTGGACGTGGAGTTGCGGACACCAGCCCGTGATACAATACAATACAATACAATAGGGGTTAAAGTATGAAATTGCCGATTTATACTGCAAAATAACTTTTTTCTTTGTAAGAGTAACATATTTATTTACTCAAAATATTTTTACCCTCTGAAGTTCATTTATGCCTTTGTGATAGAACTCTGGGGATCTAGATTCGACAATCTGTGAAAGCATTTGTACTGCCTCCTGGGAAGAAAATTATTTACCACGTAGATGTCCAAATCACGAAAAAAAATGGTAGTCAGTTAGAGCAAGGTCTGGCGAGTAAGGAGGATGACGTATGGTTTCTAACTGCAGCTCCTGTAGAGTTACAACGGTGTCCCGTGCAGTGTGAGGTCTTGCGTTATCATGGAGCAATAATGGTGAAGATCGATTCACGAGTCGGGGCTGTTTCACTGCCAGTTTCGCCATCATTGTTCGAAGTTCGGCACAGTAAACATCTGCTGATATTGCTTGACCAGACCTGAGAAAGCTATAGTGAATAACACTATGAATAGACCACCAAGCAGTTACCATTACTTTTTTACTGGTAAGCTTTGCTTTAAGGCACTGTTGCGGCGTTTGACCGGGGTCAACCATTGCATTTTTCGCTTACGGTTATCGTCAAGAATCCACTTTTCGTCACATGTCACAATTTGATCCAATATTCTTTCATTTCTGTACCGATTCAAAAACGCATGCGTTGCGTTTTTGAATCGGTTTTAATACTCGTTTTTTTCTGCAGATCAGTCAAATCATGAGGCACCCATATCTTCTTATTGATTTGATGCAAATGAGTCTATATTGTAGGTAAGGTAACGTTAAACCATGCTGCTAATTCCTTGACTCGGATAGGCTTCCACCATCTCCTTCAATTCAGCGTTATTCACCTGAGTGAGCGGTCTGCCAAGTGGTTCGTTCTTCATGTCGAAGTTTCCATTACGAAAGCGTTTAAACCTAAAACGCACGGTGCGTTCATTAACAGTCTTCTCTCCAAACGCAGCATTGATATTGCGAGCCGTTTCTGCCGCATTAGCTCCGCGTCGGAATTCGTATTCAAAAATTACTCGGATTTTCGAAGTATTCATCTTTTCTGTCTAAGCTAAATAAAAAAACAGTTGAAATTCGAAAATCCAATGTTGGTGAGAGTCAAAGTGGCGGGTGTACCATAGCGAATCAAATTATACCAATCACCAAAAAAATGTACCTATAATGTACTATTTTGTACCTAGCTCTAAGAAATCTGTACCTCCTTCAGAACGAAATTATTTCGAAATTAAGGTACACCCGCCATATTGATGTCAATATGGCGGGTGTAACTTAATACTTTATTATTTAACCATTACTCTTAAAATATAATTACATCAAAAAAATGTACCTAAAAAGTAACTCAAGTAAAAAGAAATTAATTAATTAATAATTTCGAAATAATTTCGTTCTGAAGGAGGTACAGATTTCTTAGAGCTAGGTACAAAGTAGTACATTATAGGTACATTTTTTTGGTAATTAGTATAATTTGATTCGCTATGGTACACCCGCCACTTTGACTCTCACCAATGTTGCACATTTTTTAAACAAAAATCTCTGCATAATGTAAGAAAAGCTTCACTCGAATATCACACAACATGAAGGATTAATGTGAATTCAAAGTATCTATTACTATAAAACGGCATTTTCATTCTATTATTAAACATGATTTAGGAAAAACAAAAATGTTATCAGCCTAAGGTAATTTATGAACTGTCACATGTAAAGTGATCAATGTAAAGACTGCATTATTTGCGCATATTACCTACGGATCTTGCAACAAATGCTAGGTACTCTACTTCAAATCTGCAAAGTTAAAAGGTTGATGAAGGCAAGTGTACGTACCAACTACAATCATTGAGTGCTCCACGTGGCCTGGCGCCGGTAACCCGGTGGCAGACAGGATGCATAGAGGCCGTGCCGCTCTGATTCGAGCTACGTCTCCAAGCGCTCTGGTGAACAAAGGGGAACTTATTAGGTTGAAAATATCAATACATAGGTTGGTAAGTAGGTATCTACCGTGAAACTAGCCAAGTTTGCCCGTTTTTTATGAAAATAGAAATGTTTCAAGTTCTTTCTATGGGGACCTAAGTATATTTTGTCATTAACTACAACTAAACGACCGTATGCACGCATTTGCAATGTTAAATGGTTTAAATTAAAATTTAAACCAAGATTTGTTCGATTTTAATGGCGGGCAAAATAATCCGGACTTTAAGCCAACATTGCCCACGTCGATTTTTCACGCAAATCTGGCTAATTAAAATACGTAAAAATTACCACGACTACAATTTAGGGCAATCTTAACCTAGGTTTCAAAATATTGTTTGTAGTTTAATTCTAGACGTGGGTTTGTTTTTCTGAAATTTAAATTGACAATAAAATTAAAGCTAAGCAAATTTATAGATAAATGATTAAAAGCTGCTCTCTACCATTGTGAATTATACCCTATATGCATTGGTATATTTCCTATCCTGCAAAGACATATAATCACAAACTTCGCCTCTTTATAAAAATATAAATTAACTACACGCAGGTACTAATGTACCTGCGTGTAGTTAATTTATATTTTTAAAATAAACTTACTAAAATAATTATTTACTTTATTGCAAATGTCCCAAAAATACGTGTTTCATATACACTCACCTGTGTTTTCGCCATGAGGTACAATCCACAATCAGTCTACCAAGGAAATTTGCCCGCAAAAACACGCACTGCATTCGACAGTGTTTACAGGTTCCTAAATGAACGTAGGAACGAGTGCGATAGATAAAGTCACAAAAATTTTAATCAACTTATCATCCATGTAATAAATATTGCCACAAAACTAAAATTGCTTCCTCTGTTAGCGAATTTGCATAAAAATTGCTTTTAGGGCAAAGATAACTTGACTAGCAAAGTTGGCATATTTCACGATACATAAAAAATTGTATGGGACAAAATTTTAATACGAGTACCCATACGAGGACCGCCTCAGTGGAAACGAAACCTAATGTCCCTAATTTTTGGACAAGCGACCCTGATCGCACACGATCCAATGGATAAGAAAATAGAGTTATTACATTTTATTAGCGTGATGAACAATTTCCTGGGTCCCATAAGCCACTATTTGTGCACAGGCAAAGCTAACCAATTTAGTCTAGTCTTAAACCGGCTTTGTATGCACCTACAAAAAATAAGTATAAGGTATTGATTTATTGCAAATTCTTTGATTATAAGTATTGGTATATAAACTATAATTTTAAATTAGAATCTACTCGATTTAAATTACAACTAGCAACCCTAATAAACTGAAACCCAAACTCCCATTTATGTAATCGACTGAAAGACTTGTATCTATGGTCATGAATAAAATATTTAAAAAAAAGAAACCCAAACTGTCAATGTCAAAATCGGTCCACTCCATCATAGTAAAGTTGTCTGTGAAAGTTGTTCATGTCAAGCCAATCCAATCCAACAAGCATGTACATTGTACAGTGTACTTCACGTCACGTTTATCAAATCAGTTTTTCTGTTCAGTTAATATTCTCGCAAAACTGATGAAGCGATCATGAAGGAAGAAAGCTCATCATCGACAGCTAGTGTATCCCTCAGCCGTGAGACCCGAGACATAGAAGAAGACTTTATAAAAACTTATAAGAATTTACCTTTACTTTGGGACACCGATCATAAACATAACACGAATAAATACAAACGAAATGAAGCGCTAGACGTCCTGTTAAAAATAATAAAAAGATGGAATCCGTCCGCAACTCGTATGCACGTGAGACAGAAAATAAACATACTAAGATCCACATACAGGAAAGACAAAAAAAAATATTTAGCTTCTAAATGTATTGGGTCCAAGGATGAGGAAATCTATGAATATGAACCAAAAAATTGGAAGTTTTACGCACTGAAATTTCTTGATAAAAACTGTGATAGCAACAATATACCTGAAATCAGTGCAATCAATATGGATGACAATAACTTTGATGTAAGTTTATGTTTCTATCCATTGGACACTAGGTAGGTAACTGGAATAGCGTACTCTTCTCTGATGAGACTTGAATTTGTTTGAATGGTGAGGACCGACGAAGGCGAGTGTTACGAAGACCAAGGGAACGATCTGCCGTTGTGTGTTTTGAAGAAATCATCCCTTATGGTGGAGGGTCCGTAATGTTTTTAGCGGACGTAACTTCCAGCTATCGTATAGAAATAGTTTTCATTGAAAATGATTCACTAAATGCTCAAAGGTACATAACAGAAATCCTTTGTCAACATGCACTACCCGCACTGACTGTAATTGAGTGAAGATGCCATTTACATGGACGAAAATGCTCGGGCCCACCGTTGTGGCGACGTAGATGCATATATGTATGCAAGACACCGGTATTCGTCGTTTGGACTGGCCAACGCGGAGCCCCGACCTTAGCCCATTGAGTATGTCTGGTACCTCCTAAAAAGGCGAGTACAATCTGTCCAACCACTTCCACAAAACATTAGGGAGCTTAAACGAATGATCTCTTCTGATTGGGGACACATTCCACAGGACACCATCAAAAGTCTGGTGGAAAGCATGCCAAGACGATTACATGCTGTAATCGCTGCAAGGGGAGGTCATTTGTTATTAATTTTTCATGTCTTTTTAATTAATATACCATAAAAATACTTGTAGTCTTAATTTCATTATACCCATAAAACACAGGTTCCAGGAAAAAATTAAAAAAAAAAAATATTCTCATTGATAATAAGAAATTTCTAGTCATTTATGCTAATGACATACTAAAAATATTAATATTTTACATAGAAAAGCCAATGACTGTAAGTCGCCCGTTTTTTTTTTGGAAAGGAGTGTTTTAGGATAACTGGCCTTGACATAGTTTGGTCAATAATAGTACAATCTTTATTATGACTTGATGACGGCAACAACTTTCCCACTCTCATAGTAGGGATTTTGAGAGTGGGAAAGAGAACTAAAACATTCCTGCATTAAGAGGTCACAGTAGGGCCCTTGATCGGCAAAACTTGTTTTATATTTTTACAGGAAGAAGGCAGTGACAGATCGGCATCAGAAAATGGCGAGCCTTCATCTCACGCTATTGATGTCCTAGCATCCAGGGCTGAAGATGAAACACCAAAAAAAAGATTCAAAGCCGAAATAATGAAGAAATTCGTGAAGGTTGAATTAGCTGATTATTATGAACAAAACGATAATTTGTTGAACAGAGAACTGGAAGCCATTGGAGCCAATGTTATTTGTAAATTGAAGAGAATGGATCCACTGCAAAGATATCATGCGGAACTGCTGATAAACAAAGTTCTAATAATTGGCTTGAAGAACAATTTGTCTGACGGTACAGACTTGACTGATGTGTTTAGACCATGATATTTTTATGAAATTAATTTATTAGTTAGGAGCAAATTATTTTAATTATGTTTTAAATAGAAAATATTTCTGAAATAGGCAGTATTATTAACATGAATGTAAACAACCTTAAACCTACATAAAGATATTAAATTCTTAAACAGACAAAATAGGTACTGTTTAGTAACTGAATGGTGACCAAAACTTACGAGTTATTCCCAGAACTGGGTTGATCTTCCAAGGGCACATCACTCTCCACGGCACTGCTTTCAGATGCCACCAGGTACATAGACCTACAAAAGATAGCTTTGATACACATAAATTCAGAAATATTGAGGTATAATGTAGTCACTAATTAGCTGGTTATTCAGGGTGCCTTCGAATCTGTCAGTGGCAGATGTCGTGTAGACAGACAGGATACTGCACTATCGTTTTAGATCAGGTCACTTGCACGGACAATTTGCGACTTTTTTACCGTGCACAGGGTTTTCAGTTCTCGGGATTGACTGTAGCATAGATGCAGCTAATCGAGTTTGCGCAACGTATACGTTCATCGAAACACGTAGGTTCCACCGCACGTGGGCAGGGGTTGCCATTTGCCAGTTTGAGCGTGAGGGCTATAAGTATAAGTTATTAGTCGGTACCTGGCAGGTACGTAAAGATGAGGCGGTGGTGGAGCGGCGCGGCGTGATGCAGATCGTGCGCGGCGGGCACGCGACGCACGGCCCAGCAGTACTGATTCTGTAACAACACAAAAAAGAATTAAGTGAATTTTAACTAATTTGTGTTTTCGAATGTTGGCTCAAGATTTTCGTCTTTAAAAAAAACGAAGTAATTAATTAATCCAGCCATGCTGTACAAAAATATTGTAGCACGTGGAAAATTACAAATTGTGCCAATTTCATTTGAGTTGCGTTTTTCGGCATCAACACATGTCATTCTTTGGTGATTTGCGTTGTACCTACCTGATATAGGATCGCTGTCGCTGTTCTCGTTCCTCTCGCGTTTCCACGCAGTGTCGGTGGTAGTTGGCGCGTCTGCAGCCACTCCGAACAGTCCCGACACCGCACCGGCGACCACGCGGCGTGCTGATCTAGCGGCCGTCTGACAACAAGTCGCACAATCAGCCTATAATGTCCCCACTGATAGGTCACTGGCCTCCTTTCTCTGAGAATGAGTGGACCGTAAACCACGACGCGGGCCCAGTGCGAGTTGGTAATATCATCTAACCACCGTCAGCCATTTAACTAAGCCTGAAGTGAAACGGACTGCCAGAGGTGACTGATGGAAGTTTCTGATACGACACCTATCCGAGTAACATCTACAAGTGAAAACTCACCGTCTTAGGTTAGCCTTTCCCAACTATGTTGAGGTCGGCTTCCAGTCTAAACGGATGCAGAAGAATACCAGTATTTTATCTGAGTAACGGTTGTTGGGCGTACAGATGTCCTACCAAAATCTGGTTGACGGCGATACAAAACTAAGTCACAAACTTACAGAAACATTGATGTCAATCTCGGGCACGTCGTCCAGATCAGCAGCTTTTTCAGCAAGAGCCCTGATTTCCAACTTGTCAGGCGTCGCGTCTTCAGCCAGCTTGATCAACTCGTACAAATAGTCACGGAACACCTCATCGGAAACTAAAGACAGGATATTTGCGATTTATTTGATGTTTTAGTACCGTACCCAAAAGAGCATCACGATGTTATCAAAACACTTACCTGGCTTCTGAATTTGTATTTCAATCTGCTGCATCCCCGGGCCGTAGATCTGTCCATACATCGGATACATTACTCCCTGCTGACCGTATGCCATAGGTCCTTGCATTAAAGTTACTGGCATTTGAACACCAGGTACTTGCATTACTCCACCAAAATGCTGCATTTGGCCACTGGACATTTGGGTACCCATTAGTGGCATTTGAGCACCAGTGACTGGGCCACCTGACAGTGGCATTTGAGTACCAACGTAAGGCATTTGGCCTCCTGGCAGTGGCATCTGAGGACCTGGGTGTGACATTTGACTACCTGGTAGTGGTATTTGAGCACCTGGGTATGGCATTTGGCCACCTGGCAGTGGCATTTGAGAACCAGGGTATGGCATTTGGCCACCTGGTTGTGGTATTTGAGCACCTGGGTACGGCATTTGGCCTCTTGGGGGTGGTATTTGGCTTCCTGCGTATGTCATTTGGGCTCCTGGTAGTGGCATTTGGCTACCAGTGTAAGGCATTTGTGCACCTGGTAATGGCAATTGAGAACCGGGTAGATGCGATTGTAAGCCAGACATTTGAGTTCCCATAGTCATTTGGGAACCAGTAACGGGCATTTGGACAGTAGTTGGAACAGCACTGATTGACATCGACGGCATTGTGCCAACTACAGAAGTCTCTAAACAGCTCTTGTTTTGAGGAAAAGATGAAGGCACACTGAGCTGGTTAGGTGTTTGGATCATTGACTGAGTTGAAATCGCGGAGGCCAGTATATGTGAAGACTTTCCGTTGACCAGCAAATCTGGAGTCGGTTGCTTATGTTCTTGACCTGTTGATAATAACAAGACCTATTTTATGGGTATTCTGAAACAATAGAATATTTTTTTGTCATCTCAGTTAAATATACGTACCGGTGGTTCCTGTAGTGCCCAGGTTCATTTCCTGTGTGAATGCCATGACGTTGAGGGCTGAAGACAACGCGGGAGCCACTCCTCCGCCCTCGCCACCTGCCTGCGGCACTAAAGCACCACTTGCTGATGTCACGCAGTCTGGTGGTGGCGCAGCGGTACGACGACTGTTGGGACACATAACCATAAAGTCGTAAGATTGTGACGTAACATTTAGCTGACTAGCAGAATCCTGAATTAGAGACGTGTTTTTGTCACATACAATAAGACGCCATCCTCAGACAAATCAATTTGGTGGCTATTTGACCATGGGTTTAAAGTCCAACTGTCAATGGGGAAATCTTTTTATTTTACGTACCTATGGACCAGGGGGCGGCAGAAAACGGTGTCAGCAGGCGGTGAACGGGGCCAGGCGGCAGCGTCAGGTCTTAGTAATTAGATCAGATAATTACTATTATCAGCACTACGTTGTAAAAACAAGGACAACCAAGCAGTTGTGTATTTTCCTCCGGCAGACTGCGAAGGGCGGCGCGCGAGCCACCCTTTTCATACAAGCCTTACGTACTACATATATTCTTGTCTGCCGCCCCGTATTTTTAGATACAAGCACTATATTCTTCTAGCCTGCCGCCCACCTTTTATAAATCTGTAAAAAGAAAATCTAACCTTTGCCGGTACTTATGCTAAAATGTCCTGGCTGTCTTCGCTCGCTCTTACTGCTAAGTTTTCTTATTTTTTTCAAACTAAAAATAAGTTAACTGTCATTTGTTTGAATATTGAAATGAAAATTTGTTACTTATCCAAGGAGGAGTGCTAAAATTTGCGAGGTCGCTCATGAATCGTTAAATCTCTGAAGTCTTGGCGGCCCGCTTTCAATTCAAACATATGGCGATGTAAATGATGATAATAGAGGGGGCGGCAAATTTCTGGTCGGCCCCAGGCGGCAAAAACTCACGCTACGCCGCTGGTTAATGCTCACCCTAATGGTGCCTTGGTAGGTGTGGAAATAGACACTCTGCCCCACATCAGACGACGCAACTCTTCTCCGCTGATGCCGCGGCGACGCAGCTCGGCTATTGTCACCTTGCCGACGCGCTGTCGTAATAAGCAGGTAAAGAAGTACAATAATGTTAAATTATTATGATCTCTCAGACTATGAATAGAAGATTGTATACTACCAGGCCTAAAAGATTCCACATCTTTCGAAAAATATTTATTAAACCTACATAACAATAATCATAATTTATTTATCATATTTTTTTTTATCTTTTTTTTTATAAAAGCTGAGAAAGAGAAACAATTCCTCGATACGGCTCGCATTGTGAGGAGGTTGCTGTCTCTGGAGCCCTAACCACCGGTACCTTGGACCCTGCTCCCGATACCGGTGGACAACTATTTTTTTTTAATATTTTTAAATGCTTTTTTGTCTTTTTTTTAAGAAATATTTAAAAATGTAAAAAAATGAGATGATAATTGAATAAAGGAAATCATAATTTGTTGTCATTTTCAAAAAGGATATAATTTTCAAAAATTTCGACAATTCAGACTGTCAGTAAAAACTGATGATAGGGCCCATCAAAAATTCGCTTTCCTAATTTGGCTTCCGTTCTGGTAATGCAGGTAAAATACTAACTTGACTAATTCGGGAGCAAATTAATAATTAAAAACTTGCATGAAAAAAGAACATAATATTACTACTCCTACCTACGTGCATTAAAAAATATCCTATAAGTAGTAATTCCTCACCTTCCAATTGGTCAACGCGCCCTTCCTCTGCTTAGCCCTGGTCTTGGCCGCACTCTTGATGATCATAACGGCTCTCACCTCGTACTTAGGGTCATCAGAAGGTCCCAGACCGATCGAGTACTCTTGTAAGTACTTGTGAGCGTCCTCTTGGGCCACTGATCGTTCTAGTGATACGACTATTTTTGCCCACTGAAAGGAAGTAATATTATTAGGTTCATAATAGCACGCCTGCATAGCCTGAAAGACAGGCAGAGGGCACTGATCGGAGATTAGTGCCTGGTTGTTACCGTTGTTGGCAATAGGCTCGCCTCCTACGTCGCAACTTCGCAAGTCTAACGGTAATGTTACTTATTTAATTATGAAAATCCATAATGACCTATCAAAGGACTATTTAATGACAATAATGTCCCATAAGGATAATTTTGATGATAGCATGACGATTGACAGGGGAAAATGCAAGAAGAAAACATTTTGCGCCGACCCCAAGTACCATGGAGCAAGAGCAAGAAGATGATGTGTGAGTGGGTATTGTCTCTGCATCACCCAAAGATATCGAGACTGATAGGAAATGCCTAAGGCATTAAGTCCGCCTTTGTACAGTTTTTACTTGTGCATAAAGTTTTCATAAATAAATAAATGACGATGTAGGTATCTACTTTTCAAAACAAAGTGAGAATACTACCTGTTTAACCCATTCCTTCTCAGACTGTTCGATGACATGTGCGTAAGTGTTACCCATCATGGCGATCAACATGTTGAGCAGTAGGATAGGCACGAACACCATGAATATGGCGAACACAGTCTTCGATAGATTCGGATACGTAGTCATGCTGAGGTCTGTGTACTGTAAGAAATGAAGAATGGTTTTGTTGTTAGGCAAGTACCTAATTACTTTCATGTGTGGCATATTTAAACAGAATGGGCTCACAACTGTAAAATTCAGTAGGAAAAATTCAATCAACCCCTGTATTTCCCCCTTAGGGGTGGATTTTATTTTTCAAATTTAAAAGGGATCAACTTTGAGATATACGCTGTCCGATAAAAAAAGAATCATTGAAATCGGACCTCTCAGTAAAAAGTTATGCGTGGTAGATACATAAAAAAATATAAATACGGGTCGAATTGAGAACCTCCTCCTTTTTTTCGTCGGTTAAAAATAAACTGATAAGATCACGCCTGTAAACACCGAAGGGTAAGGCATAGGGGTACCACGCAGTTATAGTTCCCATCTGCCTAGCCTTTTCTCAATTATGTTCGAGTCGGCTTTCAGTGTAACCAGTTGCAGCTGTATACCAGTATTTTACATGGAACGACTGCCTATATCTGACCTCCACAACCCAGTGTCTGGGTTAGGGTTACAAGATACCGCTTGGCAAGTCTGGTTGTAGGACTTTCGGGGTTCTTACAATCCGTAACGGTTTTCAAAGATCTACAGATTACAGTAGGGACCGGGGTTTTCAAGTCCCATACTAACTCCTATGTAGATAATAGGGGATTATCATAAACTGAAAAGTAAAACTATGGAATATCTGACTCACACTGTAATCTCCTAGCGTGATCTGGAACAGTGCCATCCAAGTACTAGGATAACTTGAAAACAATGTGGACTGCACGTTTGGGAACCCTGTAATAAAGTTGAATGTTACATACGCACTGTAGAGCTACCTGAGCTGTATGACCTTTTAATGCAGGAATGTTTTAGTTCTGTTTCGAGAGTGGGAAAGAAATGGCGCTAGACAGCTGTTTAGCGCCATGGTAGGTCATGGTAGGCCACCTGTTAGGTGGCTTACTTCTTAGCGCCTAGAACCTAGCGAGTAGCAAAGTGAAACGAATGTTTTAGTACTTTCGCTTCCAGCTGCGCTGCGTGAAATAAATGTGGTAATTTCCCCAATACACAATAAGTAGGTAGGTCAGAAATAAAACCTTACCTTTGTATAAGAAATAGAAAGACTGCGAGAACCCGAACAACACAATGGAGTAGATGATACCGAAGGTGAACATGTCACCCGTGATCATGCTGTAGATCATCGTCACAAACGGACCCGTCAGCTTTACTGCACTGCCGACAAAAAACGGAGCATTGAGTCTTCTCTTAAGATGTAGGCCGAGGTAACCTAATGGGTGTAAAAAGGCCCTTAATGAAGCCGAAAGCCACCTTGTTCTCCCCGGTATGGTATTGCGATATTTTTTACGTTCTAGTTACGTAGATATTGGAGTTCAAAGTTCCAACTTTGCGTGAGTATGAACGGAATAAGGACTTACCCAGCGAAGAACATAAGTAGGAACCAGAATCCCGGCAGTAGGAATATCAATAGAGCTTCTTCTAACATCGGCTGCCGCATCAGCCGCGCTGGTATGCATGCTAACAGCAGCAGGTTCGAAATCAGGAAGATGAACTTCGCAGGTTCGTGGATCTGGAGAAAAACGAAACATATAAATCTCCTAAAAATTTACGCAGGTTTACCGTGTAGACATGAGCTCCAAGGATCACGCGTATTGTGTGACTGCGAATGCAGAGAAAACAAATTAATAAAGTCCCTTATTGCATGCGTGCCACGAGTAACTGCGACGCGATTTGCGGAGCGATGGTATTCACGTGAAGGAAACAAGAGACGCGTGCAATCGTCGTTTGCCGCAATCGCATTGCCTGAGGTCATCAACGGGGCTTTAAGGTGAAAGCGCCAGGGTAGCCCGCGAAATTATTTTTTTAAAGCCTAAGGGCTCTTTGAAATTTGCAGGTCAGTGTCGGTTTGTATGTTGATTAGAATATGTTTTGCGACCGTCCAAAACCAAATTACAAAAAACGTAAGAAAATTTGAATTTCGCGGTCTACCCTGGGGCTTCACCTAAACAAAAGCAAACAATTATTTGAGAAGACTTACCAATTGCTTAAAATAAGCCACTAGGCCCTGGTTCTTCAGCTCATCTCCCTGTTGCAATATAATATAGCAGAGGGTACTGGCTAGAGTCCCAAGTTCACTTGCCAATCGGATCCCACTCCTCGCATCAGCAATCTCGAGCCCCCAGTCCGGATGGGCATCCGCTTCGACACTGCTATGTCGAAGGTAGACGGAGAGGGACAGGAGAAGGAGGTGGAGCATCAGGATTAGGAGGCGTTTAAGGAATTTGTTCTGTAACGACAAGAGCAATAGGTTTAGTTTTTATTAATGAAGATGAGTACTTAGGCTATTTAGATAATTTCCCTAATTTAATCGCGCTCTTAAGGAGGATGGGCGTTTTGAAAACTTATAAAATCCAATAACAACATAAATAACCAATTTCCAAAAAAAAAACTCTAAGAAGTGGAAAATAACTTTACTTTTGGTAGTCACAATTAAATCTGTTCTTCATAACAAAGGATACGTACTCGTGCAAACGTCTTCCACTTTTCTTCGAGGAGCCTCTGAATGATGCCACCATCCAACATGTTGAGATGCTCTTGTTTCGTACCATTCAAGATTATGAACAAAGCGGAGTTCCAATCTAAAAAATAAACAATCATTCATATAGACTGGATATTAAAGAAATTATAAGTAAATGAAAAAAAAAAAAATTCTTCCTCTATTTATCTCAGTACCTACCTCCTAACATTATTACGTATCTAAAGCTTGTAAGTTCGGTAATCTCCGAAAAAATCCTTATCCAATTCCAAAAATTCACAGATAAAAAGCTACTAACTACACTATTGCCGTGTGAACGTTTGTTGTTTTATAACCACAAGCTTCACGCGGGCGAAGTCGTAAGTAGAAACTAGTGACTAATATTTGGTGTGTTAAATTGCCAATCAACGATGTTCTTTGTATGGAGTATAAACATCCTTTATTTATACCTTGGTTGTGTACGAGCTCGGCCAGGCATTCAATAAAATATTGATTTTATCTGGGGCTTGTTGGCGCGTCTATAGTGTCTAAGTAAAGATAATGCTTGCACCCCGGCCGGACCCTTGACGCAGGTAGGGAAAAGGGTGCGTCCACACGTGGCGCGATGGCATACCTACCTACTGCAGCTGCCATACTTCGATATTGAATTATTGCGTTATTTTGATCTGGACCTAGTTATGTGTTCAATTTAGTAGCTACGTCAACTTAAAAGCTTCTAATTATTACTTCTATCTAGAATAATGTGATATATTTGTTATGTAGAAAGAACTTGTAAAATTGTCTTTTTTTCTTCGAAAAACTAACCATTCTTTGTTAATTAGCTGTGAGTTTTCCTAATAAAATAAAATTAATCAGCGTTCAGTTAATGCTCGCGGTGAGAGCACGAAGTAACGCGGTGACGCGGAGAGCGAGCGCCAAACGAAACAGTTAGGTTGGCAGCCTTGACAAGAATGTGGCTCCCCCTCTCCGCGTTCCCCTTCGTTGGCCGAGTGAGCGCTTCCCCCCCGCCCGTTCTTCACCGCACGCAGTTCGCGCTGGCTGCGAGGCGCGGCGTCTCGCGTCACATACACAATCATAAGGTTGTTGTTTTGAACAGGAATTGCCTTGACTAACTTTTGAAACATTGGTGAGTCAGTTGTTACCTACCTATTGTTTATCTTCACTAGTTACCTAACTAGTTTAGTTTTATATTGTTATTACCACATTGAACACAGCCTAGATGTAGATACGTTATAGTCGGTCAACTCGAGCGTCATCGGGGGCAGGAAGGGTTGCGGGGGGAAGTGGGCGTAGCCTAAGGGCTAAGTCTAAAACCATAATCTGATTTACCTATAATTTTGAAACCTTTCTTTTATGTGCAAAGTGAAAGGAATGTCAAAACTAAGTAGGTACAGTGCTATAAGGATCTTTTGGTGCTTGAATGAATTTGATAGGAGGCGTTGTTAGTGATTTGTGAAGTGTTTCATGAAATTGATTTTGAAAACAAGATGGCGCGGGCGGCGTTAATTCCAAATTCGCGTCATAAGATCCATGTAGCTACAAGTATCGTTTATGCAGCCGTACAGTGAAGCTATTTATTCTTCCATGGACCTGGACCAGTCATTTATTGTACCTACTAAACGTCTAAGTTGTTAATAATGTTACGTCGTACGTACGAGATCTTTCGAGAAAGGACGTGATTCAGTGTGTTTGCGCTAAAAACTTCGAGAAGCGTGCCATTATTATTAGTTCAAAGTTAAGTAGGTAACTACTTATAAAAAATATTAGGAATTGTCATTGTAATTTCGACCGTACGCCGAGGGCATAAAGTACCTACTTCTTTATTCGGTACAAGTAGGTTATTATTTTTTTTTGCCTACTACTTGGTAATGTTTTTTTGTTGATGTTTTTATCGAACCGTTCTACACATCGCCAGAATGTTCGTGAATAATGGGGTAGTATAAAAAGCACAAGCGCCGACACACAAGGAGTAGTCTGATTCAGGCGATACAACGGAGCGAATCGAAGTGAACTAGAAGTGCGATATCCAAGCGAATAGTGATCAGTAGTGTACTTGTGATTAAGATTTAAGTGTTTTGTGTTTAATAAAGTTATTAAATTGTCTGATTGGTAGTAATTAATTTATCCCATACCCAGCTCGTAACAATTTGGTGTCAGAAGTGAGGGATAAATTATGCCAATTCTACCGAAGGACGACACGGACGGTATCCGTACCAGGAGTCAGCGACAGCAGGACATGGACCAAAGGCGGTTTGGAGATTCCCCAACACAGACACCGGGTGGTGTCCAGCCTACGTCAGTGCCAGTCGCTGGCCCATCCGCAGTTCCTACAGCATCAATGGCGCCAGACTTGTCAGCTTTAATGGCGCTGCTACAGGAGCAGGCTCGCCGTCAAGAAGAGCAGGCTCGCCGTCAAGAAGAGCAGGCTCGCCGTCAAGAAGAGCAGGCTCGCCGGTTGGAAGAGCAGTTGCAGCGAGACAAAGAGGAGCAGGCTCGCCGTCAAGAGGAGCAGGTTCGCCGGTTGGAAGAGCAGTTGCAGCGAGACAAAGAGGAGCAAGTCCGCCGCCAAGAGGAGCAGGTCCGCCGCCAAGACGAGCAGATGCTCCTCATAAAGGATCTTCATGCAACTTTTGGCAAAGACCTAAAGGTGATGAAGGATCAGGTACAGCAGCACGAGAATCGCCTCTCAGAAGCCGAAGTTCAGATCGCTGGGGTGAAGAAGGCTTTGGGGGAACTGAAGACTGGAGACTTGACTGTAGCTTCAGTAGTTGCTGCACCTTCAGCGCGGGGCTTTAAGGTGCCTCCATTCGATGGCACATCTTCGTGGCCGGCTTATAAAATTCAATTTGAGGCCGTTATGAAGGCGAATGGATGGACAAAACCGCAAGCCATGACCGCGCTCACCTTGGCCCTCCGAGACCAGGCCCTTAATATTCTTGAGGCGCTCGGCAAGAATGTAACCTACGAGCAGCTGCTGGAGGCGTTAGAGTCCAGATACGGTGACGCGCACCTGGAGCACGTATTTCGTGCTAAGTTGAAAGATCGTGTTCAACGTAGTGGCGAGAATCTACAGCAGTGGGCCCTCGAAGTTGAAAAGCTGGTTCGGAAAGCATACCAGTCTGCCCCTGCACTTATCGATGGGAATCTGGTACAAGCGTTCGTTGATGGAATACGCGACCTAGAAGTTAGAGCCGCTGTGAGACTTGGGCATCATGAGGCGCTGAAAGACGCCTTGGCCCATGCCTTAGAAGTAGAGGCAGTGAGGCAGGACCACCGAACGCACCGCGTCAGAGAGGTTGTAGCATCTCCTGTACGCGACCGGCCGCAAGGGTACAGTTTTAGGTGCTACACTTGCGGAGAAAGGGGTCATCTTCGGTCAAGCTGTCCTAAGCGCGGCACTCCGAGAGAAGATCAGCAGGGAAGGGTGGCTGAAGTGACTGCCCAGCCACAGCAGGGAAACGAGTAAATGCCAGGACTGGGGGGCGAGTGCTGGCTGGTATTGAAAAGGCCCCGAGAATCTTGATCTCGCAAGCACATGATGGGAACAGCCTGACCATCAAAGGCGAAGTCAATGGAACACCATGCAAACTGACGTTGGATACTGGAGCTTCTCACACGGTCGTCAATTCTCACCTAGCAAGTCGGTTCCTTGGGGACTACGTCAATAACCACGACCGTGTACGATTACTAACAGCTACCGGTCAGCACATAATCGTCCGAGGAAAAAAGGAGGTGGAGTTAAAATTGGGTGATAGAACTTACCAGCACAATGTCATCGTGGCCGATATAGTGGACGATTGCATCTTGGGCTTGGACTTCATGCGGAAACATCGTTGCGAGATCGACGTTGATCAAGGAGTATTGAAATGTGGTTCACATGAAGTCTTCATGGAAGGTGCACCATCAGGAAAAGTGTACTGCTTGAAAGAGATTGTTCTTCCTCGCAGATCAGAAACAATTGTGCCAATTAGATTACCACAGAATTCTGGACACAAAGATCGAAGTGTTCTGATAGAAAGGGTGAACAATGACTTCCCATGGAAGATGGCACGTACTCTGGTCAAGGCCACCAACGTCTCAGCAGTACGCATACTGAATCCAAGTTACAAGGAGCATGTGATCAAGAAGGGCACCTTGATCGGTACTTGCGAGGAAGTAGCTTGGATGCGTCAATTGCAGGATCCGCCTACCGGAAATAAAATTCGTAGTGCAAAATTTGACGTGTCAACGCTTTTGGAAAACTGCGATTTAACTAAAGGAGAAATGGACAAGGCTAAGAAGATGTTACTTCAGTACGCCGACACTTTCTCTTCAAACGATGCTGACATAGGGAGAACTGGACTTGTTCAGCATAAGATTAATACAGGCCACGAGCTACCAATCCGTCAGCGACCAAGAAGACTGCCAGTTGCACGAGAAAAAGAGGTGGAAACCATGATTGAGGGAATGGTGAAGGACGGTGTTATAGAGCCTTCATCGAGTCCATGGTGTTCTCCTGTGGTCCTGGTAAAGAAAAAGGACGGCAGTATGCGCTTCTGTGTGGATTATCGACGACTGAACGACGTCACGAAGAAGGACAGCTACCCGCTGCCTAGGATCAATGACACACTGGATACGCTGACTGGTATGAAGTGGTTTACCACACTTGACCTGAAAAGTGGCTACTGGCAAGTAGAAATAGACCCCAAGGATAAGGAGAAAACTGCATTTTCAACAGGAAAAGGGTTGTGGCAGTTTAAAGTTATGCCATTCGGTTTGTGCAATGCTCCTGCGACGTTTGAAAGGTTGATGGAGCAAGTACTCGCCGGATTGATTGGAGACGCATGTCTTGTATATCTAGACGACATTATCATTGTGGGCCGTACATTTGAAGATCACCTTAAAAACCTCAAGCGAGTGCTGTCGAAAATCCAAACAGCAAATCTCAAGTTAAGTCCGAAAAAGTGCTCGTTTTTCAGACAACAAGTAAACTTTTTAGGACACATAGTTTCGGGGGAAGGTGTTCAAACAGACCCGGAAAAAGTAATCGCCGTCAAGGATTGGCCAGTTCCGAAAGACAAGACAGAGGTCAGAGCCTTTCTGGGTTTGTGCTCCTACTATCGAAGGTTTGTCAAGAATTTTGCCGACATTGCGAAACCTCTGCACAAACTCACTGAGGAAAAGCGGCAATTCTGTTGGGACGAGAACTGCGACGTCGCATTTCAGGAATTAAAGAAACGTCTGTGCAATACACCTATTTTGGGATATCCTGACATTGAAAATGACTTCATAGTTGACACAGATGCAAGTAATACTGGAATTGGGGGCGTGCTGTCTCAACGGAAAGGAGACCAAGAGGTTGTCATAGCTTACTTCAGCAAGTCTTTATCCAAACCAGAAAGAAATTACTGCGTTACAAGACGGGAGCTACTCGCCGTAGTAAAGACATTGCAGCACTTCAGTAAATATTTGCTGGGACGTAAATTCCAATTACGAACTGACCATGCTGCATTGAAGTGGCTATTACAGTTTAAGAATCCAGAGGGGCAAGTGGCGAGATGGATTGAACTACTACAAGAGTTTGACTTCATAACTGAACATCGCAGTGGGAGAACTCACGGTAACGCAGACGCCTTGTCAAGAAGACCTTGTCCTGAAGACTGTAAGCACTGTGCCAGGCAAGAGACTAAAGAAGTAGTGTCCGTGAGGATGCTTAGAACAGATCTCAGCGATGAATGGAAGGAAACCCTACAGCAGGCTCAGCAAAATGACTCGGACATCAAACCGATCTTCGAGTGGATCAAAGCTGGTGCTCCTAAACCTAAGTGGAGTGATGTGGCTGCGATGAGTTCCATCACGAAGAGTTATTGGGCGCAATGGAACAGCTTGGTGATCCAGGATGGAGTCTTGTGCCGTAAATGGGAAAACGCTCGAGGGGACAGCTGTCATCTACAAATGGTTGTCCCTAAAGCTAAGGTACCAGATGTTCTACGGCTCTACCATGATGGATGTTCAGGAGGACATATGGGGGTAAAAAGAACTCTACTAAAAATTCGAGAACGCTTTTACTGGATCCACTGTCGAGATGATGTGGAGGACTGGTGTCGCAAATGTACCAGTTGTGCGGCCGTGAAAGGACCCCACACACGCAGCCGAGGTGCATTAAAAGTGTACAACGTTGGAGCCCCTTGGGAACGGATAGCACTAGACGTTGCGGGACCATTTCCAGAAAGTGAGAGCGGAAACAAGTACTTCCTGGTGGTCATGGATTACTTCACAAAGTGGCCAGAAGTCTTCGCCATTCCTAATCAAGAGGCTACAACTGTCGCAGATAAATTAGTTCAGGAAGTTTTCTGTCGTTTTGGAGTACCCTTAGAAATACACAGCGATCAAGGAAGGAATTTTGAATCGCAAGTATTTCAGGAAACTTGCCGATTGATGGGTACCTACAAAACCAGAACCACCTCTTACCACCCACAATCTGATGGAATGGTGGAACGATTCAACCAAACGTTGGAAAGATATCTGGCAAAAGTCGTGGAAAGCAGGCAAAGGGATTGGGATAAGCACATACAGCCGTTTCTACTGTCCTTCCGCAGCGCAGTCCACGAAAGTACGACTGTGACGCCAGCATTCGCGAACTTTGGAAGGGAATTACGGTTGCCTGCAGATTTAATCACTGGAACTCCCCCTGATGCTCCACGTAGTGTAACAGATTACGCACATGATTTGCGTAACAAGTTGAATGATGTTTATGAGCATATCCGACAATCCGGCCAACGGATGTCTGAAAAGATGAAGACCCGTTATGACCGCAAGGCAAACAGTAGGGCTTTCGACGAGGGTTCACTGGTGTGGTTACATAACCCAGTGCGGAGCAAGGGGAGGTCTCTGAAATTGCAAGCAAAATGGGATGGACCATACCGAGTCGTGACTAGGATCAACGATGTCACCTACCGAATACAGAAGGGTCTACGAGGCGCGCCTAAGATTGTTCATGTAGACCGATTGGCCCGATACTACGGGGCTAATGATGCTCGGGACGAGCATGTCTAAGGAGGGGGCAGTGTTACGTCGTACGTACGAGATCTTTCGAGAAAGGACGTGATTCAGTGTGTTTGCGCTAAAAACTTCGAGAAGCGTGCCATTATTATTAGTTCAAAGTTAAGTAGGTAACTACTTATAAAAAATATTAGGAATTGTCATTGTAATTTCGACCGTACGCCGAGGGCATAAAGTACCTACTTCTTTATTCGGTACAAGTAGGTTATTATTTTTTTTTGCCTACTACTTGGTAATGTTTTTTTGTTGATGTTTTTATCGAACCGTTCTACACATCGCCAGAATGTTCGTGAATAATGGGGTAGTATAAAAAGCACAAGCGCCGACACACAAGGAGTAGTCTGATTCAGGCGATACAACGGAGCGAATCGAAGTGAACTAGAAGTGCGATATCCAAGCGAATAGTGATCAGTAGTGTACTTGTGATTAAGATTTAAGTGTTTTGTGTTTAATAAAGTTATTAAATTGTCTGATTGGTAGTAATTAATTTATCCCATACCCAGCTCGTAACAATAATAATAACTAATATTTTTATATAAATTAGGATAGGATAGAAGGATATTGTAAAAATGTAGATTATATGTAAGAAAATTGAATAAACGAACTAAAATCTTACTGGTCCTTCCATCAGGCAGCAAGGTATCCAGAGCATTCAGCGGGTAAGCAGAGCAGGTGATATTGGAGTACCGCCAGAACTCCTTGGCGGACAGTTCCAACATTTCCCTGAAGACGGACGCTCGGCCTAGCTGGCAGGCCAGCGTTAGTGGCGTGAATCCTGCCAGGTTCATACGACCGTTGCTGGCAGGGACCTTCGGGTGCCGGAGCGCGTAGCCGAACATGTCCTGGTTTGAGGACACGGTAGGTATAATCATGTTGTAATTTTACGTGGTTTTTATGTGAGCATTTCTACAGGGCCAAATTCAACTGGCTAGCAAAACTCCGCAGATCTGATACCCTAAACACAATGAAAAAAAATGCCCGCAGGAAAACACGTTTTTTGTTCTGCAGTTTTCTTTCTGCGATTATCATGGCAGATAGTTCATTTACTTAAAATTTTAGTTTAGCGCTATCTTATTCAATTTGACTTTCACTACATAGTATAAAACAAAGTTGATTCCCGCTGTCTGTCTGTCCCTATGTATGCTTAGATCTTTAAAACTACGCAACGGATTTTGATGCGGCTTTTTTAAATAGATAGAGTGATTCAAGAGGAACGTTTATACATATGTATAATACATGCATATCATAGTAGAGAAAATATTAGTATCTACATTGCACCCGTGCGAAGCCGGGGTGGGTCGCTAGCGTATTATAATTAATAACATTTCAAAGATTTTGCTTTGTAGGACTCACTCCGAAACCAAACAAGATAGTTTTTAGGCACTCAAGATAGTTTTTATACACGCCCAAAATATAAGCACACGGCGTAAAATTTGTTTTTTTGTTGCCCTGTATTAGTAGTAAATCAACCAAAACTCACCAGTTTATCACAAACGACTACCATATGCAGTATCATGTTCCCAAACGAGTCCTGTGCGTCCGGATCAGCTCCAGAGTCACAAAGGAGGTTGTACACCCCCTCGTTGGCGCAGCAAGCTGCCCATGCTAAGGGATACTCGCCTAGGTACGCTAGACCTTCGTAGTTTGTCTGGCGGGCGGGAGGCACGCGTTGTTGGTCACGGGGAAGGAAGAAACTGCCTGTTGATGAATAATGGACTAGCTAAACATAATCTTAGATATAAATAAATAAATCATTATATTTTGGACCAAACATTTTCTACATTTTATAAGCCCACCAAACTGCGTAACAGTTGGTCAGCGGAAATGAACCCAAAAACATTGAAACTTTTTAATCTGAAGAAAATCAAATTATATTTTCTTTGTGAGACAAAATATCCTCAAATTTGGTTTAAAAGAAAAACTTAGTACCCAAGAGTAAGTAGTGAAACTATAGCCAAACTTGAACTATTTAGGTAGGTAACTATTGGATCTTACCAATAGCTCTCTGGTTGACATCAGCGCCTGCTTCCACTAAGTCTTGAACGAGCTCGTTGTTGCTATACGCTATGGCCAGGTGCAGCGAACTGGCTCCTACAACATAGAGATAAACAATATTCCAATGCTGGTAACAACAAAAACTCTTTCTAGAAATAGAGAATGCTTTGCAGAAGTCGTACTAGTGTTGGTCATGGAAGGACATGGTTATGCGCACATTAACTTACATTGTCATAGGAACCAGGTACGCGTAAACTGGGTACATGATGGTAATTTACCTTAGCTACAGTGGGCCGCACGTGAGTGGTAACAAAACCAGTATGGGCGACCTTCTTAATATAATTTGAAACTAGCAATGCGATCTGGACTTGGGGTCAAGCGTACTACGTACTTAGAGCATTAACCTTTATTCTTCATACCAAACGTATTTTAATACACGCCTGCCAACAATAGTAATGTGCTTACCAAGGTACTCCTCTCCTTCAACGACATCCAGTGACAGTTTCGGAAAGCATTTCACTAGTGTTCTTGCTAATCTTGTGTGAATCTGAAATTGGACAACAATCGTCAATGCTATGCAATATTCTTTACATTGAAAAATAATACGCGTATCGTATCATTCAGCCCCACTTTCACCTAGCCATCAGGCTACGACGTGACATTACTTAGAGTACCTAGACAAAGGTTTCCACGAAAGCAGAAACAAGCGGAGCAAAGAGGATACATGCAAGATTTGATCAATCACATGAGAGACAAGGGAAGCGTTGTGGATTTCAACTAATGTGATTGCTCGATTTCCGCATGTCTCCTTTCTGATCCGCTCGGTTCCGCTTTGGTGGTTCCTATAGGTCATGGCGATACAAGAAAGGAAGGAAATCAAACCCAGCATAGGTTATGTGGCTTCGCTTCCTATATGAACGCGAAATTTTATAGAGATGAGATCCCATACCCATGAACCACAGGTCGATTGTTTAGCTATTGTGTCTACTTCGCAGACACTGAAAGTGTTACAGCTGTCTCACCTTTGTATCACAAATGATGAGTACATGAAGCAGCGACTCCCCTAGAGCGCCTCGGTAGCACATCTGCCAGCAAGCGGTATGGTCCTCCCACTTAGCGAGCGGGTCGTGCGGGGACAGCGACGCTTCTATTGGTAACACCACCTGAGTAGTTACTGGGCACTCTTATAGCAGTTCGATATTAGATGATAAAAGAAGTGTTAATCATGCGATTTCGTACCATGGACGTCTATCACAATGTGGAATCAACCTGAACTTCAAGTCCATGCAATAAAAGCGAAAACACAACATTCACCTCGGTTTGGTTCAGACGACGCATCTTTAAGCCGCGCCGCACTAAATGCCACAAATATGGTGATACGTGTCGTGATCAGCTCAAGCCACAACAGTACACCTAACTAGTTTAGGGTAGGGTCTGAACATATAACAGATGATCGTCTGTGACATGCAGAGGTAAAACTATCATCATCATCAATCTCCAGCCCTAATCCCAATTTATTTAGGATCTCTCTATCTTCTTCCATACTTGTCTATGTCTGTTACTCGTCGTCTCATCAGACACCTCCTTTCTTGCCATATCATCGTTCACACAGGTCATCCAGGGCCATCCATCGTGCAGAGATAAAACAATGGCGTTATAAAATGTCTTATTTTGAGGCCAAGTGTGTTTAAAGCACAGAGCCTTATGTGTAATTGTGTACTTTAGTTCCGCGGTTATCAAAAGTTAAATATTTTGTTGTAGCCTGAAGTTTCCATTGAAAATGATAAAATATTGGTAAGCTTGCTTCATTATTATTATCATTTTATGATGGGTGTAATAATCGTTATCACGATGTCATTACAATTTGCCATCTACAACAACAACAACTAAGTCTATCAACAATTAAGTTTTATTAGTATTACTTGACTAAAATGAAAGAATTAGCCCTTGTTCGACCGGGCGATTTTTAACACGACGATTTTTTTTCGCGCACTGCATTTCTTAACCAACACTGCTTTGGCGCTGAAGTGGTACGTTTTTTTACAGACTGATTCTAATTTCATTCAGCCTGTATATCATAATAATATAATAAAACATCTGACTGAACTTAGGATACGCTGCTTAACTAATGTTCGATCCGTTCCTCTAACATCGCCTTCATCCAGCTAACCTGTTCCTGATCCCTGAACTTCCACCTCAGGTACTCAGCGCGGTTGATGACCCTGCCCCTCCCCCCCGCGTACATGTATGCTGCGAACTCGTCCCTGATCAGCTTCTCGGCGGCCATCATTCCGCCTTTCGTGTACGCCTCGAGGAGCAGACCGCCTAGGCAGGCAAGGATTAAATTATTTCTAGATAAGCAACTTCAAACTATATTTCTTTTACAATTTAATAAATAGACTTAAATAATATAAATACATACGTAGAAGTGTCAAAAAAGAAATATAAGGGCATTAAAAAATTAATCCGCATCGCTGTCAACGGGAAATGTGCCCAAAAGGCTGGCAGCATTGCCATGCTGGATGGCAATGCTGATTCTCTGTCAAAATTCATGAGTATTGTGCGAACCGCCACTCTATGGAATTCACTGCCGGTTTCTCTGTTTCCGGATCATTATAATTTGGATCTGTTCAAAGTTCGAGTGAATCGATTTCTTCGAGGCAAATATGATCCATCCTAGGCCACGTCATCGCTTCGCATCAAGGGTGTTGATGCAACTTGCGTGATGTTATGTTGAACTTGCGTTTCGGTTGTTTTTTTTTTACACTATATTAGTGTAAAAATAAAACCAGGACGTGGTCTATCCGCGTGTTGTCATCCAATCCGTTAAATGCTTTAACGCGTAATGCGTTTAAAGGTGTAAATACACCCTTAACAAAGCCGAGCGGCGAAAGATACTAGTTTTTCCTGTCATTGTGCTAATTGTTTTGTTTCGTACCACACCTTCTAGTTACAGAGATATTGAAGGTCAAAACGAACGCTACCGTAAACCGTGATTTTTCACACCAAAAAAAAGGCTGCAGCATCATTTTTGAGTGGAGTTACTTAGTTTGATGTACAGAATGTTCGGTAATCGGATTCGTGAAGGGTCCATTTACACCCTGTATGTAAAGGAGGTGCCTACCTAAAGAAGTATACTTCAAACTAACCCTTTTTGTAATCTGCAAGTTTATAAAGCACAGTATGGTCTTCACTGCTGGGCTGGGATATTACCCTGTCGAGCACCGAACCCCCAGCCTGCACCCCTCCCGCCGATATCAGTTTACTGAGCGCTTCCCCCATTATACTTAGATCCTTGAGTTATATCGGCATGTTGAAAAAAGCTGTGAAAAAAAGGCATGTAAAAAAACTTTAGATATGCATGGTCAGGTTAATTACGGAATAAATAAGGGACTTACTTGATAGAAAATACAAGGAGGATATTCTACTCAATTTCTTCATAACTTGAAAATTGAACATTTTAACATTTGCTGTCCGTAAATTCACCATAGTAATTCATCTATTGAAGTCACCGAACACCATGTTCAATAATAATTGTTATTCGTCAAAGGAACCTTGATTACACCTATTTATTTTATTTACCTAAATTAATACTTCAAATCATAGCCTAGCCTTTACAACGATAATTTCTTCAATCACATTTCGAATTTGACCCCATTTAGGGTCAAGCGAGGCCGAGGGGTCAACATAATTAGGTCAAATTCACGTACTTTTAAAGTTTTTCAAAAAAAGTATTGTATAAACAATGCTTCCTGTATGAATTTTCTGTAGAGTTCGAATAGATTTTTTATTTTTAAAACAAATTAATTAAGGTTAAGAATTTGCCATTTGTCTGAGTAATAACAAAAGAGGAACACAACACGAGACATTTATCCACAATCACTTGTATTTTTTATCAATTTATCCACTTTTTTTGGTGACTAAAATATTAATTGATCATTTGCCATGTTGTAAGGTTCTTTATTTGCGGTCTTAGTTATTTTTAATAATACACACAGCTCAAAAACAACTTAGTTTGAATGAGATCCCCGTGGACAGTAATTTCTAGGAAATAAACAATCACCGTTGTTATGGCAACGCCAGTATGGCTGCCTGCTTCAAAAATATACAATCGTCTGAGGGCTTAGATTTGAAAGTGATAGATACTTTGATACGTGGATATGGGGACGTAAAAAAATCTGTAAATGATTTTGAAAGCTTCTCCTTTTTAAGTATCAATGAGTGTGTGAGATATTTTCTATAAGCGAATAGTTACCTACGGGTCATTTATATATTATAGAAGTAACAGCTACCTAGTTTAATAGTAGATCATTAATTTATTTTCATTTGTGACAGTGAGCATCTTGGTATTTTACGTTCCCAAGACGTACCCTCTCCTGCGCACGTCAGTTCAGTAGGTCGCCTTCTCATCTCGCCATCTCGCGCTGGCATGGCGAGGAAGCCCCCTCCTCTTCTTACCCCTCTGCTAAGTGACGAGCATTGGATCGGATATGTTCGGAAGTTTTTAGCGAACACCGGTGTCGAAACGACACACTCAGGCCCCGCCCCCCGCCAGTTGTGTGGTGTGAAATGATTGTGAATATGTGAATGTTGTCTGTCTTGTGACGTAGTTCAGAATTTTGGGCAAAATAATCGTTCCTGACTTTCCTATTGTTCTGATAAAAACTTAATAGCGTTAGTGAGAAGTTTTGTACCCAGTGTGTGTTTGTAGAAGTGTCAGAAAAGTAAACATCTAGTAAATAATACGGCAGGTAATGTAAGGTCCAATTTTTTCACATTCATACAGCTACGTAACTTGACTAGTTAACACTTACACTACAATCAAAGTATTCACAAATAATATGGAAGAAACGCATTATTAGACTTTCATTTAATTAAACCTAACCTAAAATTACAATTCACGTAATGTAGAAATAATGAAAACAAAAATGTTTTTGGTAGTTAGCGGGGGGGAACGTGGCTAACGAACGCAGGATCGGGGGGGAGGGGGAACGTGGACCTAGGTAGTAGGTGGGGTGGGGGGTGCCTATCGTGTCATAGACTGTTACTACGTTTTACACAGTAGGTACAGTGCGCCGAGTAAATTAGCCGCAAAAGTGCATCCATAAAGACGCGGGTGGCGCTGTAGTTGTCCTTTGAAATGTTGCCAACTTCCAGTGTTTTGTAGGTTCAGTAACTCTTTTTTTTATTTTATCGTATTTTTTTCTGTTGGTTTTGTTTATTGTTAAATATTTCAATCTTTTTACAAAATACGAAAAAAATAATTATACCATTCACCTAACACATCTAGAGCTCCTAAATCAATATTCGATCATTTTGTTTTTCTATTCATCAGGCTCATCATTTTCATTGTTAACGACACCATTTAAGGGAAGAGTGAGACAGCTCCAACATAAGTTCTACTGAAACTTACTAGGGCTGCCTCACTTTATCGATGACACAATGTTTGAGATGAAATATATTTTTTATATTTGTTTTGTACCTATAATTCTAACATATTTTCTGTTTTGTTATCTTTAGGCAATGATGGACTTCAGCGATGGGGCTACGGGAAACTTCGACGAAGATGAATTTGAGATGAAATATGAATATGAAATGCCTCATTCGATTGTATTTACAACGAAATTAGATGAGATGAAGATTTTCAAAGAAAATACAGCTGACATATGTGTAGACACTATCATCAATTCCATAATCAAAGAGAGTAAACCAAAATTGAATTTGAAACGAAAATGGAGTCGAGCAATATATTCTGATTATTCTTACGAAGATTTATCTTATTATATAAAAACTTTCAATAGAAAAGTAGCCCGAATAGCTAAAAAGAACAACCATCTGTTATCCATGTGCAAACCTGTGAGAGTTGTACTTGAAGACATAAAATATAATTTACTTACACAAAGTGACGCAAGCAAGAATTACGAAATTAATGAACCAATACCAAAATACGACAACAACTTATCACGTAAGCTTCAAGTTAAAATTGTATATGATCAGCAACATGAAGAAGCAGACATGTATTTTCTAGATAAAAACTATTTCGTCCAGAGATATAACAAGTTTCGTATTGATAATATTAATGATGATATAATCCATTCACTGAAAATAAATACAAATGTGTTTGAAGTTTCCTGTTGCTGCTGGTATAACAGAGAAATGTTTTTAAAGACGTTACTCCCACGTATTGAAACAATGAGGTTCATGAGGAAACCACACAAATGTGCAGTTAATCTTTGCCGTTGCTGCTGTAGAAGCAAATTTATTGGGAAATCGGATGTCACAACATCAACAAGTCTAAGTTTATTGAAACCAGAACCGCCGAGCGTTTGGTTAAACAAAATGCCAAAAAAAGATGTATCGCTGCCAATTTCAGCTAAGTCAACAAATACACTGCTTCCAAAATCATTGGGTGTGATTTCAAAACCCTCAGAAAAAATAGAACATCCTGTGATAGAAGACGAATTGCCATTTTTACATTCAACAAATATTGATTTTGGAGGAGAATATTATGTAGTCGGAGCAGATGGTCAGATTAAATTACATTTAAAACACTGTAAAGACGAACAAAAATTGCCAATCCTTATATCGAAAACAGAAAACAATGTCGTAGGTAATATTTGTTGTTGGTATAAACGCGAAGAATTTGCTAGCCGTCTGTTAGCACTGCGCGCTTTACCCAATACTGTAAACTATATAAGGGGTGTCCACCCATGTTCTCCAAAATTTTGCAGTTGCTGTTGCATGCCTTCAAATAATGAGAAAACTGAAATTACACGTTTACCCAAAACTGCAAGGCATACGAATGATTTGGTCAGCAAAAAAGTTAATATCCAAGTGAGATTTTCAGATATCGGGGCGAAACCTGTTAAACCTGCCCGTGCCAAACCAGCCGCTGCTGTCAGAAATACAAATGATATGGTTTCGTTTAATGTTTCCCTATCGGTGCTTGACATGATATCAAAAGGCAAAAAGGCCTGTCCTTTACTAACCACAGAAGACGACACAAACCGTTCTGTGCGGGTACTTATAGAAAAATCAAGCAAACATAAAAATAAAATTGTTATTGAATGTACTCAATCACTAAACAATTTTACCACAAAGGAACTAAGAATGTTAGATCTGATTTTTAATTCTGTGAAGGTTGCGTACTCGACTATAAAAACAGAAGAATTGTATCAAACTAAAATTAAAGGTCGACCGAAGAAGGTTTCAGGCCGTATTTATAACACAATACGTCCATTATTATTAAATACACAATTAAGCATTGCATCAGATTTAAGGAACAAACGTTTCTTGCCTCCTTTAAAAGCCCACCTGGAAAAGTATAAAGTGCCCGTAATGGACACTATAAGTTCATGGTTAAAAACTGAGCAACTTACGGCATTACGAAAAGGAAAAACAAAAGAAAGAATTTTTGAATTTTAACTTAAGTGACCAAACCCGTCAAGATTTAGTCAGTCCACGCGCTTCCACAAAGTGAAGTAATCGGTGTCATCGGCAAAGCGAAGATGTAGGAAGC
The DNA here is from genome assembly GCA_964057025.1 of Standfussiana lucernea. Taxonomy (NCBI): domain Eukaryota; kingdom Metazoa; phylum Arthropoda; class Insecta; order Lepidoptera; family Noctuidae; genus Standfussiana; species Standfussiana lucernea. The sequence goes on along the minus strand of OZ059798.1, from coordinate 8,140,953 downwards.
TTACGAGGCTTTTCCTAAGATTCCTAAGAATGGCCGCAGCAACCAGTCTTGCGCTTCTGGCATCCACTAACCATGATCACCTTGACCAGGTCATCATCCGTCCATCTTGACGGTACATATGGATTGACAAGATTAAAAGCCCATGGCCTAATAAGAAAAGGGAGTACTTATGGTTTTGTTATTTTACTTGTTATGTTATGTTATTACGGATCCTCGTAGCAACTCACTTGCTACGATAACTGCTGATAATGGTGAATGATTAAAAATATATAGCTCCATGCAACATTGTCGATTTCGTTTTCTATATACCTCTTTCTCAGTTTGGGCCTGTCTCCCTCCGTGCCCTATTTCATGTGGTAGTTGTAGGTTTGTACAAATTGTAAACAGAAACATTTATGAATGAAAACTAGCAAATAATAATTTATAAATGACTAACGGTTGAACAGTTTAGAATAAATGCTAAAACGATAGAGGCTAGAAACACTTTGCTGAGGGACTAGACCGCCGCGTAGGTACCTACTGCATAGAAGTGTACAAGCGCTTAGCTCACACTATAAAAGGTCATGCGAAACACACTGCCACCGTCAACATGAATATTTGTATAACTATTAGCATTATATTCCCGATCATACTTTGATGATTACTGTGATTTGCGATTTCCAACTTTGGGATAAATTCGAAACATGGAAGCTGCTTATCAATTTGGAATGGCAACTCTGTTCTCCACTTAAGACGCAGAAAAGTAAAAACAACTAATATGAGTATGTACCTATTTGAAATGAACCGTCAGCGCGCTCTGATCGTGATCTCATAAATAAAAAGTCTTTAGTACCAATCATTTTTATTTTATGTATTTTTAAATTTTTACTCTCAATTAACTGGACTTAATTTGTTGCAAACGACTTAAATATACCTAACCCCTTCCAAAGTATAGGTCGAGTTTCCCTGCCACCCTGTATAAAATAAAAATAGACTATGTCAGTAAATGATGCAGTGACGGTTGACAGAGAATGGAAGAATAAAACATGTTGGGCCGACCCCAAGTAGAATGGGACCAGGTCAGGAAGATGATGATGATGACACTATGTTAGTACCAAAATAACATAACTGATGTTAGTACTTAATTATTAAAACAGATCGGATACGATTTGTTAGAGGTCTATCCAAAGAGTATAATAATAATAAGTGAGTGTCTGTCTGTCCCATAAGTCTGCTCGGGCAGCTATCGAATGCATGATAATTATGCTTATGTTATGGACTTTTTTACAAGAAAAAAGAAAACAATGGTGTAACTCCTAATCAGTGGTTCCTTATAGGTTGAAAACAGAAAATCAATATAAATTCGAAGTATGTGGCAACACTGAAGTCGATCATTGTCAATTTTCTGCCATTGTTTGCGATTTGTGCGTCGCAGTCAGTCGAGTGGTTGTTTCTGTGCAATTTCATCTTTGCTGTGACGAATAACGTACTTCAATAAAAATGACTGTGAAGGAAGGCGAAGGTGAATCCATCGAACACAAAATGAAACTCCTTAATCCTCTGTTGACATCCAATTATCATGAACATCTGTTTCAAGACAGTAAGTATAATCCTGTTGACTCGTTTCATCGCAATTAAGTCTGTGCGTTGTTAGTTTATTGCTATTGTTGTTACCCGCGCTACTTTACTCTCTTCGTATGTGTCTAATTTCTTCAATATTCAGAATAGTTCACCCTGTATTGTTCTCACAAAATTTGCAATATAAACACAACACATCTTTGCAAGTTCTGGAGAATTTGGTAAAAAAAATGTCCTTTAAATAAAGTTAGTTGTAGATTGTTTAAAGGTAGTGAAACTAGCTTATTCTTATTCAGAATGCCTCTGTAAGTTACACTCATTTTAATTCAACATGAGCAATCATTATTACACTGCAGAGCAAAAGCTTCCCTTTTTTCTACTCATACCAATTTCGTGAAACTTATCTACAGATCAGCTCTGTCTTTGTATAGGTAAATATGTAACTTTTGTACCTACCTCTTGTGCTCCATTTGTACTGTCTCATTAGTCTAGTGATTGCATGTGCTACTGCTGAGCATGAGGTCCTGGGTAAAGTGTTATTGGGTTTTTTAATCAGGAATTTCTCAGCAGCAGCAAAGGGGTCTTTATTTGCCAACAACCAGGTGATGGCAATAGGCTTGCTCTTTATTACATGGAACAAGTATAACAGTTGAAATTATGCTGTAGTACTATGTACTCCTTTTCATAACCCCACAGGAATGATAGGATATATTGTGTACCTCTTGATGTCTTCATCTCCTTTTTCCTCTCCTAGAAAGCAACGAGAACTGCCTGCAGGCTTGGGACCTGTGGACAGGCGTGAATAACTTGGCCGAAACCATTATTAAACTCAAAGAAGCAATGGACAAGAAGAATGGTAACGAGAAGAAAGGTAATTAATTTTTGTCAAAACAAAACAGCTGTTTCGTATAAATGTGCAATTTTTGGTTAAAACAACTATTTTTTATTTTTATGTATAACTATGTAAAATTTTCTATTCCGGGGGATCTCAAATTATGTGCTGTATTATTGGTAACAGTTAGTGTGTCTATGCCCCTTACAGTCTTTATACCCAAAATACAGGGAACAAGTTGGTATAAAATAGTTTGCAAAATCCTGTGTTACATCCTTTTTTTTTTCCGGATGGGAAATCATCAAATGACTTCTCCCGCTCTGGGCTGAGCGGGAGTGAGTGTCAGACTTTTACTGACTAAAACCCACCCATGTTCCTTCATCGCCCTTTGTGTTCCGGGGCCGCGGTATCTCTTTCGAACAACCCGCAGCACCTGTGTTACATCCTGAAGCTAGGGGAAAAATCTTTTGGAATGCTTGTTCCTATAACTTTTGCTACTGGCAACCTACTATCCTCTCTTAGGGTAGTACTGCAAAAGTTATAGTAAAACCTCTTGTAACAGTAAATAGAACTGTATTTGAAAAAAATATATACACTTAAAACTGTTTATGACAACATCATTTAGATTTTAGAACAACATAACGGTTATATTGACCAAAATCATGGGTACAAAATACTTTTTATCTCGAAAACATCACTGGTTATTACGATTTTCGGTTTTTACGACCTAATATGAGTAGTCCCTTCGATGTTGTTATAACAGATTTTGACTATATTGGCCAGGTCACAGTTATTTTCTCTTTGACCACGTCCTTGCTGATTGCACTAACACTTAACTAATCTTTGTTTCAGAATTGGATACCAAAGACTTGTACTACAATCAAGTTGACTAATTGATGAAAACATCAATTTCCAGGCATTACTCTTATCACCAAAATAATATTGTAATGTCGTTACTTAACCATCAATGTTCGTTTTACAACTGTTCTAACAGTCACCTTCTGTAGTGCCACTTTGTAATCTCTATATGAACTGATTTTTATGTTGACTGTATATTACCTATTTTTTAGTATTAAATATAAATATGTATTTGAAAGTTAAGAGGGTATAGAGATATGGTTAGTCAACGGAGTGGTAGCAAAGCTGTTGGAGAAGTGGAGTCCTCTAGACAACAGAATTGCGGGTTCTATCCATTTCTTACCTCAGTATTGCAGAAAGCAGAGTTCTAACACCTCGACTTGTTCTCCAAAAGAAATGTTAAAGTGATAACAACAAGAATACAGGGACAATTCATAGACTGGGGGCTTTAAGATTGATATGTATTGTATTTTAATACCATGAAAACATTCCCAAATCGTTTAGTTTCCTAAGTTTGTCATAAGATATATGTATGTTTTGTATTGATTCTAGTCATTTATCTAAAACCGTATGTTTAAGTTGCTGCAGTAGAATAGAAATGATGTATCTTCAGAATACACTTGAACGCTGAATTTGAGTTTTTATTTATTCGATTTTTTAAGTAATTTAATAAAGTAAGTAGATACCTACTACTTACATAATGAAAACGGTTTAAATACCTACCTACATCGAGGAACTACTTAAATGAGTACTTATAACACATATCTATATCTAAATCAGTAGACATGACGTTTCTGAACATTGAAAATATTTAGAAAAAAAATAGTGGAGTTGTTAAAGGATAACAAGCAGAACCCATTTCTAACATTTTAATTTTTTTGTCAGTTTGTCTGTGTGTCTGCAGTATGTGAGTCTACGGGTATGTTTTGTTTGTTTAAGTATCACGTGAAATTTACTAAATCAATGTGGTGAGTTTCAATGCACAAATATTGTGCGTAACTTAGAGAAGGTATTAGTTTTTATTTCATTGCAATCCGTGCTCTTAATCAATAGATATATAATTTAAAGTGTTCAAGAAGAACTTATCATCATTACGTAAGATACTTGCAACGACATCCATTGAACCAAAATGGTACTAATAAATAAATGTGCTCACAAGATCACTTTTAAATCGACTGACCGAGTTTTTCAAAAAGTTGTGATAGTAACAGGTACTCTATAAGGCGCTGCTTTGAAAATCTACATAATATAGAGTGATTGTTTGATCGCTTTCCATGCATTATATTTTGGCAGTTTAATTCTTGCTCGATGTATGGCGTTGTGCATTGCATTTGGCGCCAGTTTCTGAATCGCGTTGTTAAGATTTTCCGTGAATGAACTAGCCTCGCGACAGTATGTGGTCGTACATTTTACTGAAGAGGATTTTAGGAATGTACCATGACTTCACGTTCCTATGGAATGTACTCTGACAATGCCAAAAGAATTCGCGTTCACGTGAGCGATGCCGCGGGCACATTTAGTAAATTACTAAAAAACTATCGACTCGCTGCTGCATCACTGCAGACGACAGGGCATGCACCAAGGAAGAAGGCACTGCCTCGCTTGGTTTGTATGAAAAGCATAAAACGTAGATCATAGAAAATGTTGAACATGGCACCGCGTGATGTCCTGTTATGCCGTCTGTCTCAAGCAGCTAACCCACAGAGTATTATTATTTCAATTAAAATGTAGAACTATCTGCTCGCGGAGGCGACGAAAGGCATGTCTAAATTCGATTTGGAAAAGTTGCACAGCGCTTGGGTTTTTTTTTAACCGACTTCAAAAAAAGAAGGAGGTTCTCAATTCGGTTGTATGTTTTTTTTTTTTTTTGTGTTTGTTACCTCATATCTCCGTCATTTATGAACCGATTTGAAAAATTCTTCTTTTATCTGAATGGATCTACTTCCCGATTGGTCCCATAGAAATTTCATCAAAATCGGTTCAGCAGTTGGGTTTTGTAATCAAAATAGCTGGAAAAAATGTCATCCAAGTAAAAGAAATTGCGAAATTGATACTTGACAAGGATTTGTGTGTGACACAATAACTAAAAAGGGTAAAATAAAAACTTTTTTTTACAAAAAAAACCGACTTCCAAAAAAAACAAAACAGAAGTCGGTTAAAAAAAAGTGGAAAATAACTATACTTTCGGAAGTCGGTGGCAAAAAAGTCAATGAAACAAACAATAGTCACCGACTTCCGAAAGTAAAGTTATTTTCCACTTTTTTTGTTGTGTTTTTTTTGGAAGTCGGTTTTTTTTTGTAAAAAAAGTTTTATGTTTCTCATTTTGAATTAATGTTTACAAATTGCTATTGGTATAAACCAGTGAACCATTTGATTGCTATCAATATAGTTATAACTATTTACGGTGATGGCGGCGATAGAAGCCATCAACGAGGGAGATATTACAGGCAGTGCAACTACAGTTAATAAATTACCGTACCTAAGTAAAAACACCATTAAAATGTTCTGCTGTAGCATTAAGTACGTTAGGATCATTGTAGCCAACTCTACAGTTTTAACTGTAGACTTTGTTTTTTTTTAATCTTCCCAGTTTTTAGTTTAGACCTCCAAATCTACAATTTTTTATTTAAGATGCTAGCATCATTTATTTTCTTTGCTACGTAATCCATCGTTACACTAATTCGGCCTCAGCAAAACCTACTACTAACGGACTGGCCAAAAAGCTTCGGTGTCTGCCGTCTGCCGCACAGTACCTACTGTTACGGCCGGCAGAGCGCTTGTTTTCGAGCATTAATATCATGAAAACAAAACTAAGACCTAAAAACAAGGAAGAGATGGTAAATCAACACGATTTTCAAAATAAAAACGAGATAGCAGCTAATAATATTTGATATATTATTCAATTCGTAATGTTGTTACATGTTTATTTAGTTAATTTGATTAAGTTTTTTTTTTGTTTAGTATTCTTTTTCCATAGTATGTTTTATTTATTCCTACCATTAAATAAAGTATGAAACCATAAAATAATAAAAAGCAGTTTTTTTTTAGCTTGTTTACAGTTTTGCTCTGAGATGGGGATGGCAACACTGGTTGGGGTTGTTTCAGTTGTATAGCAGGAAAGGAGTTCCGAATGTGCAGGTATCTAGGAATAGAAGCGTAGCGTAGGTAGACTAAAGGTTGCGCAGTGGAAGCGCCGCAGATTTATTGATTATAGAGTGAGATAGCAACAGAACGCCGCCACAGCGCGCAGCGAAGCGTCCTTTGAGTTATAGTAATAATACACATAGGTACATAACACAACTGGGTTTGTAATTCCAGTGTTTGTCGTGTTGTGTAGCTTCCAACTTTTTTTTACTACTGAGGCAAAATGTGGACAAGTCTAAAAGTTTCGCCACAATTAGTCTCTGGGACTCCGGAGTTTGTTCACCTTTCTCTAATCTACTTGCCTTAGCCTAGCCTAAAACGCCTGCCATACGCTCTCCGTCGTCTTGGTACGCAAGACGGAGCGTGTACTTTCTGAATGGTTCCGTAGCGTAGCATAGTCGTAATTCCATGCTCTTTGATATCAACAAGGTCTATATCTCTCTTCCCGCTACTTCGTAGGATGGCTGAAAAGTCTCTACTACCTCTCAATAAATGTAGTATTTTACTCTCTTTGTTTTGTCAACACTAAAAGCATAAAGAGGTAAAATCTTTTAAAATTTGTAATCTTGGGACCTACTGATCTGATTCTGAAAATTTTCAAGTTACAGTATACCAGAGTTTCATAGACTATATTTTTAAAAACGTTGCCGTGGAATACGTGGTAATCGGTTTATAATGTCCCACAGCTGGGACACAGGCCTCCTCTCCTGTGATACGGAGTGAGCCATAACCAATTTCTTCACCACTCAGGCCCAGTGCGGATTGGATATCAAATGTCTTCGAATTTTCGATTAAAAACAATTAGGGTTCCGTGCAAAAATTTAAAACCCTTGAAATTGTTAACAAAATCCGGTACTTAATATTTTTATAATAATTTCACGCGGCTGAAGGTCGCGGACAACTATGCAGCTAGTATGTAAGAATAGGAACGTCAATGACCTCAATCTGCCAAAGTAGGGCAAGCAAAAAAAAAATGTAACGCAATTATTTTTCAACAGAATTTATTACTCAATAGTAGTCAATAGTCTTATTATCTTAAAAGATAACATTAACATATATGTTTATGCTTTTTTTTAAGAGCGTAGAAGTATTGATTCTAGACATCCAATAGTCGAGTGCAATTTAGACAATATTATAAGGTGAAACGAAGTTTATAGCTAATGTTTTTAGTCACTACACTCATGAATGTTTTTTTTTTAATTTTCATGTCCAGTTATCCGTGAAAAGTATCAGTCACCAATAACAAAAGAAGTCTTAGTCTTCATTTCTTAAAATCCGATGTTTTAAAAATAATTGTAGAAAATAAAAAAAACATAAAAAAAACTTGTGCATTTCATCGACAACAATGAACAAATAAACAGACCAGTGGCATTTAATGTAGTGTAGTGTAGTGGCACAATATAAATTCGTCGAATTTCAACTTATTCATACACGAGAAAAAAAAACTAAAGGAAACAAAAAAGTCAGAGCGACGAATTTTTTTTTAAACTATCTTCTCCACACTCTAGGAACTCAATAAAAAATGTCCCATGAAAATCCGACCACTATAAACTTCGTTCCACCTCTTGAGTATTTTTTGTCTCATTGCACTCGGTTATAGTAGAAACGACTGATTTATTCACCAATTGTTTTTTGTTTGAGCTACCGTCACTCTCGCTCTACTGTATCTCCCAGGCTTTGCCTAGTTGGAGCTCAATCTAAATTCTTTTATTAGTTACTTCTTAAATAAAAAAAATAACAAAAATTTCTATTTTGCTGACCCTGCTACCGAAACCGAACTTATTCGATTTGACAGCCATGCGATAACGTCATATAATATGGCGCTGGGTCAGTCATTGCAGGTACCTGGTGGGAAAGTGACAGCGCTAGACAGCTGTCTAGCGCCATCTCTTTCCCACACTCGGAATAACACTAAAACATTCCTGCACTAACAGATCATAGTAACCCCACTGCAGGTACTTGTAGGTAGATCTCGTACCTAAACGAAAAGGAAAGTCGGTCCGTGACCGAGGCAAAAGCTAAAAAAAAATATAAGATGAAAGGTTGTTGAACCTTTTCAATTACTATAAACAAGATTTTTTTGTGATGATTACCTATGACTTATTTATTAACTGGACAATAGACCGTACCTACCTACCTACCTACCTTATTTAAAGCTGCCGAATACCGGCCTTTTTGGGTGGACAACTCAAACGGTGACAAAAACGTGCTCGGAGAATGAAGATACAAATAAGTAGGTACACAAGACATTACGTCATAAACTCGTTGGATAATTTACTTCACGAAAGGTCAAAGAACATAAGTACCAAAGCATTCATACACACTAAAGTAAACCTTATGTCAAGGTAGACAAAGCTTACAATCGTGTTCACAGAAACACGCTATCTACACTACCTATAAACAAGTTACCAGCTGGCTGGTACGGTTTCACCGTTTCATAAACATGACTCGGGCGATACGATATCGTTATCGAATAAAAAAAACAGATGCTTTCAAAGAACTCTTGTGAATCCAAAATGTAGTTATTAAAACTGCATAGACTACACTACATGTAGGTACAATAGTGATACTAGTACATGGGCGGATTTAATAACCAGTTTAACTTTGGGTTCATTAGGACAACAGTAGGAGAGTTCGTTCTACTTTACGCCAATGTAGTTTTTTTTCTTCATACCCGATATCTTTTCTAGAACTTCTTAGACCTAGACGTAGTAGTACTTAAGTGCTATTTGTATATACGAGGTATAAACATTCTAAGTAATTCATAACAGGCATAGAGGTAGAAATACCTCATTTCTATTTTATTAGGCTGCTTTAATTTTATGAGCCTTTATCGTCATTCCAATAAAGCCTTTACTGAAACACACACTGACAAGCTGAAATTAAAACCTTTAAAATATTATCCCCAGTTTTAATAATAAACATATTCTTAAAGAATTTTGTTGGCTGACTTAATAATGGAAACAAACTAACATTCCCGCCATGAGCTCATTTCGTTCCCTACTATTTGCGCAAATACGAGAAATCGATCGGTACTCGATACTAAAGTCAATCGAGTGTTGATCGGATACCAATCACTGATTCCGTGCCAATGTTAGTTTAAATTGTATTGTATTCGTATAGTAATTGTAAACATCACTGATTAATCAATATTTTCCCTGAATTGATGAGGATGAAGCGTGTGCATTTTATTTTCCCGTTTTAAAATTAGGTGCTTCATTAAAAGTTAAAACTGTCGCATACATAAAAATCTTCCGGAAGTTTAAATTCTTTTATTTTGAGTGAGCATTCTCACCAACTCACTAAAAATGAAAATATATAGTAGGGGCTCTTATCTGAGTATGATTACGAGTTTCGTTTTAGCATTCGGAGCCTTTTAGAGAAAAGACACACACACGCCTCTACCTAGGCAATTCAGTGATGAAATTGAAGTTAAATTTGTTATTATTAAGTTAGATTCTCTCTCAATCTCCCTTAATAACAACAAAACTAGAAGAACTAACACTAGCTATCAGACATTTCTCTCCTATAAAACGATTTCTATTCCATTGATGACATAAGGTCGGCGGTAACCCACTTTATTATTAAACTCTTCACGGTCGTATTATTATTTATTTTACCGACGAAATAAGTAGACATAGTACACTTGTAAGATCCCAGTTAGAATTAAAGGCCACTGTATGTAGTGCAACAATAAATTAATAATGTTGTTTTCAAATTAATGCGGTTCACCATATCATTTTCCGGCACTACGCGGCCAAACATACGTCCGAACTGTGTGAAGTGTACTTTCAAAATGGCTTATGATTTCGAAATGTTGGTATCTCGCTTACGCAACTCCTCTGTCTGAAATCCCGCTATGATGCGCGACAAGGATAGAACAACAATCTATTCGCGTTCGTGTCGCGCACGTTCCCCGTGGAGTCGGCGCTGTTCAGTTGGTCTTCATTGAGCGATGCACGTTTTCGCCATTTTGTTTTGAAACGTTGACGTGTTCGCAAGTGTAATGAAAATGTAAACTGTGAAAGGAAACTTTAGATTGTTATTGTATTAGTGAATGTGATTGCAGATTTAAATGTGATAATAAAACTCGTGTTCCGGATTTCCTGTACTCAATGGGTATTTATATATTGATATTTCTAACGTCTAGTTCGGTCAAGAAAACTCGAGAAGTGTTCATTTGCGAGGTCGCATTAGAAGTATGCAGACGTGTCAGCCGCTTATTAAATATTTTGAAGTCATTTTGACTGTATTTCTGCTTTGTTTTCTGCTGGCATTCTAGATAATTATACGACAATGATTTACTTAGGTACGTTTTATTGTGTAGTTAAAAATAAATAAGAATAAAAAATATAAAACTTATAATAATAATGAGCAATGAGTTAAAAACAAGAAAAATAAAACAAAACGTAGGTATTTTATTTGTAGTATAATTGCGGACCATATAAAATTACTACACTTACGATCAGGGGCTCATTATTATTATTTCGTACTAGCTGTGCCCGCGGCTTCGCTCACTTGACCGCGTATTCTTTTCGCATTTTCGGGGAATATTACATTACATGGGGACGTGAAGTCGTAGTATATTCCTGACATCTACAAAATAATATACTAATAAACTGACTTACTGTTTAATCTAAAACTTATTATTTGGTACAAGTCTCAAGTCAATAAATTAATTCACCAAAAAAAATTGAGTATTTCCGGTTTAGTAAAGTATGTAGCACGGACGTGTGTAATTCCAGCTGAAACATTACTTTTTGGCTGATTATTGTTTGATTATTATGGTAGGTATGCCTTCATCGTCTCAATGTTATTAATTAAACAATCACAAATCGCCAATTTCTTTAATTAATAAATAAGATTTGTGTTTAAAAAAATAAAAACACGTGGGATCTGCAAGGGATCGGCATGGAATATGAAGGAAACACAGTACTCACCTTGTAGGCGTACCTTGAAATTAAGACCTTTAAGGTAAAAATATTAGTTTTTATTTTTATAAAGATGAATTTAAACGAGAATTTATAGGGTTCCGTGAAAGAAAAAAAATATGAAGATATACGTATTTGTTGTTTAATTTTGGATTCATAATAGATGGCGCTGTCCTAAATATTATACTTTGTCTAACCAGGGCCAAGCGTGTTTGACGCCTAGTGCAGGATTCCGTTACATGCAGAAGTACTATTTCAAAATTATTTTAAAAGTAAAATAAGCCACGTTATGTGTCGTACACCAATAAAAGAACAATAAAATTGACGAAGATTCTTTAAAAACATGAATCTGAAAACAGAAAATATTTAAATTCTATGTAGATTTATGATACTTCAACATGATAGAGAATAATAAATGCTCCCCATTTAATTAAAAACATGAATTCTATCTTAGTAATTAAAACAAAAAAATTAAAGTGTGTTTGTTTGTCACCCCGACCGGCTCGACGGATTTCTATGACATTTGTATGACATGCGCACAGACCATGACCAGGTGGGTTACCATGAATGGTTGATGAGAAATGTTTTAGTATTATTCCGAGAGTGGGTAAGAGATCCCATCCCATCCCATTTCCCACTCTCGGAATAGTCCTAAATCATTCCTGCACTAGCAGATCATGGTAACCCCCCAGGTTTAGCACAAAGGACACTTTTTATCCTGGTAGGACGTTCCTGTACGATGATTAAAGTCCATAAAATCTAACTTTATTAAAATGACAGCTGCCAAACTAAAGGGACACGGATTACAAAATATGCATATTTATGCAGTCAGTATTTTACGCTATCTAAACATGGGTATTGATTAATTAATTATGCATACCCTGACAGCTGTCATTTTAATTAAGTTTTTTGCGAACCTCCACGCGAGCCAATCCGCGCGCAAAATCTGGTGAACTAATAATAATACATATATAATATGGATACAAATATCCATATTAGGTTACCAAAGATAATTAAGTTAACTGAATTTCTATTCTGCTTAAATCTCTCGGCGACGTCAAACCTCATTAAAATTACAAAACGGCAAACAGGCATGATAGGTACAATGATTTAAAAATAAATTGATTTGCGGCGTAACTACATCGGCGAATTTATTTAGGTTCATCATAACTTTGGTCAGAAGGTGAGCATAGGTACGGGTTTTTTTGTTTATTATCGATTTAGTCATGAAAAACTGCTTGAGTATTTTTCTGTTCGGCCGCGTAGACCTGTTGACAAATTAGTGCGTCCAACGCGGTGTTCAAACCGGCGCGGCGGCGCACGCAGCGTTGTGGCCAGCCATTTCCTTTAATACTTTGTTCACGGAGAAGCGGCGTGTGAACGTACCGCTACCCGAAACGTAGCACGCAGCGTCTCACGCGCCGTTTCACGCCCCGCGTCTCCGTAAACAATATCGTACATTGTCATGTGTGTTTGCGCGTGTCAAACGCGGGCCGCTGCACGCGTTGACTCTCCGTAAAAGAGCCCTTAGGCCGGTAATACTGATCATACATTAGCGCAGTGCGGTTAACTGAAGTGATACCTGGATAGGTTAGCCGCCCGTTACGCATGTCGCTATAACCGCATCCAATTTTAATGTTCTTAAAACCATACAGGACGCCGTATATTCGCAGCTGGAAAATAGTTTTCCTAAATTGACGAACGCTTTTTCTGACTGCCTTGTTTTCATTAAAAAATGAAGGTAATTTATAGCTTCATCCAGATTATCTGAGAAACGATGAAAATGTCTGGTAATAAATCAATATCTTACAAAATGAAATCTACAAAACCTACATTTTTATCGCCAGTCACAGACGAAATAACATTTTATGCGGAAAATAATTAAAGTTGACAATACCTTTTAGAGTATTCAATGCTAGGTACTTACTAGGATAGATTTCGGGTAATTATAATTTTGGTCGAAGTTCAACTAATGATGATTATGATTTTCTTAGCTACTATTCCACTCTCGGAATAGTAATAAAACATTCTTGCACTATCAGATCATGGTAACCCACCTGACATTCATTTATTAATCGGATTTCATGTGTCGAAGGTAGGGGAAAAAAATACCAACTCCAGAATTTTATTACTGATAACATTAAAGCTCGTCCATAGCTACCAAACGATTCACAAACAAAAAAAAAATGGTACTTAACTATGGGCCTATTTTAAATAATAACTAGTGAACCCCCTACTATGCATGGCGCGACTTGTCGGGTCTGTAACTATCCTGTCTTTCAAAACACACCCACTACAACATTTAACATTCACTAAATTGCATTATAATCGGTTGGATGGTTTTGGAGATTAGCGTGTACTAACATTGTGGTTTTTATTAAAATTCGGCAACTTTAGGCTACTTCAAATTGTAAAATAATTGGCCACATCTGGCAACACTACACAAGTCAGAGAAATAGCTGTCAAACGAGCAAAACTTCGAAACCTGTTCAAAGTTCTGCCCATGTTTAAAAGATTTAAATTAAATTCATTTATGTTAGTATGGATAGATGGAATGATAGATCATGGAAGCAAGCAAGCAATCTTGTAAGCTCGACTTGCTCTTGGTCGATCTGGTTGCAAGTTCGTATACTCGATAGCCTATGACAAAACATAAAAAACAACATAATTTTTATGGAATCTATATTATTTTCTTACAGTAACGGGCTAATTTATTACACCAGAAAAATTCACCAGTTCAGTAGATTCTATTTAGCTCACTTAAGCATCTTATTCTGTCCAGAAGTTCATCCTATAAGTAATGGAAGAGTTAAAAATAATAATCTGTAGAATTATAAAACCTGTTGTTTCTAACTTGTGACATAAATAGGTATCTCTTAAGCCTTGTGATTAATAAATTATTTTAATTTTCTAGAAAATATTTCTGTAGATCTGTTATTTAAAAACACTGTTGTGCTATTGCCATGCCATGCATGATTTCTAGAGATGTACCGACTGGTATGGTAAGCTGACTATCATCGGCTTAAGTAATTTAAATTAAATTTTAACCTTTACTGTCAATGTTTCTTACATTATAAGTAACCTTACAGTTTGTTATTTATTATCTCATAATCGGAACTCTTCATCTTTAACCCTAAATATATAAAAGCGAAAGATCACTGACTCACTCATCATGAAATATCGAAAACCACTATGCGTATAAAGATGAAATTTGGCAGGGAGGTGGTTTATAGTTAGTAGACGTCTGCTAAGTACGGATTTTGCTCCCGTAAGTCAGGACACAGATCACAATCTGGGTTAGGCCATGGCATGCTTTCAGTTATACCTTTTAGTTGGATATTTGAAATTGCAATACTATTCACTCACTGACTAATCAAAATGTCTATCTAGAACTATTTATAGAACTATTAAACTTAGAAGCTTGAAATCTGGCAAGTAAGTTCTTAATACGTTAGGTACTAAGAAACGAATAGTGGAAATTTCACCCTCAAGTGGGGTTAAAGTTTCATACACAAGCAAAAAAATTAAAAACCTGACAAAAAATCTTATTTTGAGCAAATCCCGAACCTAACGTGTACGAAGTCGCGGGTAACAGCTAGTTTGGTAATAAATTATTGAATTTAAATCAAGAAATTTTTTACAGAAAATTTTTTTTAGAATTTTCATGACTCTACAGTGGATGCGAGCGAGTGCATTGTATGATATATGTACTCAATGCGAGTGACTTAGCTGTACATGAAATACCATGGACATTACCAATGCCCCTGAAATCTAAGGAAAGCTATGATTGCCTTCGCTGACCAGAGGGCCTTTTTGCAACCCACTAATCGGCCAGTTGGCAAGTCGGACCGTCTCTATTTCTAAAAAACAATATTATCATAACACACCATTGATAATTCTGATCAGTAACTGTCATATGAGCAGTGATTCAAAAGATACCATCCATTGGTCGTCATGTTCTCTTGGACTAAAACGAAATACCTTATCCTTGTTATTTCTTTCCAGACAAGCCTGAGCATGTTAGGAACGCTGCGATAGAGCTAGACAAGTTCAAGAGACGTTTGATCCGCGCCGTCGCTCGTCTGTTGGTGAAAGAGAAGAAGCCAGAGGAGGAAATATGGAAGGAATTGAAGAAGGAAACTGGGTGCGACTGCGAATTGCTATGGTAAGTTTTGCTGACCTAGCACACATAAATTCAATGAAAAATTTCCATGTGCAATTCTGGACGGAATGATGTACCTACTGAATATTTGGAACTTGTTTGTACGTCGACATCATCCCTTCTACGCTGCGTACCTGTACTATGTACATATTTTGTACCCAGGGCGCGAATGCGAGCCCTAACGGTGAAGAAGCTGAACCGACTCTTCTTAGCCAACGACCGCTCGGATGCCGTGCCTGCTCCCGCCCGGATGACACTTACAGACTGGCTGATGTTCGACCTGGTGCTCGTCCACCAGAAAATAGACCTTATTGGCCAGGTAATTATGTTTATTGATTGTAATCAAAGAGAAAGAGGAAGTTTTTGTCGAGGTTTTTTTTTCAAATGAAAATGCACCTAAAAGTACTCAGATTATGAATGAAGACTGACATCAATTATATTTAAAGTTTACTAATCAACGAAAATATAAATTTATAACCGACTTTTATAACCGACAAAAAAAGGAGGAGGTTCTCAATTCAGTTGTATTTTTTTTTTGTGTTTGTTACCTCATATCTCCGTCATTTATGAACCGATTTGAAAAATTCTTCTTTTATCTGAATGGATCTACTTCCCGATTGGACCCATAGAAATTTCATCAAAATCGGTTCAATAGTTTTATTTGAAATCAAAATAGCTGGAAAAATTTCATCCAAGTAAAAGAAATTGCGAAATTGATACTTGACAAGGATTTGTGTGTGATACGATAACTAAAAAGGGTAAAATAAAAACTTTTTAGCAAAAAAAAACAATTTCCAAAAACAACAAAAAAAAGTGGAAAATAACTTTAGTTTCGGAAGTCGGTGGCAAAAAAGTCAATGAAACAAACAATAGTCACCGACTTCCGAAAGTAAAGTTATTTTCCACTTTTTTTAGTGATTTTTTTGGAAGTCGGTTTTTTTGCAAAAAAGTTTTTTGTGTTCTTAAACTCCCTCTCCACCATCAACAATATCCATCAATCGACTAACGAATAATTTATTCAATTTCAGAACAACTCTAAATATAACAAAGAAGATTCCCCAGTGTTGGTGGAGCTGTTACAGGTAGTTAAGATATTCAACATCGAGAATCTAACTGGCAACAACCTGGCTGAGGCCTGGTCATTGGCTACCTTGTATTATAATAACCAGTAAGTTTTACACAAATAATACAACATTAACTTTCTCAGGTACTGACAAATGTTGGATTTCTATTAATAAAAAAATTTGAGATCATACTTAGTTTGTTCCTTACGAAGCATGTGTGGGGTAACTTTGAAAGGAATGATTTGTGATAGGTACAGCAATGTTGCGGTTTAAAAGCTGCAATGTCAGCAATTGTGTTCTGAATTTGTGTCTGCTCTGATGGTTTTTTGAAAAAAGGTATCATGACAAGGCCGGTCTGATTTAAAACCCTGGGGGTGGGTCGCCCTAGAAGAACATACACTGACCTCATTGGTGATATTCTTCAGAAGCTTCATATGCATAGTACTTGCGACGAAGCAAAAGGAGTTTATAATGATTGTAGCTGTTAGCAAATAAATAATTTTGACTTTGGCTTTGACTATGTAATTTCTGCCCCCGTGGGAAGAAGGTGTAAGTTTAAGTTTGTAGCGAGAGTGCCACTTTAATTTTTCTCTGTTTTCTTTCGCAGAGGTCACCAGTGCTCACCGATGCTGCTACAGCGACGTTGGTACCAGCTGCGAGAGGCCACCAGGTTCAAATTCTATGACTTCTGGTACGCCTACCGAGGCAATACCACTAGAATAAACTATGCCGAGCCGTTCAGGCCGACACCATTGCAAACTGATATTGCTAAAACGTATGTATTTCTTTTCTATTCATCTGTGATGAAATATAATATTGATGAAAGAAAAGGGAGAGAAAAAGAAAAGATGGATGATGTAAGGAATTAATAATCAGCCTGTAATGTTCCGTCTGGGACACAGGGCTCTTGCCTATGGGAGGGAATGGGTTGTAATCTACCACCCGGGCCCAGTGCGGTTTTTATGAAATTATATGAAAGAAAAGTGAGCAAATGGTTAACAGGGGAGAAAGAGAAAAGAATATTTTATTTCTTCATCATCACTGCTCTCAAAACGGTAAAGGAATACATAAGAAGAAAACTGACCATGCCCTAACTAATAATTCCATGGATATGTGACATCGATACACACAGTGCCCGCTGCTTTTCACAGAGAAGCTGCTGCCCCGGCAGGAATACTATAGGCTGACTATGCTATTACATTTTTAAGCCTATTGTAGGCCGCTATTAAAAGAAGTTCGATTCTCAATTATTTACCCAATTGACCTAACTCAGACTGATTTCTGAAAGTATAACAAAAAAAAAAAATTGCTGACAGATGGTCACAATAATTTTCATTACCGTGTTACTCCTAGGTTACGTACACACTGACAGGTGGCGTGCTTAGTGCTTTGAGCCTAGCGAGTCGCTCTACGAAGTGTGACGAACGTTCTAAAATTTTCGCAAACGGCTGCACTGTGCGCTTGGCGCCTTCGCAAGCAATTAAGTAACCAGATATTGAGTCTCAATGCACTAAGCAAGGCACCTGTTAATACGTAAGAAGCTTTAGGCATGTCTGTATAGGTAATTAATACAAAAAACCTTCCAGAATGTAGGTGTAAGTTATATATAGTTCTATAAGCCCTATATCTCTCTAAGTTAATATTGTAATTAATTACTTTCCAGTTTTAAATCACTAATAACTCAAACATTCCTCGAGTGGGAAGAAATGATAGAAAAAAGACTGGTCACACTGCCCGAGGAATTTGTAAGTAACAGTTGATATTAATTATTCATTTATTTTTCTTCTTAGCGTATCGAGGGCAAAAAGTTCAAATTTCCTTGGCCATAAAACTCACATAAACTCTGCTAATTGATGCAGTCAATAGATCATCAAGTGCGCAGAAAGCAGGGCATGCGGTGCAAGATAGAGCAGCAAAAGATACAGATGTCCATGCAGCTATCAAGAACTCCTTCCTATCTTTGACATAACGTTGCTGATACTTCCATACAAGCCCAAAACCTTGGCTTATAATATGCTAGACTTTGGAATTCAAAGGTTTTTGAATAATCTGTTTTCCTTATAACCTTGTCTAAAGTGGCCGTAATGTTGAACCATAGGCACTCCACTGGTTTGTCGGTGTGTGTCTAAAGGGCTTCTAAATAGGGTATGCATTCGGTTCTCAAATACCTTGAAAGAACCGAGACCACGCCCTAGAGTACTATACATAATATGTATGTCCTGGATGGATTACATAACTTATCTCTGACACTTAAGAATATCTTACCCAAATCGTTTTGTTTACTTACTGTTTTAAACATGCCAATAATCACAATTTCGAGATAAGATCATTATTCATTATAAGACCATTATAGCTGGTTGGCTATAATGGATCCTAAAATAATCCTACATTGGGTCCTATATGATCCTATTGATCATTTATTTGCTATTTGTACGCTTAAATTAAGTTACACCCTGTTATCTGTGTACTTTTTATGTCAATTAAATATTCTTATTCTTATAATGGACCTGCAATGGGTCCCATAGTGGACCTGCAATGGATCCTACAATGATCCATCACTGGGTCCTATAATGGATCTACAATGGCCCGTGTAATGGTCGTACAATAGTTCGTATAATGGGCTCACAATGGGTCCTGTAAGAGGCCTATAACTGTCGTAACTTTCCTATTTGCTTTCGTTTTTTTTTTCCACCATGTATATTGTGAAACTTGTTCTGTAGTGAAAACCAATGTTAACATAAACTTTCGCTTTCACTTACGGGATATTGGATATTCCGCGATTAATGTGCGCTTAAAACAATGTTGACATATTTCAGGAAAGGAAAATGAAAGAAAGAGCTGCAAGGAGGAAACCACCTGTACGGAAACCATCTAAAGGTGAGTGGAATCCAATCATCGTCAACTGCAATGTAAACACACTGAGATATTTACATTCATAAAAGTAAATGCATTTAGTTTTATAAAAAGGTGTGAACAGTCCAGCAATATGAAAAGGCCGGAAAAGTTCGGACGGATGATTCCCGTACCCGTTATTTTTAATCACACATTTTTTATCATTGATCAATTCTTGTGCCTCTGAATTTTGAATTTTGTCACACCTCAACTCTACTCTTTTAATCCCCAGATGTACCAGATTTGGTGATGATTGAACCAAGAATAGAAACTATAGATCTCAGATTAGAACCAGATGATAACGCGACAGAACAGGAGAAGCAAGAAGAAGAAGTAATACCTGTACCACCAGTAAGGATAAAACAAGAACCGCGAGATGACATGGAAGTAGACGAAACACCCCCAGAACCCCCAAAGAAATCCATTTTCGAAGTAGTTCTAGAATCAACAGATTTAGAAAACTTACAAATTGACAATATGGATGCTGAAGAATATGATCATGAAAACAATGACAATCAAATTGAACAAATTGAAGACAATACAGTTGGAGATGAAGAAACATCCGTCATGCCACAAATCGGTTGCGTGTTCGGTAATGTCACTGATACCAGTGTACTCGCCAATATAGACGAAGTTCGAACTTATGCTAGCATTGAAAACACAGGAGACGATGATAACTATGACGGTATAAGTGAAGTTAACGCTGAAGATACTAATATCTCTAACGAAATAAATACCGGTATTCGTGAAGTTAACGCTGAAGATACTAATATCTCTAACGAAACAAATACCGGTATTCGTGAAGTTAACGCTGAAGATACTAATATCTCTAACGAAACAAATACCGGTATTCGTGAAGTTAACGCTGAAGATACTAATATCTCTAACGAAACAAATACCGGTATTCGTGAAACCTTCACGCTTGAGGGTACTGAACAGAATGTCTGCAGTAACGATGAAGACGCGGGTGATCGCGATAAAAGTGTCGACGGTAGCGAAAAAGACAATGATAATTGTGAAAATATGGATGAAAATATTGCCCGAAATAATGATCCAGTTATCGAAGTCAGCAGTGACGATAAAGACGATGTTTGCAATATCGAAGATATCCAGGATACTGTTAGAGATCCTAGTCCAATCGCTGGTGATGATATACCTGATGAAATAAACGAAATCAGTGATGATGATTATGATATCTCTGATAATGTTGATTCTAGTAATGTACTGGGTCGAATTGACGAAACAAGCGTTGTTGGTAATGTAGTTGAGACCAGTGTAAGCGTGGACAAAGCCGGAGTTTTCGGTAGCGATGAAACTACCGATGTTATTGGTAGCGTAGATGTTATTAATGATATCGGTAGCGTAGATGTTACTAATGATATCGGTAGCGGAGATAAAACTAGTGTGACCGGTAACATCGAAGACGGAAGGCAATCGGTCACCAATGAAAACATACCCAATATAGACGTTTTAAATGCTCAAACCAGTTCCTCAGTTACCAAAACAGTAGAAGTAATAAAGGATGTAGAAATCGTAGAAAATCCTCCACAGCCGCTTGTTATTATTGATTCAGATGAAGAAGATGACATTGTAGATGACCTCATCATTATCAAAGACGTACATAAAACTACTGAAGAAAATACAACCATACCAAAAAGTATCATAGACCAACCCATGGACGTTGATACACCTGAAATTCTAGAAGTTGCCTCAACAGAGGCGTTAACAGTAAGTGAGAAGAAAATAGAGCTGGATGTAAAACCGGACATAAAGTTTTTCAAGTTCGGGGAGCTGCCACCTGGTATTATTTTTGCAGACGAAGGGATCGAGGTCAAGGACGAGGGCATGGCTTACTTTGATGAAGATAGTCAAGATGGTGAGTGGTTTTTTGTTAATTAAACGTCGCCGACGCCGGCCCTGAAAGAGGTGGCGAGTCGTCCTGGACGCGTACCGCGAGGGCTGGTTCGAGGAGGCACGGGAAACGAGCTCATGGAAGGAATTGGGGGAGGCTTTTGCTCAGTAGTTGGACAGTACAGGCTAAAAAAAAAACTTCGATTAACTTCATGTACTATTAATAGTGGTCCACCTTAGCATTTCTATCTCAGCCTAACAATTACCTTTGTCTCGGAAGATAATTTTATTCAAATTCTGTTTTTTATTTTGATTTATTTGGTACATGTTTCCGAATCGCATGGACATTGAAAAGCTTTGTATCCAATACAGTCTTACATACAGCCTGTATCAGATAGGTGGGGTCATAATATACAAAAGTGTGATTCAGACCACCAATCTGAACAAAATGTGCAAATTTCTTCATGGGGCAAAAATTATCAGCTGTGCCATATACAGAGCTGAAGGGACATCGACGCACAAACGATTACCACGGATGCAGTAAATCAATTCGATCCCAAATAAAAGTTTGTCATCGGTAATTAAAAAATAAAGCAGCTGTTCCATACATTTTGACCGCGTAGGTATTGCAGCATTGTAGTAAACAGCAGTTTTTTTTTATATGTGATACGTGGCATATCGTTTGTGCGTCGATGTCCCTCCACCATATATTTGGGTCGAGCGTATTGTAATTTTGTATGGGGTAGCTCACAGCTGATAACTTTTTCGCGATTACGATGTTGGTGCCACGGAGAAAGTAGTTCAGTTTGAGGGTCAGTACACCTTTCTGATACACGCTGTATTAATTTTTAACCGACTTCTAAAAAAAAAGGTGGTTATGTATTCGGCCACCAACATTATTTTTTTTTCAATTTCTTGTTCATGTAAGTATATTATATGTGAACAAGAAAACAGGGAATGAGGAACAATATTGTAGTACTCGCCAGTTCCACAGTGTTATTTACAGCTTATCAGATTTTTTTAAACATTTGAAAACGAATGCATTGGCAATTCAATTGCGATATTTCTTGAGATTGAATATTTTATATGTTATTAACTCTTCTTTTTTTTAATGTAACGGTAATTAAGTTCAATTTATGGTTTTATCCAAAAACATTGTCCGATATACCTAAATGGCAAAACACTTAGCTAGCTCTCATGTATTTATAAGGCCTGTACTAGTGCACTATACAAGGTAGAAGGGACACCGACTCTTAAAACGGTGACCACGTATTCAGTAAGTACATCATTCGGAAGCCCCCCACATAGAAATTTTTCGTCGGTTATTAAAAACGGAAACAGCTGTTCCATACATTTTGACCGTGTAAGTATTGCACTTTTGTAGGAAACAGCTGTTTTTTTGTCAATTTTATTGATTTATTGCATCAAATATGGTAGGTACATGAAGTTCTTATATAAAATATTTAGTAACACACATTTGGCCAATACATAGCATGCAATAGTACAAGTTTTTACACTTCAGATATTAATTATTTAGTAATAATGTAAATTAAAATTACAATACAATATTAAAATACATAATTTGACAAGATGTATTTAACAGTTAATTATATCTGAGCTTTAGTGTATAAAATTTACAGGGACACTTTTGAAATAACTCTTCTATCGATTAAAAACACTCTTGTAACAACCGCTTCCGCAACATGTAACATGTAGGACTTCAGAATGATGTACTGAATACGCAGTTATCGTTTTAGTTTATGTTCACTCATGTTTTTACAAAATGAATATATCTTTATCTTCGTATATTCTTCTCTATTTTCACGATCAGTGACGACCTACGGTGTTAGTGAAATAACATATAAAAACACTAGTATGCAATGGACATCGTTTCCTACTGTCCCACTGTTGGGCAAACATCCGCCTCTACTCTTTCCATTTCTCATGTCTGGTGGGGGACTCTTTCTGTGTTGTGCCTTAGATCAGAATCATTTTAGATGTTAATAAACTCGTACCATTGTTACAGAAACAGATATCGAATGCAAAGAAGAACATGAAGATACTCCGAAAATAGATCCGAAGCTGCTGATGTGTCCCGTAGTGTACACCACCAGGTTAGATAACATGGGCCTATTTTGCGCACAGCCCTTCGATCACATTAATGATAAGCAATTATTAGACGCCATTGCGAAAAAAAGCAAACCAATTAAAAAGGAAACAGTCGAAAATGACACTGTTAATAACTATTGTGATGAAAAAATTGAAAGTTTAACAGTAAATGATAATAATAAAACAATTGAATGTGTCCCTACGAATGTTAATAGTATTGATTATAACAGTACAATAGTTAAACAAGAACCGCTTAATGTCAGTGAAACAATTGCCTCACAAGATCAGATTGTTGTACCCATTGAATGTGAACCAGAAAATGATGATAATGTTACATCTGATGACAGTGACTGTAATGATAGTGTGGATGAAAGCCTTAAAGTAAAACCAACTAGCTACTTATTGCAAAAACCGCGAAGTCGCAGATACAATCCTATACAGTTGTGTAAAAACCCTGATTTTAACACTAGGCTAAAGAGGTTAAGCGTGGGATTCTTTAGCTCCCCACGTAACCGGCTACTGATCAAATCGTGCAAGCCCTTGACTATTGACCTAAGTAAAACTTTCGAATCTAAACTTATCTCCGGAACACTATATCTTAAACCCGCTGACCATAACGTTACAACGGAAGTTATCGATGATACGGAAAGCCATAGCGTTTCAGTAGTGCCCTCGGCTATGCCTGCTCAGAGTCTCATAGATAACTCGAAAGTAGCAGATATTCTTCCTATGTTGCAAAAATGTTTGGAAGCTTCCAAACAGCTTGTAGACGTAGCTCCAACGAGTGAGAGAAATAAAGTAATAAACCTACCAGACATCACTGAGATACGTCGCATCAACCAACGACTCCTTACTGCGGAAGTAACTCCTATCCAAGTTAAAAATAATCAGCCGCAAGTACCGGTTACTATTGTCACATCTCATATCACTCCGACTTACTCTCCTCAACAAACTATAACAAGCGCAGAAACAGTCCAAGACTCACGACCGACATTAACTGAAGCGACCGACATTAGAGGTCCACCTAAATTACTTGAAATTATACACGATTCGCCAGCCAAAACGAGTACTGAATATACTTCAACAAGTGGAAAACGATTTAGATTTTTTGAGGGCTTCAGACCTCGCCAGCAAATGAATTTTGGCCGACCACCGAGGATTGTAAATGGGAAAAGAGTTTTTCCGCCAAAAGCCCCGGCATGGAAGCCAAGGCAATTTAGACCTGAAATACCTTGGCTAACTAAAAATTACGACACAACCCTTCATTCTACAAAGTTTGACGAGACACTCCTAACTTTAGATGCTCTAAACAAAATGTTATTTCTATTAACTGATAAAAAAGAACCGGCAGTAGTTCCGCCCAAAAATCCAAAACCGAAAGTAAAACGCAAAAACGCCGCTCAACAGACGAACCCACAGCGTGGACGGCCGAATCTATGTCGATATGATGATCCTCCTAATATAGTAGCAGGTGAAGAAGAGCCTGTAACATCCGAAAAGCCTGTAACTTACAAAAAACTAAATACCAAGTGCCAGAAGCCCAGATTTAATATAAAATCCGCCACAAACTATCCACCTGATAAAGATAAAAGTTTTGAAACAGGAACAAGCGAACAGGATAATAAACACATTACGCCCCCTCAGTCGGGTCAA
This sequence comes from Standfussiana lucernea, assembly GCA_964057025.1. Classification (NCBI taxonomy): domain Eukaryota; kingdom Metazoa; phylum Arthropoda; class Insecta; order Lepidoptera; family Noctuidae; genus Standfussiana; species Standfussiana lucernea. The sequence goes on along the minus strand of OZ059798.1, from coordinate 8,115,900 downwards.
AGGAAGATTCAATATTGTTGTTGGGCGCGACAAAGAATGTTACAGTTGTTATTTTGTAGGGAGAGAATACCGCACCACGGCTGTTCCAGAATATGTCAGTGTTGCTGTCGCAACTTGTTGAGAGATTATATTTTGCAAGACGAGAAAATGAGACGCAATGAATTGGAAATCATTAAACCACCAAAAGAAAATACTGACAACGTAACTGTTTTAAGAGAAGGGAGGCGTCTCAGCGTGAACACTTTTTGCGACGTCGAAAATCCTATGGAAAAAGCGTCCTGTCAAAGTCGTGCGGAACTTGCGGCTCAAGCTCCTGGCGTGCCAACAGTCGAAGTTCCTCTTGTAGAAGCAGTCCAAGTATCTGGTGAGGAATCGGTCCTAGTGCCTGAAGGGAACCCAGTTATAGATGTAGAGGACTCTAATACTGAGGCGGATACTAATGGAAATGAGCTTATCGAAGAAGCTGTACAAGATGATGTTCCTTCGCTGGGTGGTGAAGTGTCCGTTACAACTACTCCAGTGGTGCCACCTCTCGTGGAGCGGGGCCCAGTGATTCCCATCAAAGCTAGGTGTAAATTTGTGGCAGTTCCAATTTTGGAAAATCACTTTACATCTGCCGTGACTACAAAGGCAGGTACACCTGCATATCAATACACATGTATTAGTTCTGACAATCAATCTAAAGGTGTTGTACTCAATGCGATAACGACTCCCAATACAACGATAACCCCCAATATAATTTCTCCACCTAGTTTAACAAAACTATTGGCGGTTAAAAAGTCTAAGGCGACAAATGCACTCAAAACAAATATGTCTCAGCGACCACCCTTAATTAAACCGTTCGAACCACCAAAACATATCAGAGAAAAAATGATATTCTTAAACAGTAAACAAATTTCTGAAAAACCTACAGCTAGTCCATTACATTTGGGGAAGAACAAAATACTGCTGACTACGATCAAGTTTCCGTTTAATCTGAAATTATTCCATGAGGCGAAAAAGGCTTTAAAGTCATCTCTTAATTTACCGACAGGTGTGCATATAATATTGTTGGCGGATGGGACAGTTTCGTACAAAATAGACCCGAATATGGAGGTGAACGCGACAGACATGAAGGAGATGCCTGAGAAAATTGCAGCCATACGCGCTCATATGGACATAGCCGCCGCACAGGAGCAAGCGTTGAATAAATTAAATGTTCCGCCGACGCCCGCTGTCACGGGCGAATTTGTTGATCTTGTTGACGATGACGATGCGTCTGCACCTAATGTAAACGAAAACGATAACGAAACCCCTCTAGTGGCCAACGTTCAAACTACTGAGGAAAATGAATCAATAAATATTGACGGCTCATCTAATTTTAGTAATAATTCCCAAATGGATACGTCTAATGAAATAGAAGAAAATCGCACTGATTCTAGCGTTAGCACTAATGTCATAGCTACAGAAAGTAATCAAAACGTCGAACAAAACCTAGAGTCAATTCAAAACGAAATCCTTTCAGCGTCAACAGGACAATTACAAGATCAGTCTGACCCATCAAGTAAGCATGTAAGTGCTCAATTAGATCTGGCTAAAACGTCAAACCAGATTGAAAGTTCTCATGTACGCGAAGTATTAACAGAACTAGCTGAATTGCAATCTGAGACATCAGTTCAGAAAACTACTATTGAAGTACAAGACCTTCCTGAACCAGCAACACAGAACGTAAGTACCGAGGTACCCGAAGAAAGCACAAGTGAGCCCAGTAAAGCTAAATCTAAAAATATACTTTCGGATTTGATGGAAATGTCAGGTATATTTGATGAAGACACGACACCTGAAAATGAACAAATTGCAGTTCCTGTACCTGAGGTTGTGAAACCACCTGCTCAGGGGACAGTGCTACCCCCTGCTAATCCACCCATATGCCAGGGGACAAACATATTACGGCCAATGTTGATACCCACAGCCTTCAACCGTGCTAATCCTGTAGCTCCGAAAATACAATCAGCAGTTGGCGAGCTAACGGCAATCACTTCCTTGTACGAACTTAAATACGCGTGCGCGAATAAAGGAGTATTCTTTAAATTAGATATGGAAAATGGATACCTTGTACCCATAAATGTTTGCATGAAAGGAGCAATAAAACAAGTGCAACCACCAACGATGCCGACACTACGAAGCATTGCACCGAAATCTGTGATCGATCTTACTGAAGATGACGATATACCAGAACAGCAAAGTACAGATACATCAACAGACACTTCACCTAGCAAAAAGTCACTTTTACTCGATAATAATTCGTCTGTTGACGATTCTCCTGCTGAGCCAGTGTCAAAACTGTCAGGTTTTACTGGCACAGCTAGACCGCTAAAATTGTTCAAAGCCCTGAAACCCAATATCCTGCAACGATTAAACTTAAATAAAATTAATCAAAATAGTAAAAACTTTAATAGTATTGCCTTAGACCACAAAAGAAAGCGGAAGCAATTTTTAAGAAAAATTAATTTGAACGCTGACTCCACCGCTGTTCTGGACTGCGCAGAAATCGATAGCCCTGTGCTTATGCGCCCGTACTTGAAGAAATTTACGATGAAGCGAGATTTGATGAGTACGTCCAAAGGTAAAACAAAAGCAGATAACGAGCCGAAGGCAACGACATCACGTACGGAGCCTAACAAAAAGTTCGCAACCACTATTTTATCCGATGATTCCTCTGACGATGAACCGCTATCTAAGATAGCGAAAAGGAATCATGAAAATATGAATGCATCCAAGTCGGTTACTAAGGAAATTGAATTAGATTTACCATTAGACAGTGACAAAGATTTAATAGGACTGGAAGCGACAGTTGGAGAGCAGATTGAATCAGAATTACCAGTGGCTGACATTGAAAATGGTACTATCAATGACGATAACAATGACAAACAAGTACCTGTTAACAAGCAAAATGAATCAGAAGAGCCAGCAAATGTCGCAGAACATTACTATATGGGCTCTGACAGCGATTCACTAGCAAATGAATTACCAGCTACTGACACTGCCACTGAAACTCTTTACATGAGTGATGCTGACAATGATTTCATAGACTCAGAAGCACCATTTGGGTTTGATGCAAATGAGAGTAGTGAAGAGGATGACGATAATTGTATTTTAGGCGTGTAATTGGCAGACGTTGTAATCAAAATAGGGCGAAGTATTTCTTAACCCGCGGCTTGCCTGGGGCGGTATGCCTCAATTAACTTGGGCTGCTCTATGAATTTAATATTCTGAGAGGTTAGGGTAAACATTGCTAGTGCGATGCAGTGTTCTGTGACGGCAATTGTTTCATTCGCAACTTGGACAACAGGGATTTATCTAGACTTTGACAAAAATAACTCATGATGTATCTAGTGATTAAATAACCTAGCGTATTTATTTAGTTAGTTAGTAATTTTACAATTGTTTAGGAGATTGTTTGTTTTCATCACAAGAGTATTTTAAAAGTTAGTATATTAAAAACTATTTCAATGGATATCAAAGTTTATTGTAGATGGCGTGACCATAGCTAAGTCCTAATTTGACCAATGAGGTCATGCTATTTTGAAATATAAAATGACATTAACAGATTTTCAACCAATAACTATGCTTGTAACTATCTTTCTTTATCGTGTGGTTAGTGTCTAACCTGGTGTTAGTTTCACATTCCATTCCAAGTTTAAACATATACTTTAGGTCAAGTATTATTCTATTTTAAAATTGGACTTGTCACTAATCCAATATTTATAATATTTTCAAGATATAAGCTGTCCGCTCAGCCAATACTTTATCACATATTATATTGTAAGAAAAATCCCATAATACATTTTTATAAACAGTATAAAAAAAAACATGAGTCGATATAAAAGTTAATGTAAGATACAGATAGCTACTAACACTAATGAGGTGTGTTCATAAGGTTTTCGGTAGAAAAACTATGTTATTATTAAAAATATTTATGTAGGTACGATTCCTACCAGTGCATATTTTCTATGAAAATATTGTATTGACTTTGTGTTGAAAAGAAACACTACTGTTTCTATCATATATTTCATCGCAAGAATAAACATCCTGCTCATGCTTTCTTATGCATATTTAAAACAAAATACTGAGTAAATAATGTGATATATTATGAGGGATTTTTTTTGTGACCTACTCCTAATTTTCCTAATACTATGCTTGTGTAGTAGGAAGTTGTAGTGAGATGGGAATTTTATGTTTATGCTAACTTGTGCTGGCTGTGAAATGCAAAACCTCTAGATTGACCGTCTTGTATTTCATAATCACAAATTCATGTACTACCGAGTGCACTGACGGTCTACCACTTTATAACCTTATTAATTAGAGTATAAGGGTACATATTGATTGACTAAAACCGGTTTCTAAAATAAGAGCTAACCCATCTGCCTATTGATCAATCAGACAGCCAATTGCAGAAGTTGACGTGTATTTGACAATTTTCTTTGCTATCTTTTGGGTTGACGTAAGTTCTAGAATCCGGGATAAGATATTAATATTAAAGTGTTTTCTTGTACATATAAGTAACTACTAAGTTACTTTTCAACTTTAGTCCATAGAATGAGGTGTATTTTTTTAGATTGTATATAAAGTTATGAAAGATAAAACAGTATTGAATATGTGTATTTAGAATAATAATTGTCTAGATAACTATTTTATCCTGATGTTCGATCTGTGTGATATAATCCATGGATTTTCTGTGATATTATTTTAGGATAGGCATTTGTACGAATGTTATACAGGGTGTAATTGAAATGACTGTAAACCTCCTATAAAGTCATTGTACCGCCAGGGAGATTAATTGATAAGCAAATTGACACCACATAAATTTGCCGTTCTAAAGTAAATTCAAACACCTGTCATAAAAAATACAGTTGTGATTTGAAAAAAGGGACAGTTAAAGTTCGTAATCAATTTGTTTTATAGCAATAATTTCACTGGCTTTATTAATTAATTTCATTGTAAAATTTGTTCATAATAGTGAGTTTTATGAGGTTTTAAGTAATTTGAATTACTCCAAGTATTAAAGTTGTTTTGAACTTCAAGGGCCTTCTTTCTGCGTGACGTAAAAGTACGCCATACTTTAACTATGAAAAATGTATGGTAAAACCTTGAAACTCACATTACTCTAGGGCATAGGTTCCCAACGGGGGCGGTACCGCCCCCTAGTGGGCGCTGGAGCTATTTATGGGGGATAACTATTTTGTAACAGGGCGCGTTATAAATTTTTTTCGGTAGTCCATAAAAGGTTGGGAACCTATGCTCTAGAGCGTCTAGGGTGTAACTGTACTCCGCGTTTACTGTACGATAGTTAAGGGTGTAAGAGTTCGAAATAAATATTATTGTTAATTGCCGAGTGTGATCAGTGTGGGGATTAAATTTAAGATGGGCTTACACGGGCTATTGAAAGGGCTCAATCCTGGGTAATGATGGTAATTGCGGTTATTTAACAGTTCAAAATATTTAGGAATTCATGCCTAACATTAAATTGAGAGGGTGGGATTAGGTAGCTGCTGATGCGGAAATGATGTCGAGGTCGGCTAGCGGACAAACGACAGCTGTCACTACGCTATGGCCTCCCGAGCAGCTACAGCCCCTTACACAGTTCCTTTACCTCTCACTGCAGCAACCACATATTGGACAACAAGATTAAAAACCAAAATCCGAGGGAAAAATTCGTGACAGGACAGTACTGTTGGGTTAACCACTGTCTCAATTAAGCGGTAGGCTGGTAGATTGCTCCACTACCTTCGTAGCCCGTTGTTGGTACCGGTGTAATGGCTGTAGAACGTACCTACATACATAACACCCGTGTAAGTGCTGTGTAGCAGCAATAGTTGGCTATAAAAATACTCTTGTATGTTGCTACAAAAGAGGCATGACGCACTAACCAGATATCGTCGAAACCAGTTTTTTTTTTGGAAATTTGTTTAAATGTGATTACTGGGTGCATAAATTAGTAGAAATTCGCAGACATTCTGCGCTGTTGAGTGTTCTAAATGTAAAACTGTAATGCGGTACTCAACCTTTGGTTCGACAAACCGACACTTCAATATTCTTCCAAGAGTGAACTCTTGGAAGAATATTGAAGCGCCAGGGTATAATAGTTTATTCTGTAACTACAAATACGTGTTACGGTCGCGAATCATATTTTGTTTGACACAGCCTGCCGCTGACCTACAGATTGCAAAAAACGTAAGAAAATTTGAATTTCGCGGGTTACCCTCTTTCACCTTAATGTTTAAGTATAGAAGTTGCAGTTATGGTACTGTAGGTACTGACATATAAAATAAATTAAGTAGAACAGGCAGGCCTGATATTAACGGCACATCACAATTTAATCCACCAATGTATTTAATGTTGTGAAACTGGTGTTAATTTTATGTGTTAATAAATAATTATCATAGAAATGATGTCTGTGTTTCAGTTAATATCCTCCAAATAATTCATACTGGGTGGTCCAAATAGTGACGTCAAATGAAAACAAAACAGCTTTTTTCGTACAAAAGTGCAATACATAAATGGTCAAAATGTATGGAACAGCTGATTCTATTTTAAATTACCGATGTGGGCAGGTGCAGAATGCTGTATTGAATACATGGTAACCATTTGTGAGTTGGTGTCCCATCCACCCTGTATAGTTCACGCTGGAACGCAGGCATCCTTTCCGTGCGATCGAGCGGACCATAGTATAGCACGCGGGACAAGTGTAAGGGTTGGTGAATGTCACGTGTCTTCTATTATTTGGCACTAGGTCATGCTGGTTTCCTCACGAGTCACAATGCTTTCTTTCAGCGTTTTGAGACAGCGATGAAAAAAATTACACAAAGTGCTTGCGTTGATTCGAACTCGCGAGCTACGTAATACTAAGTCGAGGGTTACGAATCAAATCAAATTATTTATTTACTAGAATATGACTTTATTGTGTAGAAGACAAGGTGACATTTATAACAACCTCTTTAAACCATATCCCACCTTGACACCACTGCTCTGTCTCAAATAAAACAAGTCACATGAAATTCAACATACTATATTAATAAATAAAAAATAATGTTTTATCTAATGGCTACACCAAAGGCGTCGACCACAGCCTTCTCAATCTCCTTGTGAATTTGGTTCACCTCTGCCTGTGTGAGCGTGCGCTCTAGATGTCTGTACACTATGCTGTAACACAGACTGTGCTTCTTCGACTTTGGGTGAACGAATTTGTCCTTGAGTCGCACCTGAAAAATAGAATAGAATATACTTTATTGTACACCAAAATAATATATTAAGTAAGAGAATGGCCTTTCATAGTTTCATGAGGAGCTGAGGCTAAGGTGGATCAAATGGACGATTTTTCCACCCATACACGCCTTGGATGTGGAGTTGCAAAAACCACACAACATTTCAGTACAAAGGGAATTGTAATAATTATTTCAAGCAGCAAGCAGATCCTGGATAGATGATCTGAGGTCTCTCATGGTTTTATAAGAAAACTGGCGACCCGCCCTTGCTTCGCACAGCGCCTATAGGATCCAAAACTATAGATAGATAGTATATTCTTTTTTATGTACACCATACAAATATAAATTTGAATAAAGAAAACATTATACATTGGGTGACACAATGGGTGGTCTTATCGCTAAAAGCAATCTTTTCAAGACAACCTTTGGATGGATTAGAGGAAGAGCTTGAAACACTACTGCAGGTAGTTTAAAACTATCCTATCTTTGAAGCTGGAACCAACCATAGACATTCACAAAATGTCATTGAAATTGGTTGGTTAGTTTCAAAGATTAGCATGTATGGACATAGTGACATAATATGATTTGTAGAAACATGTCAATGCTAGTTTTGAATTTCTGATACCCATTTATACATATTAAATACAAGGATAAGATAAATATAATAACGAACCTGTTCAATAATATCACCTCCAATATCTCTGACTAGGTCGTAGAAGTCATTGCTCATAAATGTGTCTATTGTCAAGTTTGCTGGCAACCAAAATGAGATATCATTTGTACACTGAGGATACGACGATACAGGCTTATATGTAATCTTTGCGTTTAGGTCAACATTCTCAAATTGTGTCAAAAACCCTGAATCCGTACTCCACATTAATCGAATATCAGGGATTTTATACAAAGCCATTGCAAGTCTTTCTAAGCCAAGACCAAATGCATATGCTATGGTGTTTGAAGGCCCTGCATTGACTAGAATCTCGTTTCTAACTATACCGCATCCTAAGACTTCCATCCATTTGTTTTCATAGAATATTTCAAGTTCCCATGATGGGTGAGTGAAAGGGAAATACTCCTCAACCCATCGGTATTTTATACTTTCACCAAATAACGCTTTTGTTAGACCAATGAGGTGTGTTTTCAGTTGTGTCTCCATTAATTTTGTAGCTTCTAAAGTATGGCAGCTTTGTTTCATTGGGTCATCAATGGAGTTTATAAAGGAATGAGGATTCTTCTTGTCATACTTTGGCTCAAATATTTCAAGATCTGGTTGCCCAGGGAACAGTTCTTCTTTACGCTGTGATCGTACTGCATCTACCTGAAATAGAATAAAGTTTTCATTTAAAAATGTTTTTGTAAAAACATATTATAGCCTCATAATCAGGTAGAAGATTTGTTGTCAGCAGTAAGAGTTTATTTTTGTATCCTATACTGTCCCAGGAGTATCGAAGAAGAAATGCAGTGCCATCCCTAAATAAATTGGTATAAGGCCAGGAGAATGGTGATCCTGAACATTCATTCCATTTCTCTCAGTGTTGTACTTCTTGATCAACATTATTGCTTGAAATTAAGTAAACAGCATTACTTACTTGGTGGAATATAGGAAAATGTGTAGAATCAATTTCATCCCTCCTATACACATCTCCGATCATCAGAAAGTTGTCCAGACCTGACCGCAACAGTTCACTCTGGTGCGCGGTCATGTGAGCCCTCAGGAGATTCCCTCTATTTACATAATAGCAGTCAGACTTCGCCCTGCTCGGGTGATCAGACGGAATCAGCAAGTCATCAAAGTTCTGCTTCGTTGTGACTATAGGAGACAAGTTATCATAAATGCTAAATGCTGGGTGCCCTCTGTGAGTGAACGAAGAGTAAAAATAGTTAACAATTCTTTGCCTTACGATTGATAATGGGTTATCTTTCTGCAAGTGCAGATTCTTACCCAAATAGGATATAATTTTAGGCGTAACATTAGTGTAATCGTCTGTTATGAATTCTTTGCCTTTTATTTGCACTGAAGCTACAGATTTTGCAGCTGTACTATATTTATATTTCGACACAACAGCTGCAAGAGTGCGGTTTGTTTTCATAAGTAAATTCCTCATGATTCTTGAGTTCTTCTTGTAGTCCGAAAAAATAACATAAACTATAGAAGTCGCGTTAATGATTACATTTATCAAGTTTTTATGATATTAAATTACAAGATATTTTTTAGAATCGGAATCCGCGGTGGCCGATCGTATTCCAGGTATGTGAATGTTTTTATTGTTTTTTTGGCATGCGCACTTGCTCTTTTGCAAGTAATTAAAAGGTGATAGCAATAAAAATATGGTAAACTATACAGGCTAGTTTTTGGAACGAAACCGTTTTGTTTTGACAGAAACTTAGAATAAAATATCCTAGTTTTTCGGATTTAAACTATGCAAAAAATGTTGACAGCGGTGTAAAAAAATCGTCCAATTTTTTGACGCCCTTTAATGCGTCTAATTTTTTCTTCTTTTCTCTGACTAATAAACAAGCTTCAAATCTTAATCAATAACAAAATTCTTTGGTAGTTCGGCCAAACGAAACCCAAACTTACTGGCACTGGCAGCTTTCAAAAATTAAAAGGCAGCTGATAATGTCAAACTGTCAGTGTCATTTTAAATAACCTAAATCTTAGTTTGTTACGTGCTTTGAAACACAATAATTTTACGAATATTGACTTAAATACGTATTAGAAAAGCACTGAATCACATTAAGTTATTGATATCAACCTAAATACAGAATGATTCGTAAGCGGCTTATACATATCGCTCAGTTAAGTGCCGTTGGCCTGGCCGGATTTTATGTGGGACAAAATAAGGATAAATTCCATAATTTTCTTTGGAATGACTCAATTATTGTTGATGGTAAACGTCTGAAGAGCATGCCGGGCCTGCCAGTCTTCGGCACGGTGTCGGCAGCTACTCCATACACAGAAACCGGTGGTGCTAAAGATCGGGTAAGATTCGTATTCGCTAAACTTTACGTGTGTCAATTTAACACTAAAATACTCTTATCTAAATGTTGTAACGGTTATTGCTCGATAAAATGGCTTTTGAATTCTGTTATGTGTGTGTACAAGTTCATAGCCAAGATTGGCCAGGGTATGTTAATGTCAACTTACAGTTAAACCAGATACCACTCGATTTCTGACGTTTACACTGAGCCATTGTTAGCCATAGTCATAGTCAACAATCCTCAGAAAAGTATTTAATCAACAAGCACATAATTAACACTATTGTATCCACCAGAGGTTTTTTTTACATTAAAATTGTGGCTTAAAAATTTCAGGTCTCACAAATAATGAAATATGGCTTCCCTAGTTTGGACAATGTGCGCTCCTACGATGACTTCATACTGTCCTACGACCGCCGCAACCGAGTTCCAAACTGGGTGTTTGAGCACATCACGCAAGCACACATTGCTAAGAATGACCAGGTGGACAGAAGCAAATGTGAATTCAAACCCGATGAGAGTATACATCCATTCTTTAGGTATAAACTCCCTTAATATTCAATATTACTTTTAAGTTTCAACTAGGGGTCTATTATACGCAGGCTCAAATAAATTAGCTAGAGAAACTTTGCAGATTGAAATATTTCTTCTCATTCATTAATTTTTTATATGTATTATTTATTTATTGATATTCTTGGTGGGTAACATAAGAATGTGGTGAAAATTGAAATGCATCTACAAAATAGGGTGAAAAATTATATAAAGAACACAAACAAAAAGAGTAATTCTAACATTAATAAACTAAACTAAGTACAAGGACTATTTTAGGGGATTCTAAGGATGTTTTGACAGCAGACACTCACACCAGCTGTAGCATATTTATTTATATAAACTTCATGTACAACAGTGGTACATATGTAGGTGGACTCACGGAGTAAATACAAAGTATATATATATAACTATATATAACTTTGTATTTACTCCGTGGGTGGACTTAATGCCACAAGGCATTCACTACCAGTGAACCTTCGGGTTAAATAAGACAACATTGTGATAGGGTTGTGATAGCATATATTATTATTCTGCAATGCTTTGTGATGAAATTCCAGGTCACAGAACACAGACTACAAAGGCTCAGGGTTCGACCGTGGCCACATGGCGGCCGCTGGTAACCACCGCCTCTCTCAAAAGCATGTGGATCAGACATTCTTCCTCACTAATATGGCTCCTCAGGTAAATATAATAACACGGCGTCACGCCTTTAGTTCTCGAGGGTCAGGCAGAAGCAGAGGTGCCATACTATACACCCACACAAGTTTTACTTCTCTTCTTTGAGCATTTTTATCCTTACTTAATATTATAAACGCGAAAGTTTGTATGTATGGATGTTTGTAACTCTTTCACGCAAAAACTACTGAACGGATTTGGATTAAATTTGGTACACAGATAGTTTATAACCTGTATTAACATATAGGATACTTTTTATCCCTGCAGTACGATCCCGTGGGACAATAACCGAACTCCACGCGGGCATAAGCTAGTCACCAATACTTTAATTACTCACTATTCTTCCACTGCCACCTTTTCATCAGCCGACTGCATTAAAAGGAGGGTTATGCTTACTTTCCTACTAAAGCTAAGCACAAGTTACAACCGCAATGGGCCGGAGAGCATCGCATTTTAATATAAAAAGTCCAGAACCTACTGTAGTATGCGATGATTGTTCATACAAAATGTACAAATGGGATGTAGATAGTAGGATTTTTACAATTGCAGTCTACTTATACCTTAATTTGGTGACTAGCTAGCTAATACAGGATGACGAATTTTTTTCACAATAATATTTTTTTATCTTTTTCAGGTAGGAGAAGGCTTTAACAGACATGCGTGGAATGATTTGGAGAGACATGTGCGTAACCTTACCAAAGTTTATACCAATGTTTACTGCTGCACCGGACCGCTGTACTTATCCAGGTAAACTGATCATTCAGGTAATTTGACGACTCGGTTGGCGCAGTGGCTGAGCGATTTACTGTTGCGCAGGGTGTCGCGGGTTCGATTCCCGCACGGAACAAATATTTGTATGGCCGACCGATAGTTGTTCCGGGTCTGGCTGTTTGTGTATGTGAGTTTAAATGTTTGTAAACGCGCCGGCGATACAGGAGAAATTTCTAGTGTGGGGCAAAGTTTTTAAGTTTAAAGATTTTTTTAATAAACACTGCCTGTTTTAAAAAAAAATCGCTCCTCGCGTGTCTGTATTGAAAAATGAATAGTAGAAGCAGCACTAATAGGTACGAGCGGGCGCGGATTTTCTAAGGATATCTTAAAGATCGACCCGTGCGGTTGTTATTACATACCCAGTACCCACGAGCTATAACTTAACTACGCTTGACAGCCACTCAATTTCTCACCGCTCTCGCGATTGCTGAAAACCCTTTCTGATAATTTATCCAATTCACACACACGCAGACACTCTCATACACAATGTAGGCTTCTTTTAACCGCTTTTTTTTTGTTGTTACTATAATTTTCATTTATATTTATTAAATTATCAAAATATTTACCTTATTTAAAAACTAATATTAGATCTAAAATAAGAATAAAAATATGTACAATTACGGGGCGTCAAAATTTTTTTCCACATCGCTGTCAACAGGAAAAGTGCCCAGAAGGCTGGCAGCATTGCCGTGTTGGATGGCAATGCTGATTCTTTGGCCAAAAATAATGCCAGCCCTCTGGTCACGTGAAGAGTTGACCAACCGCTTGGCGATATCCCGAAATAATAGGTGGGCCTCGGACCCCATGGCCCTAGCGTTTTTATTTTATTTCTAGTTTTTGTTAATCTTTTGCATAAGATTCTGTAATATCTCCTTCTGGGAGAGGGCACTGGCTCCTGTAACACAGGTTTCTCACCTAGCACAGGAGTCAGGGACTCCACACAATTTTGTAACCACTTTCTCGTGTAATAAGGATTATTGATTCATCCTAAAAAAAATAAGTAGAAGGAAAAAAGTCTATTTCAACTTTAGTTCATTTTTAAACAGTGTTCCAATTGCGTTTTCAGGAAAGAATCCGACGGCAAATACTACGTCCGCTACCAAGTGATCGGCGCCAACACGGTGGCGGTGCCCACGCACTTCTACAAGGTGGTCGTGGCCGAGGCTAAGGACGGCTCGCTCGACATGGAGGCCTACGTCATGCCCAACCAGAAGATACCTAGCGAGACGCCTGTGGCAGCGTTCATGGTAACTCAGTGTACTATACTACCGCGCAGACCAATCGTTATGGCTGATCGCAGCGACATGAACACGCCTGAAAAATCTACAGTATTTTCAGAAATATAGTTTTCCCGTTTGGAGCTCGTGGCTAAATAATAACAGACGCTCGGATCAATCTTGTCAGGTTAAGCCGCGCTTGCCTAGGTTGGCCTGTGGATGGGTGACCACCTATTACATGCAGAGCTTCCTCCGTGCCTCGGCAAGCACGTTAAGCCGTAGGTCCCGGCTGTCATTTGTAGATCTTTAAGTTGTTACAGGTAGTCCTTTTCCTAACTATATTGTGGTCGGCTTCCAGTCTAACCGGATGCAGCTGAATACCAGTATTTTACATGGAGTGACTGCCGATCTGACCTCCACAACCTAGTTAAGTACTGGGTAATACAATACCCCTTGGGCCACGGACTACCTGTAACGACAGTCAAAGATCTACAAATGACAGGTGGAATCAATGGCTTGTAGTGCTCTCCGAGGCACGGGAGAGGACTCGGTATGTAATGGATGGTCCCCATCTACAGACCGACCGTGGGAACCGCGGCTTAACCTTGAAGATCGATCCGTGCGGCTGTTATTATTTAGCCACGAGCTATTATTACTAAGCAACTGCCGGAAAAAGTCCATCTACCTTTTATAGTTATTATTATTTTACATATATTTGTTCTTTACAGGTACCACCCGAGTCAATAGAGAAGGCGGCAGGTCTTTTATTCTTTGACAAGGTACATAGAAGCAAGCTGAATAGAATAAATGGTAAAAAAGTATAAATGTTTATAATATCGTTTTATTAAAATGTTATATTATTATAGAATATTATTTTGTGATTTTGTTTTAAAATGTGATTTCAGATCTATTATGTTACTGTTATTGTAAATAAATGATATAATGTTATGTATGATATTTTGTGGTTTTATTTTATGAATGATTAAGGATAGCTGTACCACAATATTGACATGAAGTCTACCAAGTTTGGAAACAAAACTCATTAAATGGGCGAACTGAAGTGCATATTTTGCGGGCGGGGGGCGCTGCTGCATCCAAGTTCGGATCATTTTCAAGGAGTTAAAAATAAATAATTTGCATAACATTAATCCCGGCTAGGCTTTCCTTTGTAATGTTTGACAGTCGTTACAAGTAGTCAGTGGCCCAAAATTCTGACAACCAGTCTTACCAAGGGATAAAGATAATACCAGATAGACAGTCGCACCATGTAGAATACTGGTATTCAAATATTCTGCATTTTATATGCAAGTAGGTAGTAGTTTCTTGCAAAATCCTTTCCGTTTTTACTATTTTTAACCGAATTCAAAAAAAGGAGGAGGTTCTCAATTCGGTTGTATTTTTTTTTTGTTTGTTAACTCATATCTTCGTTATTTATGAACCGATTTGAATAATTCTTCTTTTATCTGAATGGATCTACTTCCCGATTGGTCCCATATAAATTTCATCAAAATCGGTTCAGCAGTTTGGTTTTAAAATCAAAATAGCTGGAAAAAATATGTCATCCAAGTAAAAGAAATTGCGAAATTGATACTTGACAAGGATTTGTGTGTGATACGATAACTGAAAAGGGTAAAATAAAAACTTTTTTGCAAAAAAAAACGACTTCCAAAAAAGTGGAAAATAACATTACTTTCGGAAGTCGGTGACTATTGTTTGTTTCGTTGACTTTTTTGCCACCGACTTCCGAAAGTAAAGTTATTTTCCACTTTTTTAGTGTTTTTTTTGGAAGTCGGGTTTCTTTTTTGCAAAAAAGTTTTTATTTTATATATTTTGTCACCAAAATCGAAATAGGCCCGAATCTTCATAATAGACATTATTAGATGGGGGTATCTGTAACCAAAAGGACGTTGGATGTAGGTTGTAACCAAATGAAACGGATGCGTGTATAAAACGTGTGTATATTAGGTATAGTAACATGACGGTACTATCGTAGTATGTATAGAGTGACATATATCTCGCGAGCTTAGTCTTCATCTTCGTCCGACGCGCCGTTTTGCTGCGGTTCGTCGTCCATGCGAACGTCGCCCATACCTGGGAAAAATAATAATATTACAGTAACAAAAATCAACTTTTCTTTAGTCAGTGCATTTGTTTCGTACATCATCGTTTATCAATTTATTTGTCTCTCACAGTATATCTTCTTTTTCCATCTCTATATGTCGTCGTCTTAGTTTTAAAGCCCTTTTTGGCCACAATTATCAGTTACTAGCGGATAACCGGCGTGTGCTACTATGCTATAGTGCTTAGTGCATTGTTTTAGTGGTCTAAAACCATTTTCATTCGCATTATTGCCTTTCTAATGAAACCGGTTTGGGGACATGGTTTCATGGTTTCAGAGTCTATAACAGACATAGGAACAAACAATCCTTGTGTGTTTTATTAGATATATATATATATAGATTCAAGGTGTGTGAACAGGTGCATACCCTGGTCCTCGTCCTCTTCTGCGGAGTCCCCAGCAACCTCCGCGTTCTCGGCCTCCGCGCGCTCCATTTGCCGCGCGAGTTCTGCTTCGTCAGTCGCGGTCACTACCTTAGGCTGTAACACACAACAATCATTTTTATGTGCGAATCACAATACTTCGACAGTGAGAATCAGGAAGCTCGAAGATGGCGGTGTGCATGTTGCTTTGTAAAGACGTTCGGACGATTGTTATTTATTATTATAGCTAGTGGAAGCAGTGATTGCCTAGTGGTGTGACCGTTGGACTGCCAAGTCATAGGTCTCGAGTTCGAACCCAGGACACGCACTTCTGATTTTTCGGAATCATGTGCGTATTGAATAATTATCACTTGCTTCGGTGAAGGAAAACATCGTGAGGAAACCAGCATACCTGAGAGATATTTCTCGACGGTATGTAAAGCCAAGTCAGAGGCCCATGGGCTGCATAAAAACTCTGACACCAGGTTAGGCACTAACCACACGATAAAGAAGAAGAATAGCTAGCCCATATTGTCCTAATGCTGGGCAAATGCCTTCTCTCCATTCGGAATATTCCTCTTTTGGACGATTAAAAATGAAAGAGTTATTTATACATAGTTCTTGTATGTATATACATAACATAACATCTTGTAATTCCTGAAGGCGATGGGCAGAGGTGTACCTAATAGTACACCCACATATCGCCAGTTATGTTTAAGCTCATGTAATAGGGGGCGAGCTTCTTATATTTCATTTTCCATATTTATGTCAAGCCTTTCACTAGGAAGTGGCAACATAGTGAATTGTAGCCAGGAAGATAATTGGCTAGCTATGACCAATTAAATGACACAGAAGTGCAAATGTTGGGCGTGGGTTTATATCTCCAGATCTAAGTACCAATCCGCAGTTTGGATGTATCTTCATAAATACATAAACTCAAGTCTTTTTCCCTATGCGGGTAGGCAGAAATCACAGAACACCACCTGCTACGATCCTTACATTACTTACGCCTCGTCCACGTTCATACGCCGTTTGAGAGTTGGATGTTTGCCTGTTTTATGGCTATAGCCACTTCACATCCCCATTCATATTTTTATGTATACATATATTTTTACTGTTAACCACGTTGAATGGTAACTATTAGTATTATGCATTCTACTTACCGCCATCTGGACATTGAATACTCCTCCCGCGGTGTCTATGGTCTCCTTTATTTTGTCGATGGCATCTTGCAAGGCTTTGAGACCGTCTGCTTTCTCAGGCGTTGATGTGGTCATTACTGTAAACACAGTTAATTTAAGGAATGAACATAAGCAAAATGAACTCGTCTGTCTAAGCAGCACTACTCTATGAATGATTTATATGTAACACAAGTCAACCTCTTAGAATGCTATGCTAACTATGAAAAAGAGAATATTGTTTTATCGTACATCACTACATCATCATCTGCCTAGCCTTTTCCCAACTATGTTTGGGTCGGCTTCCAGTCTAACCGGATGCAGCTGAACACCAGTATTTTACATGGAGCGACTGCCTATCTGACCTCCACAACCCAGTTATTACTGGGTAATACAGTACCCCTTGGTAAGACTGGTTGTCAGACTTAGGTCACTGACTACCTTTAACAACTGTCAAAGATCTTAAATTGACAGCCGGGACTAACGGCTTAACGTGCTTTCCGAGGTACGGAGGAAACTCGGTATGTGTGGGTGGTCACCCATCCACGGACCAACCCAGGCAAGCGCGGCTAAACCTGACGATCGACCCGAGCGGCTGTTATTATTTAGCCACAAGCTCCTCATTATCGTACATCACTAGACATTATTATAAATACAAAGTTCCGCTGCTGCATCTATCTGTCTGGATGCCATAAACTACCAAACAGATTTTCATACAGTTTTCACCATCAATGGACTGAGTGATTCATGAGGAAGGTTTATGTGTATATTTCATTAAGGTTTTGTGTAAATTTTATAATTGTTGAGACATAATGCATCATCGCTTCACATCAGGTGTCTAGCAGTCAAAGGCAAGCCTATTAAGTGTAAAAAAAAATATCAGCCAATACTGTACCCTCTGCATGAACACAGGCTATTTAAATGTATTTTCTAAACCAAATATGAAGCTGTATTTCAAACTCTGTATGTTTTTTGGATAAATAAAGATTTATTATTATTATATTATTACAGGCTCTCTCTCGGTGAGTGGGTGTTAATTTGAAAATAGCCTACATATTTGAACAAATGAATGATTTAATGATTTTCACTTACCATACAAAGGTGGCGCAATCAGATTAATCTTGATAGGTAAGTCCACAGTGGACAAGGCAAGCCCAGCTTTCAAGGCAGCACGAACAGCGTCGATACCTTCATAGCCGTAGCAGGCACATTCTATGTCAGCGCGGATCTTCACTGCTTGTGACGTTAGCTTCCGCTTGATGTTGGCTAGCAGGACCTCTTTCGTATTCTCGTCGAGACCACACTCGTTGAGGACTGAGGGGTCGCTGGAAAATTGGTTTAGCAATGATTATTTTATATATAACGTGTTTAATTGTGACGTCGTCGCACAAACGGTCACCACGTGTTCAGTACATCATTCTGAAAAAAAATCTGCTGTTTTTGTTTTTGAATGCACAGTAAGAGAACATTCTGTGGGCCATAGTTATTATTATATTATCTGTGCTATATACAGTATAGGAGCCAATGGCCACTGTATGAATCTATTCAGCAAATTTTAGATAACTGCTGGAAATATGCTTCTCCTAGCATCCGCAACTCCACATCCAGTCAGTCCCACTCAATCACCAGTTTTGATATAATCTAAGTCCCTGAAATTTTTAATATTCTGGCATCTAGTTTTATACTATAAACGCGGTTTCAGACTACTGTATTTTTCGGGACGTATGAGCTCGTATCAGCTTACGTGCGTACACGCGCGCACCTTTCGCGCTCAAAAAATTTTACTGCTTGTACACGTGCCCGCCTAAATAACCGCCCTAAATACGTATGTAAAATAATTGTACTTAATCAAAATCAAGTAAAATAGAAAATGTTAAGGAAACCATGTAGGTAATATTAAATTATTTGATACTTACACTGCAGCCTGTTTAAAGAAGTCATAAGCTGAAGCCTTCTTCTTGTATTTCTCCTCAAACAACCATGCGGTCCTCTTGTATAGCTCCTCCAATTGTTCGGAGCTCTCGTAGTGCAGGAGTTCAGCTACGTGACGCAAGATAGAGTTCACTGCTTTTGCTTTAGCATACCTCTCTGTACATTTGTCTATGTCTTCGGCGGATACACGACGTTTTGACAAGTCTATGTAACCTGAAACGTGAGTTTGTTTTTGAATTAATTTATTGATTGGATTTTTTGGATTAAAACTATGATAATTTTAAATTAAAGTGATACTTTTAAAACTATACATGAGAAGAAGAAATCTGCTAATAAATAGTATAAAAAGTTAAATTGCTGCATTTACTACTTAAATGCACATCCTGAATATAAATAAGAATTGACATTCTTCAATGCAGATCTTACATGACCATGTCAATAAACAAAATTATGAAAGAAAGAGTTTCATCTTCACATTGCTGTAAAGAATCAATTATTTAAAGTTTCTTCGTAGCGTTGATAAGATGTTTATCAACAAGTTTACAAACAAGTATATAACTTAGCTACATTAATTTAGTGAGAGTTACACGACACATTTATTCTTTTGTGCTTCTATATCAATTACTAACATGAGATGAAACTTGTTGTAAGTAACCTAACTTGCCAAGTTTTCCTGTCTCTTTTTGGCCTTTCTAAAATTACAACTAAAAATAAAGCGGTACCTTTTTCTTTGTCCACTCTGATGACGACGACGGGCTCTGTCTTGCCCACTCTGATCAACTTGTTGATGGATCTGATACGACGTCTGGACAACTCAGACAACAAGATCATGCCTTCAATGTTGTTGTATTCCAGGAGGTGGACGTACGCGCCCATCTCCGCGATGGACCTTACGTTCACCATCACTACATCTTCCACCTCCGGATACTTTTCTTGGTAAAACCGACACGAAAGAGGCATCTGAAACAAATATTTTGTTTCATAACCTATACATTCGTTTTTTATTGATTGGTCCCATATTAAAGTGTCAGTCGGCTTATTTTAATACCTTGTTTGTGATTTTCTTGTTATTTTGCTAATAATTTTGGGAAATAACTACAAGAATGATGAAATACAGCACTTGTTCACGTTGACGACTAAAGACGACTTTTACGTTCCGTTTTGACAAGCAAAAGACTTGTTTAGTTTGATGACAAATTACAACTTTGCTAAGTTACAAATAGTGTAAACTGTAAAAAATCTTACAATAATGTAAATAGAAATTGAATATAAGTCATGATTATTTTTTAATTGTATCTGTATTTAACTTATAATTATGATAAAATATGAGCGTTGATGATTTCTTATGTCTCCTGTGAATCATTACGCGTAATGGAATGTACTTAATGTTGCCAGTCACGAAATAAATTATTAAATCATTTTCAACCGAATCCAAAAATAATAAAAAATCAACAAATAATTTAATTATAACGCAGTGAATTATTTTGGTTGGGAAATTCTGGAAAAACCTAACAACTAATAGTGTTGCAGGTATGGTGTATAAGTGCATTGCGGGTCTTGACTTCACTAGCAGTACCACAGCTAGATGGCGGGATATGTTCCTTGATGGCTAAGTATAGAGCCGAATACTCAGGTAAACTGCACATAAAATAACAAAAGGGGAAAATCAAAACAACCGATTTGCAATGTCTTGTAGTAACGAAATGGATCATCGGTAAGTAACAAAAAAGTCAAGGAATGGATGAGTTGCAATGATTTTCAATAAATTGACGGGCTTTTACTATCATGACCGACTACAGCCTATGCCAACGGACTATTAGCTACCATGTATAGTATGCGATATTATGAGTAACAACATCCATTAGAGTGTTTAGTTACTGTTCACGTTATATTAATCAAACTGGGTCGATTCTGTAATCAACCATAAAGAGGGCGGACAATTAAGTGAACAATGCTTACCCTGGCCTGTAACTTTGCCCCGTGGAATTGATTTAGGGGCCTCTTATCAGCAACGTCATCGTCTCGTCCTAGGTTTTAGGAAGATACTACACTTTTAAGTGATTATCCCTATACCTTCCTTTGCAGCCATTTAACTTGTAGGTAGGTACTACTCGTATATCTCTGAACGATTCCCAACCCGTTTCTGGATCAAAATTCGATTTGATTCGATGCGATTAGATGTTGATTATTAATTTCACCAATCACAACAGTTTACACGCGCTTTACAATATTAGCTTAGCTTTTTTCGTGGTGATTTTCATCTCAGAACACCATGTTCATGCTTCAAATGAGGTAGAATTTTAGGGTAGTTATAAAACTTTCTTCGCTGACAACTGGCTACAAAATGACAAAATGCTATTAGCCTTTAACTCTTAAGTTTTTTTTCAAACTAAATGTTAGTATTCAAATTTATTGCCAGCCAGTATTTTCATTTATAATTTCATGGAAGTAAAACCTTAGCCTAATTCCAATCCAAAGACAAAAGGAGATCGGGCACCAATGTATGGCTGTGTTAATTCTATTAATTAGATCAATTGTTGTGTACAGTGGTTTTCTCATGGAATTAAAATAGATTTTTTAAATTGATTTTTTGCTCATAATTGAAAGCAAAAAGACTTTATGTACCTACTATGAAGCACTCGTAATTTTTTTGTGATTAACATAGGTAATCGTAATCTTCACGACTAATCTCTAAAAAGATAGGCAAACATAATAGGAGGTAGAAAGCGAATTTGTTGCTAGAAATAGCAGAAATTGGTTCTTCTGATACCACCTTCTGAAGAACGTATTTCTGCTATTTCTAGCAAACCTATTGGTACCTATCAGAAGAACTGAATAGTAAACCGTATAGTTATTCAAGTGGTGTGCGCCGAAGTTCACTGTTGCATTAGTTCTTATGAAATAGAAAGCGAACTTTCACAACTGTGATTCGTGAAGGTGACCACAGCCATTGTGCATTTTGCAGTGTTAGGTGTCGAAGTTTCCAGTTGGTTGCATTGGTTTTTATTTGGCAAAAAAATCAAACTGTTTGCTTCTTGACTCACGGAACCCTTACGACTATTATCTTTAAAAGAGTATGCACATGAATTGTGTTGATGTTCGCCACGGTTTAGTTAAGTTTAACATGGTTTAGCCTAAATACTGACACTCCTGGTATCTCCTGCATTCGAAGATTTTGTAGGCAATAACAATTAATTATTGCTTTTAATTTGTTTTTCCCGGCACAGATTTCCATGTGTCCATTATAAAATTTCCCTTATAATTACGAACATATACTTATTATAATTAATTACGAATTAATAAAACTTTACATCATACTTCCACATAGTCCTAATGATTTGTTAGCAACTTATTTAATTGTTAATTAAACACGGGTTGTGTGCGTTTATCTCTCCGCCCATTAAAACCTATTAACGAATGAAATCTATCGCATTCCTTGTTGGCATGCACTCGTTCTAGGAAGATGGCCTATTTAAAGATTCTCAGAGCCTTGACAGTGTGATTTAATTGAAATAATTAATGCAATATTGTGTCATCGCTTTGTCATGGACGATTTGTTTATGAATGAGTTCTGCTTGATGTAGAGGTATCCTGATTTCCGATTTCCTGAAGAGCGACAGCCAAATCAGCGTCGATTTGCTTGTTGTATGTCATAAATTAGAATACGACCGGTGACGAAACCGGCATGTCTTAGAATAAATAAATCGAAGATCTTGATTGTGACATCTACCAACTCGCAATGGGCCCGTGTGGTGGATTACCTACAGCCTATTTTGGCTCATAGAGAAAATTACCTCACGGCTCCCCTTAATATTTCCAATACTGGGATCTGTCCCTGGAAACACTGGACAAATGACAGGGAGACAGGGAGCAAGCCCAATAGGTACACAATAGGATTTTATAAACTGACTGCGGAGTCAGGTTGGCTGCTGCAGATTCAATCTAGAGAAATGGAGTAACATCGACTCATCCCAAGCTCAGTGAGAGCTTAGAGCCCCGTCACAAGATATGCAGCACCTTCTGTCCTGCCCTTCGTGCACAATTGTGAGGAGTTAGGTGAGGCAAACGACAGAGCTGTCCAAGTCGCTACGTTACGACTCGAGAAGAAGAAAAAAATAGGTAAGAGCTTGTTTGACTTTCAAGAAAAAGATAGTACTTAGCTGGTTTGACTTTCATCAATCAAACTCAAGATGGACAACCTTCTTTTCAAAAAAATCTACTAGGCAAACCTTACTATCAGTTGCAATTCTGTGTTTGTTACCAAAAGAATTGAAAGGAACTCCATGCGGGCGCGGAAGAATCATTGTTCATTCCGTTCCTCAAAAGTGCATACAAACAATACCTAAACTCTAGATTGTAGACGCATGGAATCGGCGGTGTGTGCCTTTGATTTGTTAGTTCCTATTTAGAATTCGCTGCCCTGACTGCGCTGATTGGAATTTACAGCAGCTCATTACTTTAATAAAGTTATGAGCTCTTAAAATCGCACTGAAACAAAGAAAGGATCGAGTGTCAGACGCCATGTGTACCTAAGTCTTCATTAAAGCTGGCCGTTGCGGACGGCAGGAACGTCATGTTCGACCCGCTGATGCATTTTTATTGACGAATTTAAATTAATTCAAACTGAATGAGCTAAGAAGACAACTGACTTGCTACAGTTATTTGCTACGTCCTACGTGTTAGCACTGGCAGTCGAGGAAAGAAATTAGGAGATAAGATTTTAACACAATATTTGGACAGCTGAATAAAATTGGCGGGAATGTTATTTCCAAATGTTAATAATAATTATAATATGGACACGGCGATCATTGTGCCGATAATCGTTTCAGCCCATGGCTTAATTGCCAAGAGCCTCGACCAATACCTGAGGAGGCTCTCGTTAGGCGGCTGGATCAAGGGCTTGATTCAGAAAGCGGTACTCCTGGACACGGCTCGTATTGTTAGGAGGTTCCTCTCTCTGGAGCCCTGACCGCCGGTAGCTTAGACCCTGTTCCCGATACCGGTGGGCTACTATTTTTTTATGTTTTTAAATGTTTTTTTATTTTGAATTTTATATAGGAATATTTAAAAATGTAATTAGTAAGTAAGAAAAATAAATAAAGGAAATTATAAAATTTTATGTAAAGGTTTGGAAATATCTGTGTAGTTGAGCTATGCAGTGTGCCGATGTACTTAGGTAAGAACTTAGTCATTTTAAAGCAGTTAGTTTATCTATACTGTATGTGCATCCCATCTCTGGCTTCATCTCTACGAATCGATATCAGAACGTTTATATATTGTATAGAGAAAAATATGCAAATCTCATTTTGGTACTATACAAGAGAAATATGTCTTCACATATTGCTTGTTTTCACGAAATATACTTTTATTTGTTAGGTACCCCCTTTCGGCTTACGGGAAGGGAGGGGGGCAGTTGCTATGAGGAATTTGGACCAATTAACATGGAGTTTGTAACCACGTGAAGCTATTGCACTTCACTTTATGGTCAATTGCGGTTGCTTGCTGTCAGGATCTTATTAATTGATATATGTATATCAGCGTTGACTGTCAAATCTCAGCGGTGGTGAGCGTCGGTAGTCGGTAAGAGAGCGATAAGACGCAGCGGTTGGGTCGCGCGAGGCTGCGCGCGCGCTCGTTATGCGCGAGAGTTCGTAGTTATGAGTAATATGGCGATTTTTAGGTAAGCTTTTGAATTGTTTTTAATTTTTTTTTACTAAATTTAACAAACATATTTTGTGTTTAAATCATCAGATGGCAGCTAAAAATGTTAGTTGGTTATAATTCTTGGATTGCATTTTCAGTTTGCACCTATAAACTACTAAGCTTTTTTCTTAGATTTTTATTTAAATGAATTCTTTTTTTAAATTTTAATGTTTTAGTTTATCTTTTTGTTTTGGGAATTTTCAATTTCCTGCTTATTTTGATTTGTATTCCACAGCATGTGCTATTTATTGCGTGTATGAAAACCATGGAACTGATTTTCAGAACTAGGTAGATACCTAAAAACGAAAACATAAAAATGAAAACGGTTACCACGTATTGAGTACAACATTCTGAACCTGGACATAGAAATTTTTCGTCGGTTATTAAAAAAAAATCAGCTGTTTCTCACAAAACTGCAAACCTACACGGTCAAAATGTACTGAACAACTGATATTTTTATTACCGATGAAAGAATTTTTGCCGTTTAAATAAACGTTTTAGCGTTGGTGTCCCTTCTAACCGACAAAAGCATTATTGATCCAAACTAAGGTATCAAATGCTTTGTAGGAGTAAATAGGCCTCAAACATTGCAAATAAATTAAAGTATCCTCAATTCAATTCTTTAACTTAAAATCGATGATCCTCTCACAAGATGCGGCTGATTATAGGTTTTAACACATCAGTGCATAAATACTTTCAAATAAAACTACAAACATATCGTAAGCACACATAACGTTACTCCAACTCTTTAGACAAATATTCAAGGAACCTAACACGATGATGAATCTCGTTATCGTAAGCGGCACACTCGCTGAACGAAACAAATGAATTAAATGATCGTATCACATCGCCGAATCATGCGCTCATAAACTTGTAAAAATACATACATAGGTACAATTATCGTTACGTTTGCATTTCATCATTTGCGTTTATGTTTGTGAGTAATTCGCCTTTGACAGACGTGTGATCAGCATGTCATAGTAGGTAGGTATGTGCTTAAAATGTATTGTCATCGTGATTCGTGTTTATAGGGTCTGTTCTCACATATGTATATCATGCCGAATCTAGATCTTGATGCTTGAGTGATGAAGAGATCAAAAGGAATAGAGGAACCTCTGCAGA
Source organism: Standfussiana lucernea (assembly GCA_964057025.1). Lineage (NCBI taxonomy): Eukaryota > Metazoa > Arthropoda > Insecta > Lepidoptera > Noctuidae > Standfussiana > Standfussiana lucernea. The sequence continues at coordinate 8,090,046 of OZ059798.1, read as the reverse complement.
TTGATCGGACTAGCACGAAACGATAGCATACATTTTTATATCGTTTAATCTTATTGTGATTCTGCTGAAGCGGCCATTATAGGCCCCCAGTTGAGATCTCGAGTAGAGGCTGAATATGCTGATCACTCTGGCTGTTAAGGTCTTAACAGCAGACGGACTCCGTGCAGCCGTTGATTAAAAAAAGCCGGATTAGATAGAGTACCAATTGTTATCACCCCTAGGGGTGTGCGAAACCCGGTTTCGGTCCCACAATAGAACCTGTGGTAAGATCTGTGGACCACTTTCAATAGTTCAGTGCAGTCATTAATTCATTAATTTTAGTATTTCATCCACCACAATATTGGTTTTGTTGGGCCATATTGTTTTAATAACCTGTTCTTTGATAAATGAAACTAGAAATGTATGTATTTGTTCTCTGTGATTCAAATCTATTTTCTGAATCAATTGTCGGCATTGCCGACCGTGACAAAACAATCGTCTTTTTATTAGTGTGTAAAATTACTTACAGGCTGCCAGCATCTACCCGAGAATAGGGTTACCATTTCAAAGAAAATTCCTGGTAAAAAAGCCATTTGCAAAAATTCCGTATATTTTTCCTTTAATCTTTCTTTTTTTCTTTAGTCTTAATTAACTTTTTTTATTTCTTAAAAATACCTTTCATTGTAAATTTCGGACATATGACAAGTCGAATAAAGTCAGGGCGGGGGCCGAGAAGCTAGTCATGTATCAACACATCCAGACGAATGGTAACCCTGCCCAAGAAAGGCTAAAAACCTTATTTCTAGCAATTCCATTCTTTATTTTCCTACCAAGGTTCAATGAACGAGAAATAGGGAAATACAAGCTTTCATTTGTTTCCATTAGAACCCTAAGTCAACGACTGTAGCTTTTTATTACAGGTAGGGAAGTAGCAAGAAGTTTTGATACAACCACGGAATTCAGTGCTGAGTTAGTTAGGTACAGATATTACCCAGACGAGCGTAATAATTATGTTGCTCAAAATGAGATGTGAATTTGAATCTACTTATGTGCTTGTTGCATACTAAAAATGTATGAAGACTCTTAAAATATTTTAGCGACATATAATGTTTGACCGTCTAGTGCAAAACAGTTGCGTCGCCATCATTATCTCTGCTGACTACGAAACATTATCAAATGCTGAACTGTATAGGCTTCAGGGCTTGTACCTACCTATAATCCGTCTACGTCCCAGTTCCTAGTGCCAATGCCTTATCAATTTCTTAGTAAAAGAAACATTAGAAGGTCGTAATTTTTTTTTTTTTTTTCGTATTCGTAATAATAATTCGTAATAAATGCTTTTACATATATAACATTACGCCTGTAATCCCCGAAGGGTTAGGCAGAGGTGTAACTAATAATATACGGGGTGGAAGGGACACCTACGCGAAAACGGAAACCACATACTCAGTACATTATTCTGAACCCCCCATATAGAAATTTTTCGTCGGTTATTAAAAAAAAACCCGCTGTTCCATACATTTTGACCGTGTAGGTACTTATTACACTTTTGTAGGAAACAGCTGATTTTTTTAATATGGATTCCGTTTTCGTGTCGGTGTCCCTTCCACCCCGTATGTAACACCCACTTTTCCCCAGTTATTTTAAAGTCTCATGTAATAGGGACAAAAATATTTTCTATGGATTAATTATTTGAAGCTTCTTGTCTGCGATTTAGTTCGCATTTTTAACCGACTATCTGGTAAAATATGCTATCCAAGTAAAAGAAATTGCGAAATGGACACTTTACAAGGCTTTGTGTGTGATACGATAACTGAAAGTGGTAAAATAAACTTTTTTGCAAAAAAAACAACTTCCCAAAAAAAAACACAAAAAAATAATGGAAAATAACTTTACTTTCGGAAGTCGGTGGCAAAAAAGTCAATGAAACAAACAATAGTCGCCGACTTCCGAAACTAAAGTTATTTTCCATTTTTTTTTTGTTTTTTTTTTTTTTTAATCAATGTTTGATTCACTTGGATAACGTTCGGTCCAATTGCGGACGCGATACTTTTATGTTGTTGGATATAAACCCTCAAGGAACCTTCATATCCATAGGGTGTATGTAGATTTCGATCTTCAATGGCTTAATAGGCTTGTCTATATACTGGTATAATAGTGAGTTGCTTATCAAACTAGTAGCGAAACCAATCCTACTTATTCATGAAGATGCCAAAAATATTTGCACATAATTCATCTACGAGGAATCAATATGCTTCGTTACATTGACCTACTCAAGAGACGTCACAGAACCGTTAAAAAACCCATCAAATTGGCTACTGGCCACTCATTGACTGTTGAAGGTCAATTCAAGTGGTCGGGACGCAGTTCAATTATTATTTGTTGACCTGAGTGTATCGAGATTCGATGCCCAAAGTAGGACACGACTGATGATTTTATTTATTTGATGCATCGACGCTATGGAGGTGGTAGGTTAAGGTCGCGAAGATGGTAGAAGTAACTGTCTAGATTATTCTTAACTTAGCTGGATCAAGGAGATCTCATTAATTGAAATCTTTTTAACCGACTTCAAAAAAAGGAGGAGGTTCTCAATTCGATTGTATTTTTTTTTGTTTTGTTTTTGTTACCTCATATCTTCGTCATTTATGAACCGATTTGAATAATTCTTTTTTTATCTGAAGGGATATACTTACTTCCAAATTGGTCCCATAATTTCATCAAAATCGGTTTAGTAGTTTGGTTTTTAAATCAAAATAGCTGGAAAAAATATGTCATCCAAGTAAAAGAAGTTGCGAAATTGATACTTGACAAGGATTTGTGTGTGATACGATAGCTAAAAAGTTCTTTTTCACTTTTTTTTGTGTTTTTTTTTGGAAGTCGGTTTTTTTTTGTAGTTTGAATGAAATAATGGGCCGAAGGGGCGAGACTGTAGCCACCTTCTGTTAAACGTTAACCAGTATTTTTTTTTCTGTTTTCAGGTTTACTATTTTCATAATTGTGATATCATCATATCCAACCAGCAATGGACAAACAGGTGAGATTATAACTGAAACATTATTTATTTTAGGCAATTTAGTAGTCCATTTTAGTTTCTACTCCTCTAAATCACCATTAAAAAACAATTTACTTCATAGAATTGACCAAATTGGTATGAACCAATTCTGTCAATATCAACTGATTTCCAATTCATATTTTGATGTATTCATTTGAGATCATTTTATGGCAACGTTTGTTCGTATAAACCTAAATGTAAAGCATATCAATTTCAACTGTTAAGCAGTATTTCTTTGTTCTAGTTTTAACGGGTCCTAAATACTATTTATGGGGACTCCCCAAATGAGTTGTTTTTGCTTGCTAACTTACTTATTACTACGGATAAGCAAGTTTACGTTTTTTCAATCTGTAGAATAGCAAATACATATTATACTGAATACCTGTGTTATTTCAGACACAAGATACATTTTAGCTTTGTTTTTTCTTTCTGATCATATCCACAAGCTAAACGCTAAGCGACATGCCTCTTGAGACAGCAGCTGCGGAGAAAAAAAATAAAGAGTTGTTTAGTAAACGCGACGCAAATTGAGGAGCGACGGTAGAAACGCGAAGGAAACAAGAAGGTGTGTCTAAACGGCCAATATTTTTGCTGCAACGTATGGCTGCAATACAGTTGCCGCCAACATTGACAGCAATTAGGTACAGTCAAACTATACAATATACCTACGCCAACATTTTTTAATGGCGCGTTAACATTAAGTCGGTCACCAATTTACCCATCGAATGACGAACGAATACGGGCTGCAACCGAATCGGTCAAACGACCTAATGTATACGAGGCATTAAGTGGTCCGGCCATCCAACATTCTTTTAGCATGGCTGCATTTTATTTTTGCGTTTACTAGTCAATACTTGCTACGTTACTTCAGATATATTGTCAAAATAGTATTTTTCGGGCATAATCGGGATTAAAATATTTTTGTGATGGCCGGCCTATTATAGTTGACAATATTGTAGCTATATGCTGCATTAAAAATATTGCCTGTTTAGACGCACCTTCACACGCGTGCGTGTTACTAGACGCAAGTCGCCTCGCAAAGTGCACCCAACAAGATCACCTTATTAGCAGGTGATCGGTTATCTTTTCAGAGAACACCACTACAGAGCGTCCCCTTGCAGACATTGCAACCTCCTGCTCCTCCAACATGTCAGGGGACGTGGACTTCCAGACCGTGGACCTGATAGCCGTATACAAGATGGACCTGCGCGACACTAAGGGCATCACCCTGGTACAGGGGTCACAGGACCTGCAGAGAGCTTATAGAATCGGGATCGATGTTAACTTGACACTGCCTTTGCAGTAAGTATGATATGGTGGAACAAACCGTTGTCGATTTAAAATATTCGACTTCAAAAATGCCAGAGTATTTAATTCGCCAAGTACTATTTAATTAATTCTTAGATACAATATTTTTTATAACCTTTGGCAGGAATCGAAAAATAAACCAGTAATTTTCTTTATCATGTGCATTCCTTTGGCCTAAATAATTAGCTTCATGTATTTCTCCTACTTCCAATTTCACCCCTGCAGTACCTTTGCGCGTGTCTTTACCTAAATTGTTGTAACTTACAAAAGCCAACCTCCTTTACACCATACTCGTTCACTATAATACTGCGCTAATGTGGTCAACACGTGTGTATTTGCATTTGATTATTCAAGTTGTACATAAGGTGGATTACGAACCAACGAACCAAACAAGATGGAGACTAAATAGATTTAAGTTCGGAATCTTCCAATGGCACTCGCTGTTTGCCAACTCGCTAAGTTTGGTTTACTGCTTAACCGGACTATCCTGTGGTGACCTCACATGAATTAAAGGCCCCCAGCCAGGGCTTACAAGCTAAGATACAAAATTAAATGATCGTTCCTTATGGGCACCCCCTGTGGGGCTCCGACCTCGGCTTAGGGCGTCATTTTGGGGAGGGCAACAAGTGGGGGCAGGCTGGGTCATGTTCATATTATTTGGGGAATTTAAAGCTACTTGCTCAGTGGCGCGGGCTGGCTCGTTTGGCAAGGGTTGGGTGGGGTGAGTAGTTCGGTTCCACGCCGTGGGTTTTATAACACTGGAACTCGTACGTGGCTCCTGATGACCAATGGGGGTGCGGGACATTGTGGCAGGTCGTTGCATATCTTACGCGGTCGAGCGATGAAGCGGATCTCACGTAGCATTGGCTTTTATGAAATCTGTTGATGCCTAACACACGTACACAGCGGCGCTCACCGCTTCTCCGCGAGGCGCACCGCCAATACATTTGCTTCGCCGCCTCCAATCGAACTCGCGCACGAGCGGTGTCGTGTAAAAATCGCCTTAAAGAAGGTTGTGTGTTTCAAATGTTAAACCCCTTCTATCCCAGTGACGTATTCCCGACGGGCCTGCCACCCCACTTCACGGTGGTGGGCACATTCAACGCGCGGGGGCAGCGGCGCCCGTGGAGCTTGATCCGGGCGCGGTCAGCCTCAAGCCTGCAGTTCTCGCTCACCTTTCTGCCTGTCACCAAGAAGATTGCGGTGTTCATCGGAGGGTCCAGGGTTATGTTTAATAGTTGGGAGGTGGGTAACTCGTTTTGAATGAGGTATATGCAGGGCTTTTGTATTTTGAAAGTGCTTCATGTGCCATTAATCTTTTGTAAAATTGGAAAAGTTTGCCGTGGTTGACATCAATTCGTCGAGGTCTATTTCCAGCAGAGGTTGATAATACCTTTTCTAATATAACTGACTTTTATTTTGTTTCCAGATATTCACTCCAGGTTGGCACAAGATACACGCTTCGATTTCTAACCAGACGGTCCACGTTGCTGTCGACTGCGTTGAGGTAAGGAAATGTACCTACTCTTGCTTAGAGCATAAAATCTCATTTATCGTTTACAGCTGTTTGATTTCATTGCCACTAAAAACAACTAAAGAAACAAAAGTTATTGCCTTGTTATTCAAATTTTACGAAACCCAATTGTGTAACTCACTTTAAAAAAAAAATTGAAAGATTTTGAAAGAAATTCATAATCTTCTGTTCCATGTCTTGGAAAATTCGTCTGCTCGACAATGAACTGACGCAATACAGTGGGATTGTGCGACTTGTGCGTGTGTTACTGTTACACAATTATGCCGTAGAAGTTATTATTTATTTAACAATTCAAGCACAAAGTACAGAGGGAAGTTATAGTTCCTTTTGCCGCAACTGAATGATGAATGATGACGATGTGTTTTATAATCATATTTCAGTTAATGTCAGAGAAGATTAGCTCTCACGACTTCACCAACGCTACTACTGTCACCATCGTGTCCAATGATGATGGAACGTCTGCACCTGTAAGTTGGGACGACATTTCAATTATTAATTAACTTTAACGATCAGTTCTTGCTTCGCACGGATTTCGCGATTTCAAAAAACACGGGAGATTTGTTTATTTTAAGCAAGGCAAACATTAATGATTTATAAACTTTAACCTTGCAGAATAAACTACCTAAATAATGGCGAAGACCGTATCAAAATCCGTAGCATAGTTTAGTAGAAAAGCGGCTAAGTTTACATGCAACTTGCAAAAACAGACACATCCCTAAGACGGACCTAAATGCTATGAATCGATTACCTTTATAAGTATGCAATAAACTTATTAATTGAAATAATATTCAGTCAAAAGTAAGGTTTAGTCAGTCAGATTATTCAGTACCTACCTATCGCTGTACTTATAATTTGAGCCACACAGAACAATCATGTGAATCGATCCGGTTCATTTACACGGATTTGCGGTAATCCGGCTAATATGTCATATCCGGGGCATCGGTCAGATGTGGCTATCCGGGTATTACTTGCTTTGGTTGACGATTGACAATTTGAAACCGATATTACATTATAGAATGAAAATTTTGGGGACCGTTACGGTATAGTTTTCTGGGTGAAGAGCAGATTGTTCATGATCCATAATCCTAGATTTTTCCTAAAAAAGGGTCGGCTTCCACTCTAACAGGATGCAGCTGAATGACCATTATTTTACAGGGAGCGACTGCTTATCTCCACAACTCAGGTTCTGGCCCCCGTAATTCTGCTTGTCATACTAAGAGCCTCCGCGCTACTGAGGGCCTCCGCGCTTCTAAGAGCCTCCGCGCTTCTAAGAACCTCCGCGCTACTGAGGGCCTCCGCGCTTCTAAGAGCCTCCGCGCTTCTAAGAACCTCCGCGCTTCTAAGAGCCTAAGCGCTTCTAAGAGCCTCCGCGCTTCTAAGAGCCTCCGTGCTTCTAAGAGCCTCCGCGCTTCTAAGAACCTCCGCGCTTCTAAGAGCCTAAGCGCTTCTAAGAGCCTCCGCGCTTCTAAGAGCCACCGCGCTTCTAAGAGCCTCCGTGCTTCTAAGAGCCTCAGCGCTTCTAAGAGCCTCCGCGCTTCTAAGAGCCACCGAGCTTCTAAGAGCCTCTGTGCTTCTAAGAGCCTCCGTGCTTTTAAGGCTGTGATGGCATGTAAAAATGGTCATCCAGTGATCCGTAGTGACTTTATTCAGTAACATTTCCCTTATGTATTAAGACTGGTTCAAGAAGTATACTTATTATTTTCAGATAGATCTCCAATGGCTTTCGTTAAGCTGCGACCGGTATAACTTGAGCCGGGATAGCTGTGAAGAAATCGTAAGCTAAAATTACACTGGATATTCCAGCTGACAACTTTGATGTTGCCAAATAGAACTAAAATTGTTTTTTTTTTTAATTTTCAGGATAAACCTCAGTATTTAGTAGTTACGTCGCCTTCGACGGTAAGTGTACCTAAAATCAATTATTATTTTATTATAGATAAATCAGAGCCTACAGAAATCAAGTTCAAGTGTGATGTCCGATTTTGTTATGAATATTAACAAAAATATGTCTTCGTTTTGAATAAAGTACATACATTATAGGTGTTTTTAACTGTCTGTTTTTGCTTTACAATCGATATGCCTGAATCAATATCTACGTCGTATACAGGGTGGCGATATAATCACCTGCATCCCTCTAGAAAGTGAGTCTACCCGTCAAATTAAACAACTTTCCCAAAGAAACATACCCGATTCGGACAAAAAATAGCTATGCATGCATCGAAACAGTCTGTCTACCGTTGTATGGGAATTCGTTTTTTTTTCCAAGAATGGGATATGAGTTTCTTTGGGAAAGTTGTTTAATATGACGAGTAGACTCACCTCCTTGAAGGACACTGGTAACTAAATCGCCACCCTGTATAGTATGTATAGCGGAGATGACCTGCGTGGTTTTATATTTTGTTTGCAGTATGAGGTGGACCCGTCGCTTTTAGCTGATCCGCTGGTGGCTTCCGTCTGTAACACCACATGTCCAGCAGTAAGCTATTTAATATTACTATTTATTTTTTTTCTTTTCCCACCCGTACGCAAAATACGCGCGTTGGTCGTGGAGTTGCGGACACCGGCCCGCTATACAATACAATACAATACAATACAATACTATTTATTTTTCTGGTGGTTGCAAGCGCGACTGCTGAGCATGAGGTCGTGGGTTCAATTCAAACTCAAACTCAAAGCATTTATTTCAATTAAACCATTACAGGCACTTTTGAATGTCAAAACAAAAAAAAATAAACTAAGCTACAGTCCCAGTCACAGGGCATAATAACTTGTGAAAGTACTGTAGTTGCCCATTCGAAAGCGTAGATCTCTATGGAGAAGAATGAGCAAGAAACTCCATGGACACTCTTTTAAATCATTATGTTGTTACAAAGTCTCGGTTACATCATTCATGTCGAGATTAAACATACATGTGAGAACGATGTAGAAAGACGTGCGAGTAAGAGCGTCCAGAATAAAAACATAAAAATAACAATTCAAAAATACCAATTCAAAAATATTCCCAGGAATATTCAAAGATTCCCAGGTCGGGACGAGAAATTTATTCTCAGATTATGGTAGGTGTAAGGTTAGGACAACAGTTAAGTTCTGGGCATATCCGCCGCTAAAAGAGTTACACGAGGGTACGGGTTTTTCCAACAGGAATTTCTCAGTAGCAGCCACGGATTCTGGATTTGTGCCCGGTTGATGGCTATAGGCTCGCCCCCTATTGCATGGAACTTAAACATAACTGTCGAAATGTAGGTATATTATTAAGCACACCTCTGCCTAGCCCTTAGGGGATTACAGGCGTGATGTTATGTAATTTATTTAGAAATATCATTGACTATATCAGTTTTTTCCGCACAACTTCTTAATAAACGACGGACATCAAAACTCTTTGTAAAATAACATTTCTGTTTCAGGGTCCCACAGGACCTCGTGGTTTTAAAGGAGAACAAGGGTTGAGAGGATTTACCGGTATACCGGTAAGAGATATAAAAAAAAACACTTATACATTTTTTTTGCAGATAAGGAGACTTGTGTTTTATGCTTTTACCCGCGCAGAGTACGGCACATGCCCCACAGGACTATCGAGACAAAAAGTATCCTATGTTAACACACAGTAAACTTTGTAGACTATCGGTGTGCCTAATTTCATCCAAATTCGTTTAGTAGTTTTTGCGTGAAAGAATAACACATGGATGGATGTTGGTGTCCATCAGAGTCAAATTATTTTATTTCACTTAGGCCTACTGGGCACTTATAAAACGTCGAGCAAAGGTGCACGGTCCGGGTCGGTCGTTTCCAATGAAGAAAAACCGGCGAGACACTCCATCGAACCTCACAAACATTCCCATTTAAAATAGTATGAAGATAAAATATTATGGCTTATCTCATTTATCAAGTGTATCGTTTGATTATTTGTGGCTGACCATAGAGACTGTTTTTTTTCAGGGAATTCGAGGTACGAAGGGCGACATGGGAATTCCAGGTGTCCCTGGGTTCACAGGGCCCAAAGGCGAGCCAGGAGTTCCGGGGGCTATCGTCAATGTATGTTATGTATTTATTTAACTCATAATTAATTTAACAAGTAACAATATGTTTCTAATAGTATTTCTTAATAACTTTGTTAGTAACCTCTACGTAACCTTAATACACTCGCGCTTCAAAAAACGAGCCCATACGCGTCGAAAATAATCTGAAACCGCCCTGAAGCTGTTATTAACCGACTACAAAAAGGAGGAGGTTCTTTGTAAAGTAACATAACCGTCTTCCAAAAAAAACACTTTCGGAAGTCAGTGACTATTGTTTGTTTCATTTACTTTTTTGCCACCGACTTCCGAAAGTAAAGTTATTTTCCAATTTTTTTGGAAGTCGGTTATTTTTTTTTTGCAAAAAAGTTTTTATTTTACCCTTTTTAGTTATCGTATCACATACAAAGCCTTGTCTAATAACAATTTCGCAATTTCCTTCACTTGGACAACATATTTTTACCAGATATTTCGATTTAAAAACCAAACTACTGAACCGATTTTGATAAAATTTCTATGGGACCAATCGGTAAGTATATCCTTTCAGATAAAAGAAGAACTGTTCAAATCAGTTCATAAATGTCGAAGATATGGGGTAACAAACACAAAAAATACAACTGAATTGAGGACCTCCTCCTTTTTTTGAAGTCTGTTAAAAAGAAGATAGATCAACTTTCGTAAAATGATATTATGAATTTATTATATTTAAAGGCATCTGGTCCAGGGTATGTTGGACCCCCAGGGCAGCCAGGGCGCCGCGGAACGAAAGGAGAGAAAGGGGATATAGGGCAAAAAGGTAAATGAATCGATTTAATAGTTGAGGCTATTTTAAAAGGCGGATTTTTTTACGCTCGCTTGGATCACAAATCACTACGGTATATTAAGGGATAGTAGAAAATGTATCATAACTGTATATCCTGTTTATATTTTTTTGTTTACTTACGTGTGTATTTCTATTATTTCCGAAAATGAAAAAATGTCCGAAAGTTTTATTTAAATAATATTTTCGGATATTTTCACTACATTTTATTTGTATTTGCGGTTCATCAAAGAAATCTTGATTTTATAAATTGCCTAGTCATTGAAAATTTACCCCAAGAAGATCTGTGGTAATAGTTGATCATCATTAGAACATCAATTTATGTCTATCATCTTCAAAATGATTGACAGAAATAGGACGATCGATGATTTACATTATTTCGATTAGCACTAAATGATGATGATGACAGCACTAAATGTAAGTATTTTGGTGATTTGTGATACAAACAGGGCTGGGCAAAATACATGCTTTGCTTTAATTGAAATACAAATTACAAAATACTATCTCGCAAGTATTTAAAATACGAAATTCAAAATATCTTTAATGTATTTGAAATATAAAATACAAAATATGTACTTTCAGACAAACTTGGACAATGAATAAAACCTGCTAAAGAAAACAAACTTTCCTGATGAGCACAAACTTGTGTTAAAGTGTATGAACACATTTTTTTTATATTTGGATATTTGATTTTTTATTTCATTTTTTGGTTAAATGTATTTATGTTAATATTTATTTTGAAGCGATAAGTATTTGAAATACTAACTACAAAATACCTCGGCTTCAGGTATTTGAAATACAAATTACATTTTAAGCAAGTAATTGAAATACAAATACCAAATACTTTTTTGTATTTCAATTACGTATTTTAATTACAAGTAATTCAAATACCAACCAACCCAACCCTGGTTACAAATGCCTTTAAATGTTATTTTGTAATTTTGGTATTTAGGTGATCAAGGAGAAGCCGGCTTGCCTGGATTCGCAGGAGTTCCCGGAACGAATGGAAAAGATGTGAGTTGTTATCTACACAAATGTTACTATTTAGTTTAAATAATATGATATGGGTGATTCATACATATTTTTTTTTCTTATGAAAACAACCTTATGATGTTAATATTTTCGGCAAGAAAAAAGGTTCCGTAGTTTTAAAATTCCTTACTCAAATCGATTTTTTTTACTATTAACACTTTTAGTAATAACCGCGGCATTAAAGACTATATCTAAAATGGCGGCCAAAAAAGAGAGATTATCATGCTATTTCACTCGCACAGTATAACGAGCGAGTGAGAGGTAATGATGGCGCTGGTTATAGTGGTTATACATAGTTACGTTTGATGTTATGTTCAGGGTTTGCCAGGCCGACCAGGGCTTGTGGGACCCCCTGGCGAACGCGGTTTCCCTGGGCCTCCGGGACCTGCCAGTAACATTAATGCCTCGCTCATACATGGTAAGTTTATTTAGGCTCATTTAGGCGATTCTCACACGAAACCGGTGGAAACACGCGGTGAAGCGGATCTCACGTCGCATTGGCTTGTATGAAATCCGTTGGTGCCTAACACACGTATCGTATAGAATAAGGCGATTCTCATAAATCGCCTTTTTCTGTTATCTATGATTGTGAATCGTATTTATTAACTTCTGCCTCCACATTCACGGGAAAACGTGATTTCATGTACGCGGTTTAATTATTGGGGTAATTGAATTAATTTAATCATCTGAAAAATATTAAAATTTTGTCTATGACATGTCATTGTGTGTTGTGTAATCTATACACGATGGAAGGGATACCTACGCACAAACGTTTTAAAAAAAAAAACAACTGTTCCATTGGATACATTTTCACAGCATAGCTTAGCCAGCTTAGCTTAGTGTATTGCATTTTTGCAGAAACAATCGATTTTTTTTTCAGTAACCAATGTTATACGTGGTAACCGTTTGTGCGTCGATGTCCCTTCATGAATAGGGAGGGATTAGGGCTGTATTATTTATTATAAGTGACACGCCCCTGCTTCTCATCGGTGCAATGCAAACATGACAAAACATCGAGATTTATATAGCGACAACAGCGCCACCTATCGTGTCCAAAACTATCCTATCTTTGAAGCTGGAATCAAAAACATATTCACAAAATTTCATTACAATCGGCGAGTGGTTTTGGAGATTAGCGTGTACGAACATAGTGACACGTGATTTTTTTACTAAAGAAGATGACGTGCTCGGCTCTCACCTTGTCTTACATGTTGTAAGGTGCTAAAGGCGCTCCGGGTGCTCCGGGACGGGACGGCAGGCCGGGGGACGTCGGCCCGCGAGGCGCGCCGGGACGCGACGGTGCTGTGGTAATGTTACCCGTTCTTACACGCTCTTTCATTTAAACCAAACTCAATAAATGCATGCAGGTATTATGTGTCCAATTCCTAGACCGGGCCAAGTGTTATTGAGTTTTTCAATCAAGGTGAAAAAGCCTGATTTTATTGCAGCCTGTAAAGGGCGGAGCGGACAAAATGTTTGCACGAGAAGTAAAAAAAAAATATAAATATATTTCCCCAAAGAAAAAGGGTTATACATTTCCATTTGAAACCCTCACTCCTGTGCTAGGTGAGACCTGTGTTACAGAAGTCAGTGTTTCACCCGTTTTTGGAACTAATATTTACAATAGTATAAGTGTCAAAAATAAAAAAAAATGAAAAACAATTAATCATTAAAATAATGCACGCGTGCTCATGTGTGAGTGTCGTGTGCATGTGGCGTGTACATGAACATGAACTGTTGTTCATGTTCATGCATACTCATTTAATCTGCTCAGGCCTTAATGCTCATCCCGTTTTACATAGCTGATGAAACAGAGGTGTAAATACTGTACACCTACTTCTAACCCCTCAGGGTATACATGTAGACATTTTGTTATGCTATGTAAATACGAAAACTATCATGTCCCGCGTGTCCTGTTGTTTTTTCATTACAGGAACTGATAGACGCTACTGAAGGCGCCAAACTAGTGGCTCAGTTCTGGGCTGACACAATTTAGATTGCCATCGACGCGCTAAGAAGAAGAATACGAAAACCTTTGGTCATCGTTCGAAAAAGGAGTTTCACATCATGTGTTTTGTTTGTCTTTGCTTTGCAGGGTCAACCAGGGCCGCAAGGCTTCACAGGACTTCAAGGCTTGCCAGGCAACATGGGTCCGACAGGATTACCAGGCCCAGAAGGGAAGAGGGGCTTCGACGGACTACCGGTACATATTTGCATATGCATTTGCAAAATTATTATGACTGTATTTTGAAGATGCATATTGTGGCTGATATCATTCGGTTTTTGGGCATATTCCTTTGATATTAACTGTATGTTACATACCCGCAAAAAAGCATCTTAATTCAAATAGTGCCCATTGACGTAGTGGATGTAGAAATAGAAATATCATTTTCAAGTTATAAAAATTGTTTAATTTAACGAACGCTCAATCGTACTACTGGAAAAGTACTCGGTTTTCAAGAAATAAATGATAATATCGCGTCGAAAATGTGATAGTGAAAAATAATAATTTTGTAGTATATTTTGGCACTTATGTCACATTTCCGAATATTTATGATGCAACGAATATAAGTTGCATATAATCCGGCCTCTGGTCATTTCATTTGAAAAAAAAAAACAGCTCTATTGAAAGAACTTACTATTACAACACAACCATACCAATATTTCAAATCAATTTCCTTGTTTTACCGTAATAATGGAACAACTGTCTTTTGTAGGAATGTTTAAGAATAATCAAGTGTAGAAAGTCTCATAAATATCAACTACCTATGCTGTCAGGGTCCAGAGGGCCCCCCGGGTCAGCCAGGCCCCCCCGGTCGTCGTGGGTCTGCAGCTTCATACTCACAACAGATCTCCATCCCGGGACCACCGGGGCCTCATGGACCAACCGGACAGGTAACCACCATGCTAAGATCTTTTTGTAGGTACGGCTAAAAGCACGTCACTAGAGTCGACACCAGATAAACGTGCAATAACGGTCATTGACCCACACATTTATTGACATCCTTACTTCCGAAAACAGGTATAATGAGATAATGACATAAAGCTGTCCTGAATCGACGTCTATCGTGACCCTTTACTTTTTAACCAACTTCAAAAAGGAGGAGGTTCTCAATACGTTGGAACTTTATATTTTTTTTTACGTATGTTACCTCATATCTTCGTCATTTATGAACCGATTTGAAAAAATCTTCTTTTATCTGAAAGAATATACATTTAGATTGGTCCCATAGAAGTTTCATCAAAATCGGTTCAGTAGTTTGGTTTTTAAATCAAAATAGCTGGAAAAATATGTCATCCAAGTAAAAGAAATTGCGAAATTGATACTTCACAAGGATTTGTGTGTGATACGAAAACTAAAAAGGGTAAAATAAAAACTTTTTTGCAAAAAAATAACCGACTTCCAAAAAAACACAAAAAAAGTGGAAAATAACTTTACTTTTGGAAGTCAGTGGCAAAAAAGTCAATGAAACGAACAATAGTCACCGACTTCCGAAACTAAAGTTATTTTCCATTTTTTTTGTTATTTTTTTTTATAAATCAATGTTTGATTCGGAAGTCGGTTTTTTTTGCAAAAAGTTTTTATAGTAATGAAAAACGATTCATAATTTATTGTCCGCGTACCTACGCAGAGAAATTGAGGAAAAGGCAATGAACTTTATTGCTTTATCTGGCACTACGCAAACTATGGCAATGATATCGTCGTATTATCTCAAATTATGCTAATGTGTTTCCAGAAAGGAGAGGCAGGCTTCCCCGGGTTGCCCGGCAGGCCTGGCGTGGACGGCCTGCCTGGAGCGCCCGGGGAGAGGGGCTCTCCGGGGCTGCCCGGCCTGCCCGCACCCACCAGCTATGTGCGAGACGTAAGTGTAGTTCAGCCTACCGAAGAATGGTAATAGGACTATGAATCACCACCGTCCGGTGGTGATAATGGCGTCGACTTATGAGGGCTTGGTTCATCATCACCTTTAGCCTGAATTCAGCCACTGCTGGGTATAGGCTTCTCTTTTCTTGTACCAATCTCCACGGTCCTGTACCAGCCTCATCCAGGTTTCCCCCCCGATCGATGGCAACTACATATTATGTCGTCCGAGTATAATGTTGATGATAGTGGGCTTACCGCTAGCCATGTAACACGCCCGCAACAAGCGTCTTGCGACATTGACCACACAGGAAACAAGTTTAGAGCACGCCACGAATCACCGCGAGGCCAATTAGTTTCTTTTTTTTTTACTGGCTTCGCACGGTTTGTGCATTTAGCCAATGTCATTTACATAAGCGACGCAACTTGCAACTTGTACTCACGCGTAGGAAACAAGTGAAGCACGCGCATGTCGCTTGCAGCAATGCGCATCGGCCGAAGCCGGGAACGGGGTGTAAGTGCGACATGAAAGCGGGAAAGGCTTGCGTCATCCAACAAATATGACAAAAGTTTATGTTCCACTTGTTATGTCTTTTTCAGGCACCTTCAATCTCTGAAGCTGAAATAAGGAACATTTGCGAAGACATTATTAAAGGTCTGTATTTTTTTAATATTTTGTGTAAAAATCTTCTTTGCAAAAAAATAGCCGACTTCCAAAAAAAAATTATTATTTTTTTGCAAAAAAGTTTTTATTTGACCCTTTTTAGTTATGTTACCACACACACAAATCCTTGTCAAGTATCAATTTCGCAATTTCTTTTACTTGGATGACATATTTTTTTCAGTTATTTTGATTTAAAAACCAAAACTAGAACCGATTTTGATCAAATTTCCATGGGACCAATCGAAAAGTATATCCTTACAGATAAAAGAAGAATTTTTCAAATCGGTTCATAAACGACGAAGATATGAGGTAACAAACAAAAAAAAAACAAAAAAAAAACAACCGAATTGAGAACCTCCTCCTTTTTTTGAAGTCTGTTAAAAAGAGCCCTTAACGAAACTCAAAGGCACTTGTTTTCTTGTTTTTCATTGTGATCCTTTTTTTGATCTCTTCATTGTTCTGAACCATACGTGGGAACCTTCTAATTACGGATATTGGCTTTTTCACAAGTTTTTTGTTTAAAAAACTTTTATTTCCAAGTTTTAAATGTTATAACTTGACTTTAAATACCTCTATGACCCCTGTACTATTCAATGCATCCATCAGCAAAATGTTTTGAGTGCGTTACATTGAGTCCTACCGTAAAACGTTTTTCAGCCCAAAACAAAAAAGTCGTTTATCAGCAATATTTTTTACTTAATAACTGTAACGGACCCTTTACGAAGCCGTCAACCAAGCATCCTGAACATCAATAATGCCAGGTTGACAACGTTGTGAAGGGTCCGTTTTTATGCCCAAAAAGATATGCATCCCAATTGTACTGAAAGCCAAAAGGCATTCTCAATCAGTCGACCTAAGTTCGCCCTGAGTGTACCTAACATAATAATGCTAAGCTCAACATACGTTAACATTAAACACGGTGTAAGCACAACTTAAACCTTCCTGGTGGGTTACCATGATCTCTTAGTGCAGGAATGTTTTAGGACTATTCCGAGAGTGGGAAAGTGACAGCGCTGGACAGCTGTCTAGCGCCATCTCTAACCCACTCTCGGAATAGTATTAAAACATTCCCCCCTGGTGTGAACATAAATTATATAGTTCGATATATAAACAGCATTTTTGTCCACAGTTCGTTTAGGAGAGCTGGCGTTAAACCACATAGTGCAGACGAACACTATGGTTGGGAAGCGAGGACATCCGGGCAGGCCGGGGCCGCCTGGCCCGCCAGGTAACAATCATCTATACTAATTTACTTTTTTTAGAATAGAATAATAATTTATTGTTGTTAACAATTAAAATACAACATGCTCCTAGGGTGTACAATTTTTTTAGAATAGAAAATAATTTATTGTTGTTAACAATTAAAATACAACATACTCCTAGGGTGTACAATAATAAAACAAACAAAAATAATAATACTAACAGTGATTAACTATAAACTGATATTGACAAAATAAAAACTAAACAAGAACTATTTTATCTTTTTTTACCATTCATTTCTATGGTTTTCATGATAAAGAGTAATCATCCTATCTATAAATGTGAAAGTAATTCTGTCTGGTACAATTCGGCACAAAGGTAGACCATGACCAAGGTTAGCTCATATTTTTTCATCACGGTATTAAGAATCCGTGGGGTCATTTTCAGCACGGGGAAAGGCTATTATGCCATAAACTTATTAATAAGGGTGAGAATTATTGTAACCGGAGGAAGCTCGAGCATGCACGAGAATTTTCCATTCTGTCTGATTTGAGCTTTACCTACTCCGTAAAGATTTTTTTACTCGAGTTCAAGTTGAAATGTTTCTTCTGTCCGGGAACCAAACACAGCCAGGATGAAAATAATATCTTTAATATTTCAATAAAACTTACATGCTTTGGGCCGTCATAGAATTTTTTTGATAAATGATCCCAAACTATACTTAATTTTAACATATTAAAAAAAATGAAATATGGCACGTACATAGCTGTGTGCGTGTAGCCTTTTTTAACAGTTGATGGGAAATGTTGTGATTGCGTTTTAAATGGTATTTTTATTTTTAGAAAGCTGATATTATGATGTAGAATAATTTAAAGTAATAAAAAAGGTAGGTAATCCAGGCTTTTATTGAGGAAATTTACAAGTATTGTAACATTGATGAAAAAACATCTGATTTTTGTTAAAAAAAAACATCTTAATTCATAATTGTGGGCGATTTTTTTTATAGTTTATGACGCCCCCTGTTCTTTCCAATCATATCTGAGTTTCATCGTGATTGATAGTTTAATTTAGTTTAAAAGTTATATAATACCGTTTTATGTTTACACGGGGGCAAAGCAGCGAACAAGAATCTAAAAAATGTTTTAAAAATAGTTTTAATTTAGATTTTTTACACATCTTTTCCGTCAATGAAATTAAGCATAGTTTTCCCCTCATTTCGCTATGTGCATATTATGAAGACTCACACTGTATCTTAGCTACACAGATTAACTGCCCAAAACTAAACAGTTCTCTTAAAATTCTGTTGCTTGTTATTTATTCAATCTTCATCTCCAGGAATACAAGGTGACTCTGGAGAGCCAGGGCCACGAGGGTACCCTGGGGAGACAGGGGACACAGGCAAGAGCGGCAGCCCCGGCCCTGCAGGGGAGAAGGGGGACAAGGGCGACAGGGGACCCCAGGGCGTCGGCATCCAGGGACCTGAGGGTCCTAGGGGACAAATAGGTAATGTATTGTATTGTATAACGGGCTGGTGTCCGCAACTCCACGTCCAAAGCGCGTATTTTGCGTACGGGTGGGATATTCATTCGATCCACCCCAGTTCCCCGAGTAGGCCAGCAACGCCTAGATGTTGCTGGTAATCTCGCGGAGAGTACCTGGGTTACCGAAGTACTTTGCCCTGTATGAGGCAACCTCTGGGCAGTGCAGAAGCACGTGGGCTGCTGTCTCGTCTTCCTCCATGCAGGCTCGGCTCCACAGTGGGCTGTAATAGGTAATGTAGTAATATCACAGGTTTTTCTAAGCAATTAAGTAGGTTGATTTGAGGAGCAGCTCGTGGCTAAATAAATTACATGTTTCCGCGTTTCCTCCGTGCGTCAGAAAGCACGTTAAACCGTTGGTCCCGGCTGTCAATTGTAGGTACATCTTTGACAGTCTTTACAGGTAGTCAGTGTCCCAAAAATCTGACAACCAGTCTTACCAAGCGATATCTTATTACCCAGTACTAACTGGGTTGTGGAGAACAGATCGGCAGTCGCTCCATGTAAAATACTAGTATTCAGCTGCATCCGGTGAAACTGGAAGACGATCCCAACATAGTTGGGAAAAGACTAGGCAGTGGGTTGATTTGTTGAACCAAACATCTCAGTAGCATGCACGACTGTCGCTGGACAAAAGTCCCCAAACAATGGGTGTCAGAAGATGGATGGCGTGGCGTCGCCAAGGATGGCCCAAAAAGCTGTGGCGAGACGACCTAGTTAGAAAGCTGGTTCCAGGTGGCGTGAAATAAAAAATCGTGGAAGGAATTGGGGTCCCGGCATTAGCCCAGCACTTTACGCTAAACAAAAAAAAAACATCTCTGCAAAAACGATTTTTCAAAGCAGATTTACAGATCAGTAAATCCAATTTAAGGCAAACAGGTTTTAAACAGGAATCGGAGATTTTTCATTCTTTTTAAAGTTAGTTAACTGAATAAGACATGGTCTGATGAGAAATCGTGACTTCTGAGTAAAAATCCGCGGAGTTTCTTTGAAACTTCAACGAATTTTTTTAAATAACTCAACTCAACAAATGAAACTTCGTGAAAATGTGATATTATTACGAACTCATCCCTTTTACCTTGCTTACAGGTCCCATGGGCCCATCGGGTCATCCAGGCCGAACCGGGGACAGAGGAGACCCAGGACGAGAAGGTAATATTAAATACGCCAATCGATGTAACAGTCAATACTAATAAGAAATCACCCGAAATCAGTCAATCCTATAATTATTATAATATAACATAACATCACGCCTGTAAACCCCAAAGGGTTAAGCAAGGTGTACCTAATAGTACACCCACATTTCACCAGTTATGTTTAAGGCCCATGTAATAGGGGGCGAGCCTATTGCCATCAACCGGGCACAAATCCAGATTCCTTGGCTGCTGCTGAGAAATTCCTGATAGAAGAACCCAATAAAACTTTGCCCGACCCGGAGATCGAATCCAAGATCTCATGCCATGGATGTATAATTATAATAATAACTTATTATTTCCTTTTTTTTATTCATTTTCAGGAGCGATGGGCCCCCGCGGCCACCCAGGATTACGAGGCACCTGCGAGTGTCCTTTAACATACTACGCGTACTCCCCGCAAGGACTTACCAAGGGGCCCTGACCAATACCACTAGACAAACAAGTGTACTTAATAAAACGATGAAAACTACGTCTAACGTCTTTTATTATGCGCACAGCAAAGGAGTGGAGCTCTCTGCCTGCGTCTGTGTTTCCGAACGCATTTAACCCTAATCTCTTCAAAGTTAGAGTGAACAGGCTTCTTCTGGGTAAGCTCGCTCCATCATCGACTCTGTTTCTGTCACTTCTGACCTAGACTAGAGTCAAGAGCAAACACATCTTAAATAAAAAAAAAACTATTTTTTAAAGAACTGTTTTCGATAGGACACGAAACTTTTTGCGTTTTTCATTACTTTAAATTTGTATTGTGTCATGTGCATAGCAGGGAAACATGAAATAAAATGTCCGATGATTAAATAAAAAACAATTTAATAAAAATATACCAAAACGTAAAAATATATCATCTCTAAATACAAGAAATTGTCTCCATACTTTATTTTATAAAAACAATGTAGGATTGCTATGATTTCCATAGATTTACAAAATGTAAATTGAAGTACAGCCGCCATTACTTGATGACGTAACAAAATGGCGTCAGACGTTAGTAGGTTCTATTTCGTGTACTGAGTTGATGTCTGCTTTGCAGAAGAAACATTGCTTGCTGTTTAGTAGATGCTGCATTATACAAGCCCTGGGACAAAAAATATTGAGTTAATAATAACTTAATATTAAGTTTTAATCAAGATATCAGAACGGTATTCAGTATTACCCAGCAACCAGATTGTGGTCAGATAGGCGGTCGCTCTACGTGAAAGTAAATGCAAAATTCTAGTATTCAGAAGCATCCGGTTAGACTGGAAGCAGAACCCCATCATAGTTGGGTAAAGGCTATAGGCAGATGATGATCTAGACAACAGAGCACGGGTACGCCTCGGCCGCCTCTGCGATAGGCGGTATCGTCAACATTGCCACAAAAACTAATCGGTCACTATTTACTCGACACGCATGACGTGTACAAACTGATAGCTTTGAAGGGGACCGCGACATAAAAAGTTGTGCAATTAATGCATTTTCAGCATCGGCAATTTGTCAATTTTCGTCAATTTATGAGTATTGCGTCTCTAGTTGTTACTGGTGCGGGGATACCATGCTCTGTGACCTAGAACGGATTTGTGGCACCCGCTCAACAATTATCATTATAGACCATCAAACTGAACAACTTTTTGTAGGTAGGTAGGCATCAAATCACACATGCTGTGTTTAATATAGCTAGCCTGCACTGTCTCGCAATCACGTATTACCAATTCAACTCTCATCCAGTACTTTTTAAGAAGTTGGTTGCATCTATATTTTTCACAAACCTGCAAGAATGATGTCCACAAGGCGTGAAGGCAGTGTCCGCTGGCCTAGCGTAGCAGATGGTGCACAACAGATCGGACTGGGCCCCGCTTGACCCTGGGGACTTTACCCTCGCGATAGCCTCTCGGGCTACGCGCAGACGGTCTGCTACTGACTCTAAAACTTTTAATTCTGCCATTGTTACGTCTTCTGGATCTAGAATAGACAAGATATTTGTGTTTTAGCTCTATTGGAAATTTGGATACACTGCTTCACACCGGTTGAATAAAGAGATTGCAATAAATAGATTAAATATGGCTTGCATCGCAAAAACGTGTTTCAAACACAGTTCTGTCTCTATCAGCCTTATAAAGAAGAAGAAGAAGATAACAGAGAAAAAATGGTGTATAAAATTCGTTTAGGATTAAACGCATATAGTGAGTTGTGGTGCCATCAGGCTTTCCATCTAAAGAGACTTATGTTTCCAGCAGTTCACCGATAATAAGCAAAATCAAGCAAAGCAATCAAACTATCCAGTCTGGATTTTCTTCTTACAGTTGGACGTGGGTCACCCAGTCATTTTGATACAATCTAGTAATTATTTACGGTCACTGTCAGTCACGGTACTGATCTATTCGGTTATATCCGAAACAGTTGGACCGATTTTGACAGGATTTTGGCAGTGGCAGTTAGTTGATGAAAGTAACATACGAAGAAACCTAAGCTTTTATTTTAGAAATAGGATTAGGGTTCCGTGCACTAGTACATTATGATATAGGTAAGTGTGGTAAGTTGAAAATTACAGTCGAGGCGATATTGCTACAAGAAAGCAGAGGCTGTAATTATCAAAGCGCACGTAAGTCATACGACGTTTTATAACATATTCGCGAGGAAATAAATAACTCGGACTTTCTTAAACGAATAAATCTTTTACTTGTTCACAAATTAGCGATGCGCGCGCATCAGCGCTTTTTTTTTAAGGCAAAGGCACATACAGCCAGTATTACTAATAAAGTAAATTAATATTTTTGTTTTTGTTACAGATAAATGGTTATAATTTATTTTCAAAATTAATTAAATTAAAGAATTAAATGTTTATTTATTATATTTTATCTCCCAAAGTTAATTTTATTCATAAAATGTTGACCACTTTTCTGACATAAAAACTCTTTGCTAAGATTTAAAAAAGTACCGTTCGTTTTAGACGGAGCATCTTGATAAACCGTGCGTTCTACTTTTACCTTATTAAAAAGAAACTCGTGCGTTTTACATTACAATAACGCACAAGTACGCAATGAGATACCATACGATATTGAAATTGGTGAAATAAGAGACCCTTTACTAGCATATGTGTTATAAAAAATTTAAAAGTAATATTTTTATAATAATTACATGTTGACGAATATCGCGGGTAACAGATAGTTTTATTAATAAAATTAAAATAGGAGCTTACATTTGTAAAATGAGAATACTTTGTTGTTCTTGGACTTGCCCAACATGAGCTCCAGTCCATCCATTCTGAACAGTGGCTCTGTCACCAATGCTTTTGTCACTCTGTCTAGATGCTAAAACAAAAGTATGACATTTGTGTTGAGTTTCTTGAGGGTATCGGTTACTTACTGATCTAAGCTAACTTTCTGACCTAACCTAACTTACTGATCGAACCTAACTTACTAACCTAACCTAACTTACTGACTAAAAACCACTCCGGTGTTCCCTTCTCACACTTGCGCCGGGGATCATGGGAACTAGTGCGCCTTTCACGATCCCCGGCTAGCGACGGCCCGCGTCCGCTGGCCTCCTCAAGTTCACGGGAGGAGTGAGGTGTAGAACTCCCCCGCGACGTCTAATAGGGGCGCGCGCGGAACACTGCGCGCCACCGCCTCGGGTCCAGTTATATGGGGGGCAGTGGACGACCCAAGTCCGCCGTCCCTTTGAACCCGTTTAGGGGGGACTGGTAGAGGGCGTAATTCGCCCCCGTCGACGAGTACGGTACGCCTACTGCGGGTCGAGAGAGTGGTCTCGACCTCCCGCAACCTTTCCGCAGCCTCCTTCTGTGAAATGACGGTTCACCGCATCCCACAACTCTGCGTTCCCGACCATCGAACGAGCGACGGCCGGCAGCGCTAGGTCGGCTCCGACTTCTGTTACGAGCTCACGGCGCGGCTCCTCCCATGCGTCACATTCTGCCGCGGACGTGATGACACCGACCGGCTCCCTGTTTATGCGACACAGGTACTTCCCGAAGCAACCATGCCCCGAGAAAACTTGCGACGCCTGACTGACTGACCGCGTAACTGATAAACCTTTTTTTCGTTTGTTGTGTGGAATATCCCCACGGATGTCCTCCGCCGTTGGGTAGGCGGAGGGATCTGTCAGACTCGAACTGACTAAAAACTATCCCAGTGTTCCCATCCAACGCTTGCCCCGGGGATCATGGGAACTAGTGCGCCTTCCACGATCCCCGGCTAGTGCCCGCCCGTGTCTGCGGGACTCTTCTAGTTCATGAGGGTAGTAAGATGTAGAACTCTCCCCGCGACATCTAAAAGGGGCGCGCGCGGAACACTTGAAACAAAAGGTCAGTAAGTTAGGTTAGGTCAGTGAGTTAGGTTAGGTCAGTGAGTTAGGTTAGGTTCAGTGAGTTAGGTTAGGTCAGTGAGTTAGGTTAGGTCAGTGAGTTAGGTTAGGTCAGTAAGTTAGGTTAGCTCAGTAAGTTAGGTTAGGTCAGTAAGTTAGGTTAGCTCAGTAAGTTAGGTTAGCTCAGTAAGTTAGGTTAGCTCAGTAAGTTAGGTTAGGTCAGTAAGTTAGGGTAGGTCAGTGAGTTAGGTTAGGTCAGTGAGTTAGGTTAGGTCAGTGAGTTAGGTTAGGTCAGAGAGTTAGGTTAGGTCAGTGAGTTAGGTTAGGTCAGTGAGTTAGGTTAGGTCAGTGAGTTAGGTTAGGTCAGTCAGTTAGGTTAGCTCAGTAAGTTAGGTTAGGTCAGTAAGTTAGGGTAGGTCAGTGAGTTAGGTTAGGTCAGTGAGTTAGGTTAGGTCAGTGAGTTAGGTTAGGTCAGTGAGTTAGGTTAGGTCAGTGAGTTAGGTTAGGTCAGTGAGTTAGGTTAGGTCAGTGAGTTAGGTTAGGTCAGTGAGTTAGATTAGGTCAGTGAGTTAGGTTAGGTCAGTGAGTTAGGTTAGGTCAGTAAGTTAGGTTAGCTCAATAAGTTAGGTTAGGTCAGTAAGTTAGGGTAGGTCAGTGAGTTAGGTTAGGTCAGTAAGTTAGGTTAGGTTAGAAAGTTAGGTTAGGTCAGTAAGTTACGTTAGGTCAGTAAGTTAGGTTAGGTTAGAAAGTTAGGTTAGGTCAGTAAGTTACGTTAGGTCAGTAAGTTAGGTTAGGTTAGGTCAGTGAGTTAGGTTAGGTCAGTAAGTTATGTTAGGTCAGTAAGTTAGGTTAGGTCGGTTACTGGCCGAAAATTACTGCCCTAGGCATCCTATCATCTTTGCGAGAGAAAGTGTGATAAGGAATATTTTCTGAGCAGAGTCCCTCCTTTAGTACTTGATGACCTTCTGATGTGTGAGGTTTTATAGATATTTTATTATTACCCTTGTATTCCAGGTGAAACCCTTTATTGAAGCGGGAAATCATCGTCTTTATGTATGCATGGGTCCATTCAGGTTGCAGAGTAATAAAGATAGGATCTTACCTGATTTTATGGTTTTGGTTGTTGCACTACGGGTATGCATTTGCAGTGGTTCGTTTGAAGCTACATGTTCAGTAGATAGGTTACTTAATCTTTTAGTGGCGTTGACAGGTGCCTCAGGTTGGAGTCTTGTTGGGCGCGTAGGTCGTTTCGTTATATTCCATGAACTGGGAACAGCTTCCTCACTTTCAATTGGCCGTTTTGCAGCAAGAGATGGATTTGAAAAAGTTCTTGTTATAAATCTATCCATATTGACATGTGAAAAGTGCTCCCATCACTAGGGACAAAAATGACGTAACAGAGGGTATAGCGTAGATGACGTGCGACGACAACAAGCGCGCGCGCCGAACTGACGGAGGACATCCATTGATGATTTCCACATCGCGAAAAAAATTACTAACAGTAAGTTAGGTTGGTTTAGTAAATTACTTTAGGTTAATAAGTTTGGTTAATACCTTTGGTTAGTAGTTAAGTTAGTAAGTTGGATCGGGTTAGTAAGTTTGGTAAGTAAGTTAGGTTAGGTTAGTATGATAGGTTGCTCTTCAGTCGACAATCTCGAGGGACTACAGTAAAAACTTGCGTCTTTGGGTCATCCATTGGTTGCCAGCACGCGTAGCTTGACCACCAAGAATAGACAAATTGACAGATTGACAATAGAAATCTTTCTAAAATCTGTCATTTTGTCTATTCTTCCGTCGACAAAACCCGTTTCTACGGTGGTCATGCTACACGTGCTGTTTAATCTATAAACAAGCAGTCTAAGATACGTCTGGACTTGTTTAACTCATACTTACTTCAGGAGGCAGTTTAGAGTCTAGCATTCCGATGAGACACCCAGCCACGGGGGCCAGTGCCACGTAGTAGTGCACCCGGTCAGTGTCCGGTAGACCCCGGGCGACGAGTCGAGCGAAACTAGCGCCGCCACCGCCGCGGATGCACACGCGGGATACTACTGCCATTAGGATCTAGAATGGAGGATCTGATTAATTTAAGGAACATTTTTACATCAATGGGTAAGGTCGGTCAGAAGTCATTGTAGAAGGTGTTTCTATAGTTAAGTCCCATCTAGCAAATGCGGTCCAGCCTGTGCGAGCCTCCGCGAAAATTCCCTGCTGCTGCCATGCACTATAGTGCCATTGCAGTCCCAACAGCGTCCTGAGGGTAGGCCATTCGTTTCATAGTCAGTTTCCCCATTGAAAAACGAGAATATGTAGTAAATAGTAGAGCAAAAACTAAAAATGGGAAAACAATTTGTAATTTTAAAATGTAAATTAGCATGGACATTATGATGATATCATAAGAGTGTTTGAGTTTATATGCATCTGTGGCGCTGGTGAATTGAGGGAGAAGGCTTGTGGCGAATAAAACACGTGTTTGCCTTTATAGAGACAAACAGAAAAAAAAAAAAATGACAGACAAAGAACAGACAGACAAAGAAGACAGACAGATGAAGGTTTTCAAATGACAGACAGATCTCACAACATGCACGCAGTGTTGCAAGAATAAAAAAATAAAATGTTGGGGATGCCAACAAAGGGCCATCTTGGCTCATTTATGAGAAATATTTACGAGAATAGTGCCTATTTGTAATTTATACGTTTTTTGATAGGGGATTGAATCAGGGTCGATGGGAGCACATAATTTGTGCTTATTTTCGATGTTGATGTTGTGGATATCTCGTTTTTGGATGTTGGTGTTATTGTTCTGTCTGAAGTATCCAATGAAGACGTGACTTTTCTTAAATATCTTTTCTTAAATTTCTTAAATCTCTTATCTGAAATATTTTAAATCGCTTTCTTAAATCATTTTTTTAAGTTTCTTAATTTTTTTCCCGTAAATATCTTAAATCACTTTTCTTAAATTTCTTAAATCTCACTCGCATTACCTGACACGTCCTGCCGAGTAGCAGTTCATTCTGGTTGTCGCAGGCTTCTGGCTTAGTGAGCAGTAGTGGTACCAGGTGTAGCGTCATCTCCAGCGCCCGGGCTAATCCGTGGTACAGGTCGAAGCACGTCGCACACAACTTGATCTGACGCAGCTCTAGGTGGGAATCTACGCTGACACGGTCCATCTAAACACGTATAAGAAAGAATATTTCTGTCATGTATGAAAATAAAAATTTCGAAAACTTAGAATAAGAACCTGGGAATCAGGCGGGTCGATCTGTTTTCCAACACTTACAAGTTTACCATTTCGTCAATTCTAGGTGACGTTGGCATGTTCAAAATCCTGTATTTCGTGGACCTAACCATTAACTGAATATCTAGTGCAAACGCAATAATACTGCTTAAGCAGGGTGCCCCTTTTTGCAGTATTAACGTAGAAGAGAGTGAGTGAGTGATATCTAATGGAGATCATTTGTGACGAGATTAAAAGAACCAATATACAAGTGAGTACATAATTATTTGGCAGCTCTGTAACTTTACGGGCACTGTCCAACTAAGTCTGTTTGTAAAAAATATATGTACACACATCAAAAGTGTCTAGGGATCAAGCATTTTTATGCGGATTTCTTGAGATTGAGATGTGGCTTTGTAATAAATTTATGATTTTATAAATTTATATGGATCCTTTTTGGTGCATTTCATAATTTGAATCAGGAACTCTCAATCAAATTCGAGTAAAAGATGAAAATAAGCTGTCAATATTTTCCCTATAAAAACATACAACGCATTGAAGACATTATTAGTGCTACTGTTTCCCTACTACTGATTAAAACCAACGTTATTATGGAGCGGCGACGTCATTTAAGCAGGGAAGAAATGCTCAGAGCCGTGGGAATGATAGAAGCTGGTTCCCGGCAACGTACTGTGGCTTTAGCTCTGAATACAAGTCAGAGTGTTATCAGTCGACTTTGGACACGTTACCGAAGCACTGGTACCGTGGCTGAGCGCCATGGAGGACGGTATCGCTGCACCACACGGAGACAAGACCGATACATTCAAATCTTAACTCGAAGAGCTCCAACAATAACCGCCATGATGTTAGCCGTGAGGCTTCATCACTCTTCAGGGAACTTAATTAGCGACCAAACAGTCAGAAACCGCTTGCATGAAGTGAACCTTCATTCCCGAAGACCGCTACGGGTACCACCTATAGCAATGCACAATCGTAGGATTCGATATCAATGGGCTCTTGAACACAGAAATTGGGCAGAAGAACAATGGCGTTTCGTGTGCTTTTCTGATGAGTCTCGTTTTGGTATGAGACCGGATACAAGACGTATACGACACTGGAGAACCCCTGGACGCCAACAGCGATTAAAATCCTGCCAGGAAGTCCATCCTTATAGTGGTGGAACCATCATGGTATGGGCGGGTATTTGGATCGGCGGAAGAACTGAGTTGATTTGGATCAGAGGCAACCTCAACGCTCAAATTTATGCTGAGACGATTGTATCAGACGTCATCGTTCCTCTACAAGTGCAAATCGGTCCCTTATTTCAGTTAATGCATGATAATGCACGACCGCACACCGCAAGAGTTGTAAGACAGACTCTCGCCGCAGCTAACATCAATGTCCTGCCCTGGCCTGCTCAGTCGCCAGACTTGAACCCGATTGAGCATGCATGGGATATGCTACAGAGAAGAGCTCTGCCGAATATGGAGGGTATCCAGTCGCAAGAAGACCTTTTTTTGTTGTTGCAACGAACATGGGCGGCCATTCCACAGCGTGATTTGGATGAACTCATTTTGAGTATGCCAAACCGATGTTCTTGTGTTGTTAGTGTTCGCGGTAGAAACACGGATTATTAATTGTTTAAGTTACCCAATACAATTTTAAAGAAAACTGTTATTTCAGTCTTTTTTTCGAACTTTAATGTTAGTGGTTCAAATGTCAAAAATCCCTTTATTAGGAAAATGGCAAATTTCTTTATTAATGCAAAGGTGACTTGGTTTATCGTTACTGTGACAAACGAAAACACTTTATTTGATGAATCCTTAAAGAAAATTTTAATTAATATCAATCAGGAGAAAAGTTATTGCAAAAATATATGTTGATCCCTAGATACTTTTGATGTGTGTATATAGGCGCTTCCTCATCGGGAGCATTCGTCGTTCAGATTATGTTAACTTGATTTTAATTTTGATTTTTTTACTTGTAGTTTAGAGAAGAGTAATTTTAAATTATGTTTTCGCCACCGAATATATATTAATGTTTTCCATTGGTAAACCCTCGATCTGTTTTGGCGCCCAAGATACAGGCTTTGCTTAGTTTGGGGCCAATGTGAAACCTTTTTGTAATAGTTTTCGTATTTGTAGAATCACTTGTTTCTGTACAAAATCGAATCTTGAATTGTTAAATAACAGGCGAATAAATACTATCCTTTACTGACAGGCTTACTTGGATAGTGATAATTCTGCATATAATGCAAACTATTAAGTTTGTTACCTCCTGCATCATAGTGATAAACTCTGAGAATGCCCAGTTGAGCTGACTGAGCAAGGAGTTCAGGTAGGCAGCGGCATTGGTCGGGTGCGCCGCTAGGTAGTCTCGGATGCGACCCTGGATCACCTCTGAGGGGCATGGACCTAGATCAGATAAAGGTTGTTTCGGTAAACTCGTCTTAAAATTGTTCCGTAAAATAAAACAGCTGACAAAAACAAAAACGTATCCAGGTTCCACGATCAATTTAAAGTTGACGGAAACATTTCACTACACAGAATGGTTTTCAAATTACATATTCTACGTGACATTTGAAAGTGGTAATGTTAGTTCGTCGATTTTAAAAGTGGGGGTTCGAAATAGACGACCAATGCATGAATTCTTAATCATCGAGCTCTGATTCGGGAAACTACTCAAGTCACCACAAATTATTAATCGGTATAAACCAATTAATTTATAATAGCATACAAATGAGACAGACAGTAGTTCTGCTACTTTTTTCATAACAAAAGTGGTTGTTTAAGTCAAGTCTTTTTTTTTGATAAATAAATAGAGGACCTCACTTACCAAAACACTGGCTCATAAGTCCTGCATCAACTTTGGCCCCGAGATTGTTGACTGTCGGCTCCCTGTCACCGTACCTACGTGGTGATATGTACACGTCAATATCAACATCAAACTAGTGAATATCATCAGCTAGTGACTAGTCTGGTGGGATACATTGATATGAAAAGATAAGCAGAAGGCTAGAAAATCTACTAGCCCTTAAAAGATTTAAGGATGAGGACTGGAACGGGACTTTTGTGCCAAAGTATGAAAGATATCTAGACGCATATCAATAAATGTGGTGTTCACTAGAAACACTACTGATAATTTGTTGGTTTTATTTTAAATCATATAAAATAAAACCACCAAATTATCAGTGGATGACTGTAGTGGTATTAGATGTATTATTTTAAGGGTACGTGCACTCGCTGCTCGGGATAAGTAAAGGACTATTCGACACGGAACCGAGTGCTCACGCTACGTTTATTAGTATACGGGACACCGTACCGAAAACGGAAACCACATACTCAGTACATCATTCTGAACACATAGAAATTTTTCATCAGTAATAAAATAAAAAACCCAGCTGTTCCATACATTGTGACCGTGTAGGTATTGCACTTTTTTAGAAAACAGCAGATTATTTTTTTAATAACCGACGAAAAATTTCTATGTCCCGGGTTTCAGAATGATGTGTACGGTGTACGGTGTCCCTTCCAGCCTGTATCTCTTATTTTCAATAAGTAACTAAAAGTTAAATCTGGCCTTTCCTGATCCACCAATCCCCTTTCATACGCGAAAACAAAAAAGGAAGATTAAGCCTAGGATATATCTGCCGCATGCCGAACGAGCTTTTAGCCCGTAAACACGCGACAGTCCACGAAGGAGATGGCGCGACGACGAGAATTCGAAAGAAGAAGCTACACGACTCAGTTAGATTTTTTTTTGTACTGAATAAACTTGCGTTTGGTCGCAACTCGCCTGATGTGAAGCGATGATGCGGCCTAGGGTGGAGCACCTATTATAATTTCCACCCAACTTAACACTTTTCGTTAAGGTATGGTTTAACAACCATTTGGACATCTGAATGTATGGCTATTGCAAGGAACAACTAGATTTAATCTAGCTTTCTGCAATGTATCTATGTCGTGCTCAGTTCAATAGGTTCCATTTGGATATTGCGTCGATAAATCTCAATGATGTAGAGGCTATATATTTGACTATGAACCGCTCATGAGTTATACTGCCTGATATTGTCAGTGTGGTGATTTCTGTTCAAAAGGAGATTAATTTTTGATTACACTTATGATTCCAAGGCATTTGGCATTTTAAAATATGAAAGTGTTGGAGAACAAGATTAGGGAACTATGACTTTGATGGACTGACATACTGTATCCGATTGGACACCTATTAATTTACTGTGATCGTATTATTATAATTAAAAATAATCACGTTGAACGGTTAATTCACCGCCTCAATTTGACAACAGCTTTAACATTTACGTAAACAAGCTGTACTGATGTATCTACATCTACTATACTTATTTCATCATTCAGAGCGGTTTTAGACTAGCGTATTTTTTGGCGCGTATAAGCTTGCATAAACGCGCGCCGAATCTTGCACTTTAAAAAAACCGAACGCCCGTACTCGCGCTTATTACGGCGAACCGGTGGGTTCTGTCAGTATCTCTCGCGGCTCGCTTATACAAGCTTATAAGCTATATACACACGATTCCAAAAACGAGCTAATACGCGCCGAAAATACGCTAATCTGGAACAGCCCTTAATGATATAGCTCTTGTGACACATACTTGTATACCATAATATCTCTCGCGTGGTTCGCTAGTCTCCGCTAAGATTAGCCACCCGAAAATCACCGAAATTCGCTCTGGACGACTATTACATTAATAGTGATGATATCACTTATGATGTCATCACTCCCCTCCTGCCCCTCCCTCTCTCCTTCCTGGTCCCTTAGGACCGCGAACCATTTTATAGTGGGAAAGTGTAGAATTTACCCAGTACATCGAACTAAAAGAATCCTTTTTTATCCCAAAATCTTTTTCTCACATCAATCCTGATACAAGCGACCTTAGTATCGTAAAGTTGTGCGCGTCGATTGTGTTTCTACACAGAAACACGTCGTCCTGCTTAAAGATGCCTGAGCGCGGAGAGTTGAAAGTGTTTTATCAAGAGTTCTAGTTAAAGTGCTATTGTTACGAGAGCACTTGCCGGTTTGAAAACTTTTCTAGGAATACCGAGGTGTTTTCTTTGCGTTTTAAAGCACTGGATTATTTTGCTCATGATAAAATAGTTGCTTCGCGAAAAGTAGAGCCCAGTTCACAGATACTTCATCTTTTTCTATAGAATGTCGGAAGTCAAAAGTTTTATGAAGTTCTAGAAACGGCTGGACGACCGGCAACCTATACGCAATAGCCCACATTAGCCCTGGAGCCGAAATAACTGGCAGTCATGTGTGGGATTTTTTTGCAAAGGCCAATCGAATAATTTCTTTATAGGGTGACTGGTAATTACTAACCGATATTTGAACAGGTGATTTTTCTCGACATTATGAACAACTATTACAGCGGTACCAACAATGGAATCTCAAAAAAATCTGCTGTTCAACATTATTTGTGTTTATCTACATCGTAAAACGATATGGGACGCTGCTTTACGATAACAATCACGTATTGAAATATCGGTCAGTTGTAGTATTTAATATAAGAACGTGTTAACGGGCGTAAAAACACCCTTAACGAAGCCTAGAGGGCGGTTGTTCTTCGCGTCATTTTGGTCTGGACCATACCTGTTAACTTTCTAGTTACAGATGTATTGAAGGTCAATGTTCGGCACGGTTGCCGCGGTGGCTGAGCGATTGACTGCTGCGCTGCGTGTCGCGGGTTCGATCCCCGCACGGAACAAATATTTGTATGGCCTACAGATAGTTGCTCCGGGTCTGGTTGTTTGTGTATGTGAGTTTAAATGTTTGTAAACGCACCCACGATACGGGAGAAATTCCTAGTGTGGGGCAACGTTTTTATTGAAAAAAAAATTTCCAACTTCTTTTAGTGTGTAGTGTGTGTGTGTGTGTGTGTGTGTGTAGTGTGTATTACTAACATCATATGGATCAAGGTCTGAATTAAAGTATTTTTTTTTTTTTTTTTTTTAATTTAATATTATAACTTCACTTTAAAAATCTTCATGGCCCCTGTACTATTCGATGCATCCATCAACACAATGTTATAAGTTCGTAACATTGAGCGCCACCGTAAACCGAGATATTTCACACAAAAACAAATGCCGTTTGACAGCTATATTTTTTGCGCAGTGTTGTTTGAATGCTTGGTTGACGCTTCGTGAAGGGTCCTTTTACACGGTCTGTATATTCTCACCTGGCAGCCAAATGCGGCCACTGTCTGTGCCGGAAGCCGAAGCCCGAGCCGTGCCAGAAGCGCACGAGCACCCAGTTGGACTGCGCCCACGCGCGGTTCTGGTACGGACGCACCAGCTCCTCTATCATGCTCATCTGTCTGGAACAACATTATGGTGCTGGCAGTTGGTATTACAAAAAACAATTGATATCGGAAAAAAATGGAAGATAGATGAACTGAGTATTCACTGTTGCTCATCGAATGGCGATCTAGGCGTTGCTACTGATAGGGTGGGGTCTTGACTTCGATTACAAGGTCAGTCCAAGTGCTATTGGGTTTTTGTATCGCATTTTATTCAGCAGCAGCCAGGAGTCTGAACTTGTGCCTGGTTGATGGCAATGGGCTCGCCTCGAGTTACACATGAACATAATTGAAATGTGTATGTATAGAGGTACATCTTTACATAATCCTTCGGTGTAAATTTATAGGATTGTAATGTTGGAAACCATCTTATTGCGTACTCACTGTTTGATGGGCACTCTCTCGATAGCCCTCATGGTGGCTGGCTGCGTGGCGAACGACGCCAGCGTCTGGACCAGGGACTCCCTCGTGCTGGCCAGTACTATCCGCTGGTCTGCGAACTCCGAGCACAGGAACGCGGCGCAAGACACCACTAGATCTTCCCATTCTGACGTTGGAACATAGTTTATAAGGATGACAGAAATAATGTCTCTTCCTGCACCAAATGACGTTTAAATGTGCCAAGTAATGAGGTTAAGCGTAAAACAACAAAATCAGGGAATAAAATTCTCGCAACTGGCACACAGGCCATCTCTCCGTGTGACATACGCCACACGGACGTACGTCTCCGTGTGTCCACTACGCGGACTCAGTGCAGATTGGTAGATGTAACATGTCTACGATTTTTGGCTCTAGGAGATTCCGCTGTCTTCGAGATGTTTTCGTGAAATTATGTGGTGTCGTGGTGGCGTTCTATAATGTCTGGTATGGGAAAGAAGCGAGAGTTTATTAATTTATTTTTATGTGTTTTATCAAAGAGTACCTGGTATCTGGTGCACGGGTACTGTGGGATGCATGTACAGCCTCAGCGTGTTGCACAGCTCCAACATTGCGTCCACGTGGTATTCCGGAACGAACGCGAATAGGGACTCTGCAAATTCTGTGCCACCTGTACGATCTAAGCCGTAATGGCGGTGTATTTAAGTAGCCCTGTTGTCCTCCGTTCGCAAAAGACTTAGCTCTTTTGCCTCATTAACAGTCTTACAAGATATATGTAGTTTTTAAATGTCTAGTCCCCTTAGTAATTTTGGCACGTGGACGGTTAGGGATATCCGATGGTTAAATTAGAATATTTTTTGTTGCGTGATTAGAATGCGAGAGTCCTTGAAAATACGTTTAGGGCCGTGTGGTTTGCTCATCAGCTTTACACAATGATTCAGTGTGTGCCAAATATCGGAGATAAATTAAATTTTAAGTCACGTAAGGAGGACATCTCTTCCAACTTGACAGGCGCAAGAGGAGTGATTTAACAAACCGAGGATAACAGGGCATGTAGATCAGGAGGTAGTCATTATACGCATTGATATTTTAATTTACATCAAATAATATACTTTTAAATTATAATTTTGCTCTTGGAAATATTTAGTAAGTCAGTCAATATGTCGTTGCAATCATTAGTATGTCACTTACGATTAGAAGCTCCCATTTGTGAGTTGGATCCCGTCCGAGGTGTTGCCGCTCTGGAAGTTGGACTCATGGGACTAAAAAAGTAAAAGGTTGGTAAAGCATGATTATACGAAAAAAATAACAAAGCCTTGTGTTAGAGTGAGCCCAGACTGCACAGTAAGTTCTTTGCTGTCAAATTTTGAATATGAAAATTAGTTGACATGAATTTATTTGTTCAATTAAGGCTGACAAATCAGGACTTTTACGTGATAACCGTTTGTGCGTCGATGCCCCTTCTACCCTGTATACCATCGACCAACCATCAAACCCGAAAGTGTCCCCCCCACTTACTGGTGAGCGGCCTAAAGAACGACTAATTCTGTGGCGAGGCAGAGTTCCCCTACCCTATCTTAACCTTTTGAACGCCAGAGCATAAACATGCGCGTGCCCTCCACGCCAAGCCACAATTAGACGTGTTATGCCGTCCGTGGCGTCGTAAGCACTTTTCGATTTGACGTCCATAGGCGTCCGTGGCGGTCAAAAGGTTAACATAAGTTGCCATGGCTGACCTGAAATAGACTCCGGACCCAAGTTGGCCGCAGCAAAGAAAACCTGCTCAGGTGGACAATCATTGATGACTCTGCCCTGGTGTGTAAATGTGATGTTGTTCCACAAACGATCGGGCACTTAAAATTGTGTCTTGCCTGTCTTGTTTTTTGTTCATTACAGAAAAAGATGGACGGCTACTGAAGGCGCTAACTCGTGGCTCAGTTCTGAGCCAACACCATTTAACAAGCTTAATATACTAATGCAACATTGCTCAAACATTTTGCTGCTGTGTCTGCACTGATCCTAACAGCCGGTCTCTTAAAAGCACGTGATTGAATTTTCAGCTTTTGGCGCTGATCCGAGCATTAAAATCGATCAGCGTTCCTTTTATTTAAGTATTTATTTTGGGCGTCGCATAATGTTAGAGAAAACGGGTATTAAGATTACAAACCTTTGATCTGAACTAGATGTATATTCTAACTGCAACGATGCATAGCTCGTTCCTCCTATTATGGAGCTGTTCCCAGGTAGGATCTCCTTGCTCGCCACCTGCGCGTACTGAACATTTTTCTATGAATATACGTTCACATTTACATAGCTCATTTATATTCCTGCGCGGATATAAACAGCTTTATACAGTACCCATATAGGCTGCTGCAAATTCACTTTGGCAAAATGGGGGAATATAGACCCGTCTCTCACACAATGCGAGTACGGTGCTGTTCAGGACATGAGTGGAATGTCTTAAGTGACCATAAAACTGAAATATGAGGACCTATAAATGCCACTGGCGCTTTTAACGTGGCCAATAACTGGGTACACAAAAAATACCTTCGATAAGAAGAAGACAGTGCCTAATATGTAACGTATTTCTTTTGGTGGGGATATTCAATTGTCCCAGCAATTCTTTATCTTGACTGGACGGATTGATTAAAACATGCAAATATCATTCTATGGTGTTGACGCCACACGCAAAAATAACCATGTATAACAGAAAAAGACTGAACTTACTTGAACATGTGTCGCATAGTCAGGGTCGGAGGCCAGTCTCAATGAGTGCAATGTTCCTGAGAAGTGTTTCGCGAGCTCTGTCTGCCGCTGTTTGGTCCAGACAGCACCAATGACCCATGCCATTTGCAATGAACCTGCTTCTAATTTCTCCTGAAAATTTATTGTATGAACATTGGAATATCAGCCTTGAATACCTCCTTTTTGTTTAACGACACAAAAATCTTCAGAAGACGAATAGTTGGGAGAAAAGACCGTATTGTTGTACTGGGTATCTTAAGGCGCGTGATCTATCTTGTTGTTTAACCGACTTCTCAAAAAAGTGGAGGTTATGTATTCCACCGGTATCTTTTTATTTTTTTTCATGTATTTTCACCGATTTCTCCGTGATTACTGGACCGATGTAAGTGATAAATTTTTCATTTGATAGAAAAAGCTTGCGCAGAAATTTACATGGGACCATGTAAATTTTGTTAACTGTGCCCCGGAAATTTTTCAGCTATCATCTATAACATGCATTTTTTCTTCTTCGTATAAGTGGATGATGTCTTGCCTGGGTTGGTCCGTGGATGGGTGACCACTCATACATACCGAGTTTCCTCCGTGCCTCGGAAAGCATGTTAAGCCGTTGGTCCCGGCTGTCAATTCTTTGACAGTCGTTACAGGTGGTCAGTGACCCGAAAGTCGGACAACCAGTCTTCCCAAGGGGTATCGTATTACCCAGTACTAACTGGGTTGTGGAGGTCAGATAGGCAGTCGCTCCATGTAAAGTACTGGTATTCAGCTGCATCCGGTTAGACTGGAAGCCGACCCTAACATAGTTGGGAAAAGGCTAGGCAGATGATGTATAAGTGGATGATGTGCTAATAATCCACTTTTTACACCCGTATCTATAAACAAGTAAAAGTGTTTACTTGAGTAAATGTAATTTTTTAAGATACGAATTTTAGTATGTAGTTTACTAATTGCTTGAAGTTAAAACTGTAAAAAGTTAGAATTCTTGCCTTTGCTTTCTTTGACGGTTCTTACCTTGTTTAAATTCTTGTCTATTGCAATAATAATTACTTAAGCTCAAGTAATGACTTTAAATTGACTATAGATACGGGTGTTAGTGTTTTTTTTGGAAGTCGGTTATTTTTTTTTGCAAAAAAGTTTCTTTCAGTACAAACCTCAAAAAAAAATCACGTTTCTTTACCAACAGCGTCCCCCTAATATTTAAGTGCCTAAAGATCCTTGTTACTGCTCGTACCAGTATAACAACATCATGAACGTACCAACCTCATATACTAATTTGGACCTCTCTAGTTCTTTAAGTATGGTCTCCATAAGTTGTTTCTTAATCTTATCTTGTTCCGTTTCTGTGCCGTCGACATCTGATCAAAGTTTACACATAAACATTTATAGCTGATTGCAATTAGACAAAATAATGCTCAAAAAGTGGAACGATGTTTACAGGGGTCGGATTTTTTTATTGAGTTTCTAGAGATGAACAAAAAAATCAACGCTCACTTTTTTTTGGTTTTGCTTTGATTTTTTTTAACGTTTCTGAATAATTTTGTCTCTTAGTGGCCATAAACCTCTCCAACTACTTATGCTAGCGGTAATGGAATTAACAAAACTGAAGACCTGTTTGAAAAAAAACCTACACTAATATTATAAATCTGAAGAGGTTGTTTGTTTAGTTGAACGCGCTGATCTCAGGAACTACTGGTTCGAATTGAAAAAATCTTTCAGTTTGGGATAGCCATTTAACCAAGGCTATATTACATCACGCTGCGACCTGTAAGAGCGGGGCATCAATCAAAAATGTTACGTAGACGCAGTTGCGCGGGTCAGCTATAATTATGTTATTATAATATCAGCTAAAACCAACCTCCCACAGCCTGCAACTCTGTGGTGACGGTATATATCCGATACTCAATGTCGTGCAGACAGTCGGCCATGTCCACCTGATTGTCCGTCAGCTCGCATAACTAGAAAAAAAAAAAATAACATCAGGTTTGTAATCGCTGACGGGTTAGACAGAGGTGAATCCTATAGTAGGTACACCTACATTTCGCCAGTTATTGTTGATAAGTCCCGTGTAAAAGTGCGACTGATGATGACATTCCCGAGGGAAAAGCTCCATAAACTTTGCCTGACCCGGTAATCGAACCCAGGACGTCATGCTTAATAGTATCGCTTGTGACCACCAGAACAACGAGAGACAGTCTACAAATAATGTAACTTTGATAGAAATGTTTCATTGTAGAAGTTATGAGTCCGTATGATTTATATTGCATTTCGTGCAGTTCAGACATGAAAACCGAGTTTATTTGAACGAGTCACGCTACACTGCAAAAATACATGTTCTGCAATTTTCTGGACTGAAGCTACTTTTAAAGTATAGATATTATTATAAACTAGCTGTAATGCCACGTAAATATATAGACCGATTTCATTAACTTTCGCAGGCGTACAGAAGAACCCACCAATGTTACATCACAATTGGCTCAATGATTTAGGAATCCATAGAGGAAAAACATACAAACATTCATTTTTATTTATTTAGATTAAAGTCGCTTTTCCTGACTTTCAGTCCGCGTTGTCCTTTTAAATTAAGCAACGGATTTTGATGCGGCTTTTCACCATTATTTAGAAATTATTATTCTGTGAAGTAAGGTAAGATGTGTTTAAGATACATTTATATAAAATTTGCATGTTAAAGTAAATCCCAATGTCTTGCTAAACAAAATGTGAAGCAGGGGCGGGTCTCTAAGGCCCGAACTTCACCAAAGCGGAGACGAGCTGAGCGGAGAGGACACGTGCGGAAACCGACCAATCACATGGGTTGAAATCTAAACACCGCGTCTCTTGTCTCTCCTGTGATTGGTTGAATCTTGCAGATCTACTCTCCGCTTGTCTCCGATTTGTTGGAGTATAGCCTTTAGTCTATTTATAGAACAAGGACCTAACCTACCTTTTCAGCATGCTTGATGGCAGCGCCGTGGTACAAAGCAAGGAGACCATCTACCAGCCGAAGGTACGACGACCTGATGTCGATGGACCCCGCCCCCGGCATCATTGACCTGGTGCCTTTGAGAGCCAGGGCCGTTTCTCCCGTAGTCCTGAACGTGGACAAGACGAGACATGAGAAGGGCTAAACTTTTCGAGTTTTATTATTGACAAAAAATACTGTATAGCGTTAAACTTAAACTTGTATGGAATAAACGTGTTTGCCATTTTTGTCACCAGACGGCGCTAATTCAGTTTCAGTTTACGTACAAACTGAAGTTATTGTATTCATATTCGATCGCGTTAACATATTAATGCGATTGAATATGAGTAAAATAAAAACTAACACTACCTCCCTCAGAAAAAACTTGCTAAGCAGTAGTTATATGAATCTGAAATCCGCCCGAGCAAGCGTAGCGGTGGCTACGCCGTAGCCGCTGGGCGTAGCAATTTATGTTGCCTTTCATGGAGCCTTCAATGCACTTTTTTTGTCATTTTGTTAGTGATGGTATTCCGAATAATTGTAACTAATGGCCGTTTTCAGTCAATATCACAATTTTTCTTCCGAGAAGAAAGGCTGTTTGACGTACAGATAGACGATGAGGCGAACCGATGGATATGACGAAATGACAAGGACCTTGTCATTTCTTCACAGAACCCTCAAAAAAGATTAATTACCTGTTAGGCACGGGCGGCATGGGAGGATGCATGAACCTGGCCATCGAGGATATGACCTGCGGCAAGGTGGCCAGCCCCGGAGACCCGGCTGCCATGTCGCTCACACCTGGTAAGTTCCAAGTGTAGTCACTGACCGTGGCTTGGAAGAGTATTACAGGATGTTAACATTTCAGCTCAAGGATGAACACTACTGTAAAGTCTAACCGCTTAAATAGTGCAGCGACACCAACTTAAAAATGTACTCTCATATCAGTGCATTAAGATACAGTTTCGAAGGTGGCAAACCGCAGCAGCAACCGCAGTCTAAGCGGATATTAATACGGTCACCATCTAAGAAACGTTTTGACAGCTGTAGTACATAAAATCTAGTTGCATCACTGCTGCCTGTCATTGCCGATGGGCTGCATTGCAGATGCTGCTAAGGTCAAATAATCAATTTTTACTAGTATGCGCGTCATCCATAGCTACTTATACAGACGATTCGGGAGGCGGGTTGTGCGCACACGAACCGTTGCGGGCGACTTTCGAGGTGCACCTTTATAGTATATAAATAATTACATTAAATTTCAGTCTTCCGTTTGAGTGCAACGTCACTATTTTAGCGAGTAGACTTTACAAGGACGTCTAGAAACCCGAATAAATCATAGGCGATATGTTTCTACTCCCTTTCAGAGCAAAGTGAGCGCGCAAGATCTTTCGATCGAACCCGGGATCGGTAGGACACGGACTTATGACTGCGGTTTTTATACAGAGCTTGGCTTAGTAGGGAGCAAGTCCAAGCCATCATTGTGAAGTTGCAAATAAGAGATGGCTTTGTTCGTTCTGAACACAACTTCATGAAATGTTTCCTATTAAAAAAAAATGTGGCTGAGTAAAGCGACACGCATGCGAAAATTACGTCATGAAATTTAGTGTAGTTATGCAATTCGACGTGCTCGTAAAATTACACGTCATAATTTAAATACATGATGCTAGTTATTTAAAAAAACACATTACATGGACTTTTGTTGCGTTATTTTGGCTGGTGGGTCGCTACACTTTATTTAAATCAGAGATCCTGAACAGTATCAAGCGTGGGGTGACCAACCGCGCGGCGAGTTGTGATGGACTGACCGCGACCGGCGCTCGCCAACCAAGCGAGCCTGATCGGCCAGTCTGGGCACGCCTTTATAGCAAATTAAAAAACAAATTGCTAATAAATATTTCAGGTAGGTTTTAGGACGCACGAAGAAATACAAGGATTCTGTTTGCAAGCAACTTTTAACTTTCGTCTTAGGCCAGATCTGTACAATCTCTAATATTGTACTATTGTACAGTAAATTTTTTGAATAACCTCAGCTTCTGACAGAGGAAGTAAACTGGAAGTGTTTGTTGCGTTTATTCAACTGTCACTAAGTAGGTACTTCGCCACGATGGCCTTAACACCCGTACATATAGTAAAGTTAAAGTAATTACTTGAGTTTAAGTAATTACTAATGCAAAAAAATATGCAATAGACAAGAATTTAAATGAAGTAAGAACCATCAAAGAAAGCAAAGCTAAGAATTCTTACTTTGTACATTTCTAACTTAAACTACAGGATAAAAATCGTATCATAAATAATTACTCTTACTCATGTAATCACTTTGGCTTGTTTATAGATACGGGTGTGTCTCTCTCGTT
The DNA here is from genome assembly GCA_964057025.1 of Standfussiana lucernea. NCBI lineage: Eukaryota > Metazoa > Arthropoda > Insecta > Lepidoptera > Noctuidae > Standfussiana > Standfussiana lucernea. The sequence goes on along the minus strand of OZ059798.1, from coordinate 8,047,574 downwards.
GCCGATTGGTCTCTTTCTATGCAAGATGACTGTGAGAAGTGCCAAACACTCAGCGCTCTCTCGTATCCTTCATTCCATTCTCAACATCATCACTCTGGGCCGTTCAAGTATTACGTGAGCACTATAGGGGGGCGAGGAGTTTTGCTTTGCTTATTTTTCATGACATGGGGGTGGGGGATCTAGATGGTGATTACGTCAGCAGTAATCATTTACTTTTTACACATATGGCAACCCACACATTGTCTATGCTTGAAAACGAAATGCATTTCCGGGGATTCCTACAAATAATGAATACGTTCAGGTACTCGCTTAGAACTGAGTAAGGGAATTACTGAATACCGTGTCAGTAAAGTTTATTTAAATGAATATTATGTGCGTTACAGTCCTCTATTCCAAACCTATTCCTTATTTCTAGACTTATAAAACAATCAATTGTACCAATGTTTACGTAAGCATGGCGGAGAGGGGTAAGAGCTTTGCTTAATTTTGCTGACGAGGTGGAGGCGTGGGTTAATAATTGCAAAAAATCTGCTTATGTAATACTTGAACGGCCACTCTTCGATTGGCAATCAAGCGAAAGGTCCACCTATCACACTAGGGTTAATGTGTTTTCACAAACAAAGGCCAGCGACGTTTCTAGTCATATGATAATACAACGATTTCCAAATATAAAGATTTTACAAAAAAATAAACTCTACATTACAAGTACCTGTGTCGATTCCTCCAGCGCGATTATAGTTAGGTTCAAAACTTTGTATGAAGGGGTTGTCTTCTCCCAATACGCCGACGAGGTCTTGTCTGTAAGCAAAATTAACAAAAAAAAAAATTGACCGAAATGGGGTATAATAAAGGTCTCTGCATCCTTCGTGTGATAGCGGTATAATATTGCGATTAAGCCGCCAAAACCTGCAGGAAGACAAGTAACTTGCACATACTCACATGGTGTCATAACACCTTCATCTTTTGATTGATAAATATCACGAAGACAAGCAAGCTACTTTCATGCTTTTGACAACAATAGTATCAGGCGTGTTGTAGATGTTACTACGTAGTGTATTAATGGCAACATTTACGACGTTTTTACGTGTATAAGAGTTTTTGTGTGTATAAGCGTTTTTTGGAGTGTATAAGTTATTGGATAGACATCCAATAACTTATCCAGGAAGACTCCTGGCTGGCGCGGTCTGTCAGACGGCTGGGATGCTAGAGGATTTGTGTTATTGTCACGTTAGATTTAAAAAAAAAATCACCTCAAAGTCCTGACTAGAAATGGTAGTACTCCACCGAGACGGTCAACGTTGTAGAAGTCCAGTTCTCCGTCAATGAACGTCCTGGCTGGCAGGTGAGGAGTTCCGTGACTGAAATAAAAATCTCATATCAATAAACAACTTCAGGGTAAAAATATCAATTATTTGGAACCGTACAAGTACCTACATATACATATGTATGAAGTCATTAAGATTGATGTGTGTTTGTGCCAATGATATTTAATTTTAAAAGTTTCGAGTTTTTCATATTTTCTGAGTCCGTCTGAGTTTACAATAACTAAAACAATACTTATTTACGCTATGTCTAACGGAAATTGGTTTTAGGTTTTTAAGCCAGTTCGGAGTGCTTTTATTCGTGTTTATTAACCGACTTCAAAAAAAGGGGGAGGTTCTGAATTCGGTTTGTTTTTGTGTTTGTTACCCCATATCTTCGTCATTTATGAACCGATTTAAAAAAATCTTCTTTTATCTGAATGGATCTACTTCCCAATTGGTCTCAAAGAAATTTCATCAAAATCGGTTTAGCACTTTGGTTTTTAAATCAAAATAGCTGGAAAAAATATGTCATCCAAGTAAAAGAAATAGCGAAATTGATACTTGACAAGCATTTGTGTGTGATGCGATAACTAAAAAGGTTAAAATAAAAACGTTTTTGCATAAAAATAACCGACTTCCAAAAAAAACACAAAAAAAGTGGAAAATAACTTTACTTTAGGTGCCAAAAAAGTCAATGAAACAAACAATAGTCACCGACTTCCGAAAGTAAAGTTATTTTCCAGTAAAGTCGGTTATTTTTTTGCAAAAACGTTTTTATTCTTTATCAAAATCTTCAAAATTGTGAATACTTTTACACAATCGAAATAACTGCACAAAACATATAATAGAAAACGCTCCATGAATGCGATATTATTGTTGGCTAGCTTCGGAGGCGAGACGTGTGAATTCCTATTTAAAGATAAAAGCGCTACCCTTATCCGACACGCCTGATATACGAGGGTGCAGTTTTATATTCAAATATATTGCTAGACTAGCTTATGCCAGCGGCTTCGCCCGCGTGGAGTTCGATAATTGACCCACGGGATCGTCCTACCGGGATGAGAAGTAGCCTATGTGCTATTCCAAACTATAATCTATCTATGTGCCAAATTTCATCCAGATCCGCTCAGCCGTTCTGGCGTGATTGAGTAACGAACATCCATCCAAACTTTCGCATTTATAATATTAGTATAGATTATGTATATTGCATGGCTCTGTCTTCTTAGCGTGTATGAAATTGAATTTTGGGAAAGTGTTTTCTATTTTCTAACTGTGAAATATTTTTATCTTGAATTTGAAAAACTTTAAAAACTCTCAAGTCAAGATTCGAGTTAAATTATTAAGTTATTTGAAACACAGTAAGTTACTCTTTGGTGATTTATCTTCTTGCATTAAATATGCTTGGTAAATTATCTGATTTCACGACAATTTGGAATACGTCTTGGTATTTTTAAATCCCCGTGAATGGCTTCTAAGTCCAAAAGTTACAACCGTACGCTACTTTAACTATAATTGACTACATAGCATAAAACAAAGTCGCCACTGTCTGTCTGTCCCTATGTATGCTTAGATCTTTAAAACTACGCAACGGACTTTGATTCGGTTTATATAGATAGAATGATTCAAGAGGAAGGTTTATATGTATATTTAGTATCAGCATTGCACCCGTGCGAAGCCGGCGCGGGTCGCTAGTTCAGTATAAAATTACAAAATGTTATTAAAACCAGGACTTTATGAGTCAAACGACAGAATCTCCAGGTCACCTGCATTGCCTGACCATTACAAACAAGAAAAGGGGAAGAGTAGTATAAGTACTAGATCAGGTATTGCTGCTTCTAGTCGGGTAGGTAAAATATAGACATGGTCACGAAAACATCTAGAAGAATTTAAAGATCGTTTACTTTTAAACACTAACGACGGCACGGTTGCCGCGGTGTCTGAGCGATTAGCTGTTGCGTTGCGTTTCGCGGGTTCGATTCCTGTCCGGTACAAATATTTGTATGGCCCACAGGTACTTGTTCCGAGTCTGGCTGTTTGTGTATGTGATTCTAAATGTTTGTAAACGCACCACCGATGCAGAAGAAATTCAAAGTGTTGTGTAAGGTTTAAAAATAAACAAAAACTTTTAAAACTGACTGGTACGCATCGATCTTCGAAAATATCCGTTTACAAAAAATTGCTATTCGATCATGGCGGGCGATATAATATTGGCACAAGTGTGCAAACACAGGCGTACCTACTCTCTCTTATAGTCTGGTCCGTCCTGTATGCAATACTCACGAGAGTCCGATAGGGTTCTCGTTCCAGAGCTTCAACACAGCGGTGAGCAGCCTGGCGTGACAGCACCACGAGATGGCCGGCGAGGTGCGCGAGATGTTGAACAGCCTCTGAAATATGGCCTCCTGACACTTTTTAATCGTGCAATTCGTACTATCAATCAACCAGAATGACAAGATGGTTTAAATAGGTTTATTTTAGACTAGGACTTCGTTCGCGACTTCGACTGCAAAAGTTGTGATAGCTTGGCTAATAAGCATGATATAAATGTAATTTATAGCCTATAGCACCCACGAATAATGTAGCTTTCGACCAGTGAAAAAAATTGTAAAATCGGATCAGTAGTTCCGAAGATTACCCCCTACTAACAAACAAATCTTACCTCTTTATAATATTAAAAGTATAGATTTTTTATCTGTCACATAAGACTGTGCATGCGATGCCGGGAATGAGCCTAATTTTAAACTCCACAAATTTTAAATTTCAGTTCTCAGGTCAGTATCAGATCGTTTGTTAACTAAAACATATTGCGCAGAAGTAAGAAATATTTATTTAAAGTATTATGATCATTACCATCATAAAAACTGTAAAAGGAACGATGTTTTTCTGTCGAAACGACCTGATGGAGAGCGAGGGAAGCCGTTGGATGCGAGAAGTACAGGACCTGGCTTGTGCCATTTAAGAGAGGACAAGATAATAATGGGTGTAAAAATACCCTTAGGGAAGCCGAATGGCACTTGTTTTCCCTCTTTTTTACCTCCATGACCTTCGTACTATTCAATGATTCCATCAGCACAATGTTTTGAGTGCGTTACATTGAGTCCTACCGTAAAACGTGATTTTTCACCTCGAAAAAGTTTTTTTCTAGCAGTACGTCTTGCGTAAAGTTACTTAGTCTGATGCACAGAATGCGTGGTTGACGGCTTCGTGAAGGGTCGATTTACACCTTGTATGTCTAGCTGTAGACGTTTTTCGGGTAATCTGGTGATGATGGTGTTAAACTATAAAATTCTTTCGTCCATTATAACAAAGAAGAAAGTGTCGATATTTACCATGTCGAGTATACAGTTGTCCATGATATATCTTCTGAACTTTTCTAAGAAGATCTTTCGTGTTGAGGGCACCATATTTGTGCCATCTGTGTTGTCCAAAAGTAGTAGGAGGAACTCAAGCTGTTGGGAAAGGTATGAATTTGTTATAATAGGGCCTCAATGCTTTCATTTTTTTTTACAAACTTTTTATTATTGAGTTGTTCACTATACAGGTTGGAAAGGACACTGACGCTAAAACAGTTACGACGTATTCAGTACTTCCATCATTCTGAACCCCCCATTTATGAATTTTTCTTCAGCTGTAGAAATATAACAGCTGTTTCCTACAAAACTGCATTACCCACACGGTGAAAATGTAAAGAACGGCTGATTTTTTTCTATGAGTGGGGTTCAGAATGATGTACTGAAAACTTGGTGACCGTTTGAGCTTCGGTGTCCCTTCCAACCTGTATTCTATAGAAAGTATGTAAATACAGTACCCCGCATTATCTGACCCCACTGCTTCTTCTTAGATGAGGGTGAGTCAGGTAATTTAGGGCACTGAGTATGGTTTCAATAAATCTGGTTTCGCAAATATTTATTCAGATGTTAAAACGGAAAGGTCGCAAGATTTTAATTTAATATACCTTAAGCAGGTCTCTCCTAACCTTCGCTGTCATTAACAAAAAACACAAAGTAGCAGAATAAAACAGTGACAGTAGCTAAACAAACATGAACATCCATACGGAAGCCATATAACATTCTACATTTGTCTACCCAAAAGAACTAGCTCATAAATCTTTTCAACATATTATTCTAGACTAGATCCATATTTTTGTTGCCAAATTAGTTTGAAAATGTCGGCATAATGTCGTCGCCAGTTCCGTGAGCAACAGTCCACTCTAAGGCCTCATCCAGGGTAATGAGCTGGCGCGAGTGCTGAGGCGGACGCGAACTTCTTTCTTCTTTATCGAATGGTTAGTGGCTAACCTGGTGTCAGCGTTTTTATGCCGCCCATGGGCCTCTGACTTGGCTTTACATGCCGTCGAGAAAAAGTTCTCAGGCATGCTGGGCTCCTCACGATGTTTTGCTTCACCGAAGCAAGTGATAATTATACAATATGCACATGAATCCGAAAAATCAGAGATGCGTGTCTGTCTGGGATTTGATTGTGGCCAAAAAACGCGCCCGCCATCGTCATAACCACTACCTTATTCACAGCGCCTTCATCCCAAACACACTCCAAGGCAAAGGAAGTTATCGGTGCAATAGCTACTTCTGCCAGTTATTTAGCATAACAACGCGGTTACAGTGGGAATGTTGCCAAAAAACAAGCGTTCCTCGTGGCCAAGGTATTGGGCCGTGAACTTTGTATTTCAGGCCTTGCTCAGGGTCAGATGTTTGGCATGTGCCTACACGCTTGAGGCTGGTAATTTACTGGCTAGCTAGTTAATATTTTTTGGTTAATAAACTTGTTTACGTAAGGGGCCATCCGTAAATTACGGGTCGACGAAGTGTGACATTGTGTGACAAGTTGGGAAGCGTCCTAAATTTCGAGACGTCACATTTCAAAATGTAAGTATTAAAACACGAAATTTGAACTATTAACGAAAAACTTTAAAATATTTCTAACTCTATCTTTATGTACATGTAAAATTGTTAATTATGTGACGTCACACTAGGGAGGGGGAGTCTCAAAAATGTAACTAGCTATGACAAGGACGGGAGTGAAGGTGGGGGGCCAAAAATCATGAAATTCGTGTGACGTAATTTATGGATGGCCCCTAAGCAAAGTAAGAAGTCTAGAATTACTGGTAGGAAATGCACCCTAACCCCCGGATACCCAAATGGCACTTATCTTAAACGTTTTTCGTTTTTTTTTCAATCCCTGCTTGGTACTCGTATCTAATAACTTTTTACATGGTACTTAAACATAACTTGCGAAATGTGTATATAATGAGTAGGCACGTTTCTTTCTAACCCTTCGGAAACTACAGGCGTAGGTAATGTTATGTTATGTTTTACGTACGTAATGGTACCCAGATGTAATGTAATGGACAAAAAGTTACATACCTTTTCTAAAAGCGTTGTTGCATTTACTATAGTCTAGTAATTAAGGTTTTACCCCTTTTTATCAAATAATGGCGATTATCTTTCAATCTGTGATCTTTAAAAATTGCTTCAAGCTCAAAAAAACTTATATAAGATCTCAATTTCAACTATCAATTAATTCTGACATTACTATTTAATTTGATTTGACTGTATTCTGGATATTTTAATCTTAATAATAGCATGATTGTTTATTTGTATTTATTCCGAATTTTGATGTATTAATTTTAATAATGTATTTGGAGCATGTGTACACGATAATGTGCAAGCTGTCAACGTATTCTGTAGTAGTTTTAATTAAATGAATGATAATGTAATGTAACTCGTTGGTAATTCAAAATAAATAAATAAAAAAAACTTGATTGAAAAACACGAAACAGTTTCGCAAAACATTTATCTCCGAGAATGAAGTGTCCGAAGTTTGGGACTTCATTTAAGTAAGTCATCAACTGGACCTGTTCTAAGTATGTGGGCTGCACTTATTTTGTTAAGTACATTTCTGTTTATTTGGGTTGCTCTTCTTACATAACTGCGGATGTGGATAGAAAACATTATACGAGAAGTTTTGGCTACTCGTGGACACCGTTTCATGCTCACGTCTTCAGAATCTTCTATAGTTATTCAACACTTTATTATGAAGGATCAATATTATGATGTTTCTAATTATTAATTTAAAAAAAATATTTTACGAAAGACTGACTATGAAATAAAATCAATTTTTTTTTATTTTTTTTTTCCTTACCCTATATTGTCCCACAGCTGGGCAAAGGCCTCTCCCATAGCCTTCCACTCTTCCCTCCCTGCGGTTTTCTACGGCCAATATCTTACAAACGCCTCTAAGTCGTCACACTAGCGTTTTCTAGGCCTTCCTCGGCGACGACGCTCCATGTCGGCGACCATGGCGGGCCATGTCTGTAGAATGCACCAGGACCGATGTGCCAGAGTCTGATGACTCTGTGCACTGTGACTCTGTGCTCAGCAGTGGGTGCCAGAACTTATTTTTACGAACTATAAAATCGAGAGTGCTACGAATAGCTCTCTATCTTCAACTCACCTGAACTTGTTCCAAGGGTGCAATTGCTTTCGTGATCTTAGCGCAGTCCTCCCTGTACTGAGCCTCGAGTGCCGCATCCGTTTCCGCTGACAGCATCAATCTCATTATCTTGTCTGAAATGACCACAATGTATTAAAACTTCGGGTAAATTAGTGGTAAACAAGCACCGGAATGCACCTTGTCTACCACACTACGCTACTGCTGAGCACGAAGGCTCGATTCCCAGATCGGGCAAAATGTTTTTGGGTTTTTAGGGTTCCGTAGACTAATGGCGTAGATAAACGGAACCCTTATAGATTCACCCTGTACGTCTATCTGTCTGTCCGTCCGTACGTCACAGCCAATTTATTCTGAGACAGTTGGCGCCACACAGTTACGCTACAAAAGTGATGTGAAATCATAAAAAAACTTTTTTGCAAAAAAAAACCGACTTCCAAAGAAAACACTAAAAAACTTTTTTGCAAAAAAAAACACTAAAAAAGTGGAAAATAACTTTACTTTCGGAAGTCGGTGACTATTGTTTGTTTCATTGACTTTTTTGCCACCGACTTCCGAAAGTAAAGTTATTTTCCACTTTTTTAGTGTTTTTCTGGAAGTCGGTTTTTTTTTGCAAAAAAGTTTTTATTTTACCCTTTTTAGTTATCGTATCACACACAAATCCTTGTCAAGTATCAATTTCGCAATTTCTTTTATTTGGATGACATTTTTTCCAGTTATTTTGATTTCAAAACCAAACTGCTGAACCGATTTTGATGAAATTTCTATGGGACCAATCGGGAAGTAAATCCATTCAGATAAAAGAAGAATTTTTCAAATCGGTTCATAAATGACGGAGATATGAGGTAACAAACACAAAAAAAAAAAAAAACATACAACCGAATTGAGAACCTCCTCCTTTTTTTGAAGTCGGTTAAAAATAGGTGTGGGTGTCCATAAACGTAACTGAGGTTTGAAAAAAATATTTCAATGTATACATATAACTGTGTGGAGTGGGTGTGTAGCGCGACTGATCAGCATGAGGTCCTGGGGTCGATTGCCGGGTCGGGCAAAGTTTTATTGGGTTTTTCCATCAGAAATTTCAGTAGCAGCTCTGAGCATGAATTTGTGCCTGGTTTTAGGCAATAGCTTCACCCCCTATTGCATTTAAAAGGGAGCAAACTTATTACATTTTTAATTTTGAAACTTAAAAGGTGTAAAATGTCCTAAGCATTCATTGTACCACGTAGAATAGACGATAAATAATTAATACCTATAACAATAATACCTGTCCCTGTAGGCGCGAAGGGTGAACGGTTAATGGTCCCCTTCTCGGCCATTTCTGTAAATAAATAATTTTCGTTTTACCTTAGCTATTCTGCAAATGGCTTTAACTATCTATATGTATGAGTTATGTGTGTGTGTGTGTGTTTTTTTCGGTAAAAAACTAGTTGATTGTATCAACATGGGAAAAATGCGATGCGAAGCAACTGTTTTTCAGTTGATATTTACAACCCCATTTTACACGTACAGGGTGGGAGAGACGCCGACGCGAAAACGCTTACCACATACAGTCAGTACATTATTCTCAAACTGAAACATCAATTTGTAAATCCCCCCACAAAGAAATGTTTCATCGGCAGTTAAAAAAAAACAGTTGTATCCTACAAACGTGCAATACTTACACATTCAAAATGTATGGAAAAGCTGATTTAAAAAAAAAAATTCGATGTCCCCCACATCGTTTTTTTTTTTAAATCAGCTTTTCGTTCGTATCGTTTACATTGATGTACTGAGTACGTGGTAACCGTTTCCGCGTCGGTGTCCCTTTCAACCTGTATTCTTATTTTAAAAACACTAACATATTTCGCGTAACAAATGTCTATTCCATATCGTGGACACAATACCCTGGACGAAGTACAAATGTATGAATCGGAAACTATGTTTCATTTCTATTCATCGTCATCATCATCTACATAGCCTTTTTTCAAACAACGTTGGGGTCGGATGCGGCCGAATACCGGTATTTTACATGAAGCGACAGCCTATCTGACCTCACAACCCGGTTACTACGTCTTTACTGAAAATTATGCTGAAACCAACGCGTTTCTGACGGCCCTGGTTTCTTTGTCCTTTTTGTTCTTAGCGTATCCATGGCAAAAAAACTTTAAATGTTATGTTTAGCCCAAAACTCGGCCACGCGAACTCCGATCACTGATGCAGTAAGTAGATCACCAAGTGCGCAGGTGATAGGGCATGCGGTGCAAGATTGAAGGTGTGCCATTGTCTGTGGGGTGGGGAGACGCCGCATACGCACTTGAGGTCTGAACCCCCATTTGCAGAGATTGTCTTTGTCTTTATGGCTTGTGTATACCTACCAGCTACCCTAGGGTCTGTTTCTCCCAACACCGAGGTAGGTCGCTGCCACCACGTTTTCCTGACCACTGTACGCAGTACTTTGTCATCGGGACACTTTATGTTCAGGAAGTTGTCGAACCTGAAAGTAGAATTGCAGCTTAAGGCCTGCTAAAAAGCTGAGAGGAGACGAGAGGAGATGACATGAGACCAACAATAGAATTTCGTAATTCACACTTCTCGTCTCCGCTTACGTTTAGTGGAAATGATTGAGCGGAACGGACAGGAGATGTCTCAATTTTATTAAGGTCAGCCTCAGCACTCGGCGGCTAAAAAGGCTGCAGCGCACAGCGGAGTCGTGAGCGGTGTGGGGCAGTCTGTCTTTTATGTTAGATTAAGCTGAACTGGGCGTGAGAGGACTGTGCACACATCTCTGGAGCAGAGACGGAGATGGAGGTCTATTCCAGTTTGTTTGGTTGCATCTTCGCACAGCCTCGTTGGATTCACCCTAGCTCCCAAGCATCTCCTATCCTCACAGCTTCGCACATCACCGCATTTCTCGGTTTTGGTGAAGGTCGGGCCTAAAGGCGTTCGGTTAAAAGGTACAGTATGTGGGTGTAAAGGGTATGACCACACCTATCGAGGCGGAATCATTTCGAGTCGATCACATTGTCTCTTTTAGCTCGGTGCGATGTTAAGTCACGTCGTGGCGCGTTGCCCGAAGCTAAGTGATGTAACTGATGTCTTTTTGCTTTTGTTGCACAAATATAAAGTTCTCTACGACCAACTCAAATGCATACTGCGTCAATACAAGTGCTTACTTCATAATATTGTCACATAGTGTTTAAAAAAACTTAGTACACTCGGTAGATCTCGGGCACTCAGATGTTGTGTGTCATTTTCTGGGTTCCATAGCTAAAAACGGAACCCTTTGAGAGTCGTCCTGTCCGTCTGTCTGTGTATTTTACTACGAGACTGTTGGCACCACGCTGTTGAAATTTGGAGAGTAGGTGTCTTCTTTGAACCGCTACACAAAAGTGATGTGCAATTATGGGAAAAAAAATAGTGGCCCTTCCATACAAGTAACTGAGGGACCACAAAAAACGTCTACGCATATAATCGTGTGGGGTGTTTTTCGACAGTTCTTGAAAAGTGATATCAAGGTTCCCAAAATACTTTTTGGCTGATGAGATATTGGCCTCTAAAGCCGCGAGAATTGTGCGCACCCCTCTTATGCTGGATCCACACAGCTCGGCGGCACTGCCGGCGGCTTGACCACAACCAAAGTTTGTTTCAAATGACACAAGATAAAATCAGCATACTTAAAACAACTACAAACATTAGAAGGAAAAAAGTTTTTTGCAAAAAAAAAACCGACTTCCAAAAAAAAACACTAAAAAAGTGGAAAATAACTTTACTTTCGGAAATCGGTGACTATTACTTGTTTCATTGACTTTTTTGCCACCGACTTCCGAAAGTAAAGTTATTTTCCACTTTTTTAGTGTTTTTTTTTGGAAGTCGGTTTTTTTTTGCAAAAAAGTTTTTATTTTACCCTTTTTAGTTATCGTATCACACACAAATCCTTGTCAAGTATCAATTTCGCAATTTCTTTTACTTGGATGACATTTTTTCCAGTTATTTTGATTTCAAAACCACACTGCTGAACCGATTTTGATGAAATTTCTATGGGACCAATCGAGAAGTAGATCCATTCAGATAAAAGAAGAATTTTTCAAATCGGTTCAGAAATGACGGAGATATGAGGTAACAAACACAAAAAAAAAAAAAACATACAACCGAATTGAGAACCTCCTCCTTTTTTTGAAGTCGGTTAAAAATACGCCAGTGCCTCTTTATTTCATCGGTGATGACGCATTCCAGATCAAAGAATACGAAACGACACCACTGTCATCGAAAGCCGAGGCTTTGTTGCGAATACCGCCGGCCGCTGTGTGGATCCACGATTATTTTTAAAGTTATTAAAATTCAAAGTGCCCTATTAATGGTCATGTTCTACACGTTAAGATTTCTTTGTATAAAACTATATTGGGGCACTCCTACTAACGTTATTTTATTGAAGAACACGTATTTGACGAGATGATGTCTCGTCTCCCGGTGCTGCATCAGTCCACAAAGCACGTACACACCTTCTATTTGCTGGTTGAAGTACATGTCCTGGGAAAAAGAAAATAAGGTCACCAACTTGTTGGCGAGTACCAAAGGTTCGCTGAACGTAGGTACTTTTTATTAGTCTTGTCTCTTGCATTGTAATTGGTGTATTTAGAAAAAAGCACTTTGGCACGAATTAATAATCGTCTTTTAACGAACTAAGGAAAATATTTACAAATATTTTTGAAGTACTCAACTCACCCACCGTACACACCGCACCCACTCATATACGCTATACACACACCCTAACACAGCCCACACTTCACCCACGCACACACTCACCTCACACATACATCCACACACACACATACACATTTCCAAAAGCACCAAACCTCTTGTCCTCAAAGTCTATTTCAAAATGATTGTTACACATAATAGTTTTTTAGTTGTTAACTTATTATTTTTGTTTCTCTATATTTATATTTGCTAATGTTATAATTAGTTCAGTTAAATCTAACATGTTAGCCTTACTTGGGAAGAGACTGGACCTCACGACACAGGGTATCCTAGTGTGGAGTCCAGGGAATATGTAAAAATCTAGCAATTAACGATCATTGTTTTTTGCATTTTTTTAAATTATTGAACCATGTTATGCGACCTGATCTGAAATTTTGATCTTTATCTTACAGGGACTTTGTAATTTTATAAATAGCTATTAAAAGGCTTTCACTTAAACAAGAATTCTAACCAGCTTATGGTTCTTTTGAAAGATCATCATCAATCATTTATATCTGTACGTATTATAAAACAAAGTCTCTTTTCGTTATACTAGGTGTTACCGGTTTCATTTCGCTAAAACTTGGTTTAGCCTTATTTATTCTGGCGATTTGATGCAATCAACTTGGATGTAGCGATCGCCAGACGCTACCGCGGTACCGCTCGCTGCGCTCGCTCGGCTCGCGCGTCTTACGTCACCGTTCTAATCTGACCTAACCCATTTGGTAGGCGTCTTAGCAAAAAAAGGATACTCCTAAGTTTAAAGTGCTACCAGCCGCACCTGGGTATAGCCGGCCAGAACTGAGTGTTCCCGTATTTAACAACATGGTAACACATATAAATGCTTAATACCTGTGACACCAAGTCAAATAGTAGACATTCCCGGACCACAGAATGTTCTAAGACATCGCACAAGGCGGATTCGTCCAGGAAGGTCCATAGTAAGTCCAGCATGGTACACAGACGAGGTGATGGCTGGGATAGAAGCTTGGAGGCGAGGCCCACCTGGAAACAGACGAAGCTTCACGTTACGACCACTGCCTATAGCGATGACTTAGAGAGGAGGGCTGTGGGGTAATTAGGGTTTCGCCTCATCTAGCAGCACGGAATTGTATTTTTCCATATTCATAGCCTTTTCCGTCGCTCAGAACTGTCATTTGCTAGAGCGAGAAACAGAGCGAGAGTGCCATCTCACGTGGCAGCATCGGCGATGCTCTCGGCAGCACACTGCTAGATGAGGCACAACCCTTATACGCTGATTGTGCTGTGATCGAGTATGACTCTTTACGGTATATAAGAGAAAGATTAATACTTGTTCAGTTTAAGTTGATGAACTTCATGTCATTAGGCATATCGAGTTTGTGAAACAGCGCCATCTCTGTCGCTTCTAATGAGAAACACCGTTAAAAGCTAATTGTAGATGGCGCGACCTCAGCTAGGTCTCAACCTGACCAATGAGGTCAAGGTATTTTGAAATATAAAACGACATTACCAGACTTTCAACCAAAGACGATGACCCTTGGAACCAGCTATGCTAGCGTCATTTGTTTCACAGTTGAAATCCCCATTGTGAGTCAATCTCCTTCTAAGACCAGATGTGCTGTATCACATCATCGATAGTCCTTAAATCCTTGGAGCTTGTGGTAGGAGAACAAATCAATCGAAGTACGTTTGTGCACTCCATGATACTCATACTTGCTTATGATATTAAAGTGGAAGCGCCAGGGTAGCCCACGAAATTGAAATTTACTTACATTTTTTGCAATTTGCAGGTCAGTGTCTGGTTGTCATCATCATCTGCCGAGCCTTTTCCCAACTACATTGGGGTCGGCTTCCAGTCTAACCGGATGCAGCTGAATACCAGTATTTTACATGGAGTGACTGCCCTCTGACCTCCACAACCCAATACAATACTGGTGCAATACGGTAGGTAATACGATACCAATACTCGGTTCTTACCAAGGGGTATCGTATTACCTATTACCTGGTTGTCAGACTTTCAAGTCACTGACTACCTGTAACGACTGTCAAAGATCTACAATTGAGAGCCGGGACCAACGGCTTAACGTGCTTTCCGAAACACGGAGGAAACTCAGTATGTATGGGTGGTCACCATTCCACGGACTAACCCAGGCAAGCGCGGCTTAACCTGACGATCGACCCGAGCGGCTGTTATTATTTAGCCACGAGCTCCTCAAGTCAGGGTCTGGTTGTATGATGCTTAAAATATGATTTACGACCGTAACACTGACATATTCATGAAATAGTCGTTCAATGGGAATAAATTAACTTAAAGGGGTTTTATTGATGACTACAATTCTGTAAAAACATACGTTTTACGGCCGCGAATCATATTTTGTTCAACATAAAACCTGAACTGACCGGCAAATTGCAAAAATCGTAACGTAAGTAATTAAAATTTCGCGGGCCACCCTGGCACTTCGCCCTTAAGTCCACCTCTGTACTTTGTGCTTGAAGTGTTAAATAAATAAATACTTCAAGCAATAATTTACGTATTAACCGCTGGGCATTGCGCTACTGCCGCTCACAAAATTGAATAAACATGCTCTCAGAGGCACTCAGAGGTTCCCACGAACCCCTTAACAAGTACGCTGGTTAATTTTCATTGGAAAGTGCCACTCTCCGAAGCTGTCCCAAATCCTATAATATTTTTAACCTCCGAAAGGTCAACACAAAGGGCACAGACAGATTTAGAATTGAGTATTTACCTATAGTGGTTAATAAAGTGTGTAAATAGACCCTTAACTAAGCTGAAAGATGCTTTGCTTTCCGCGTCATTGCTTTTTTTTTTGTTTTGGTCCAAACCTGGGACCTTCTACTTACGGAGATGATGAGGGTTTAAGTTCCAACTTTGACGTCCAATATGATAAGTTTTTTTTAATACAAGTTTTTAATGTTGTTATAACTTTACTTTAAATACATCCATGACCCCAGTACTATTCAATGAATCCATTAGCACATTTTTTTGAAACGAGATGTTTCAACCAAAAAAAAAATTGGTTTCCAGCAATATTTTTTGCGTAGAGTTAAATAATTTGATGTACAGAATACTTGGTTGACGGTTTCTTGCAGGGTCTGTTTTCACGAAGTATACCGGTATTCTGATATTAAATCTTTTTTTTTCAGTCTTTATTTTTTTTTCTCTTTATTTGTAAGGCAAAAGGAAAAGAGCGTACTAAATAGATGTTAATTGACTAAAATTATATTAATAACAGAAAATCACCTTCACAACTGTTATATTCTGTGAGGTTTTCAAGGTGGGTAAAGCTTCTCAATTGTGTTTTTTTTTTATATTGGACTGTTAAGCGGCTTCATACAATTATTTACTTATATTTACTGAATAATCACATTTTATGAGATGCACGCCTTCCTGTACTAAATCAAAAACAATTTTCATAATGTAGCCCATGACTTCGTATTAAGTTTCATACCTTTTCAGACAGCTGCTAAGACAAAGATATTTTTCTCGTAATTTGTACAAAAAAACTACTACACCTACGTAATAGTTTTTTTTTGCACCAGACAACATTTTTATGACGTAATGGCAAATATGACAAAAATATTTTTAGTGATCTTTGCCAAAGTTGTAGGCATTTTTGGTCTGCTGTGGCATCAACTATGAAAATAGTTTAAATTTCAGTACAGTCGTTATAATTAATATAAATCTGAAATCACCAACCCGTCTTGAGCAAGCGTGGTGATCAATGCTCGTGCCTTCTCTGTATGAGAAGAGGCCTTTGCCCAGCAGTGGGACAGTTACAGGCTGGTATTATTATTATATATTATTTTACAGTCGCGCCGTAAATCATTTTAAATTGACTTCAAACGATTTATATGATCTGGGATTTTTCATAAAAAAAACAAAAAATCGAATTAACTCAAAAACTACTGAATTTCGAACATTTGGTGGCTTAATTTATTGCATTTCAACCCTACTGCGTTGTCCTGCAAGGAATACGTCGAGTTACCAGTAACCCTGTATACTGATTTATGACATAGCATTTGTTTTATTAAGGATGGATAGTTTCATATGTTTAGTTCAAGGCTGGCCCGTTAATTACATGGACGAAATATATCATTTATAATGCGGTCAGATTTCCCCTGGACATTGGGACAGCCCCTTGTTACTCGTAAAAGGCGTTATAATATACACATGTATGTAGGTGGTTGACCTGCTAAGAAGTTTACGCAAGGAAAACGAGAGCTATAAATACAGAATCTCGGTCTTGAAGTGGTCGAGCCTTTTAGGTGTTTATTGACCCAATTGCGAATCGAGTCGAGAATTTTCAAATAGTGCTAATAGTACTTTTACCATTCAAAAATCAAACCTAAATCTTCAGTACCAGTGCAAAATCGAAGAAGAATGAATGGTTACTTACTTGTTACATTGTTTTTCAAATCTTGTATTATCAATTTCTTTCAACATTTTATCATTAGGCCGTAGAAGAAAGAAAACAAGTTTGAATGGTCGCACACATATAGACTGCATCGTTGATCGAGTGGAGCATGATGTCCTGGCTTCGATTCGAGGGTCGGGCAAAGTGTTATTGGGGTTTTTCCTCAGGAATCTCTCAGTAGCAGCCACGGAATCTGGATTTGTGCCCGGTTGAAGGCAATAAGCTCGCCCTCTATTATATGGGACTTAAAACATAACTGGCGAAATGTGGGTATACAATTAGGTACACCTCTTCTTAAACCTTCGGGGATTGCAGGCGTGATGCCACCGGGATCCTCCGGCGCTTGAACGACATGGGTGGTAGGCGATGTTGGTAAACGCTTGTGAAATTAAAAAAAAAAAACGAGATGGATGGTTCCAATTTCAGTAACGAGACAAAGAAGCTTTGTATTACTTTCTAAGCTCAAATCCCGCCAATTTCAACACGAACTGCTATAAACAGGTTGAAAGGTCTACTAACAAAATTCTCATCTCTGGCCTTCATAAAGAAGTTCGCAGCTTCCTGGTCTGTTTGGATACTCCTGGACTTCAGGCCGAGGAGTCCCCGGAGACGAGGTAGCAGTTCTGACACCACCACGTATGAGAGCCGGAGAGTGCCCCCCAGTTCTATCACCACCAGCCGGGATAGAGACATGAGGAAAGCCTGTTGGAGATGAAGAGAAAGAAAATAATTTAATTATTGAAACCCCCTGACTGAATTTTTTAAACTCTGAATTTGAAAATGCCTTAAACTATATCAACTGGGACATCGTAGGCTAGTCAGAGGTATAGCGTGAAGACAGAGCTGTCATCACGAGCCGCCTTACGATGTCAGAGGTTCAGGTTACAGGGTGATTTGACAAGGGGACGTCAGGGTAGCTACTTTAACCGTTACAGGTACAGAGCAAGCTTATTAGTAGATATACCTAGCTTGTAGAATACGGTATTGCAAATGGTGCAGTTAGCCAGAAAATTACCAAGTTTTATTTTTATGGAGGATACCTTTTTAGACATCTTCTTCAGCTCCGTACTCTGCACATTGCCCATGGTGTGAGGGGAAGCCCGCGGACTGTACACAGACCCTGAGCTGTGGATCCGAATCGCCACCTCTTCCTCAGCTCCTTTCGAAGTCTCTGATTTTGCCTGGTTGACAAACTTATGCGTTACACTCTTTTAAAACAGACCTACCGCTTAACTAAGACGGTGTCTGTGTGTGACGTGTCATTAAGCTTAGTCAATTGTTTACTGACGGGCGTAAACACCCTTCGCACACTGCCGAGCTACTTCAGGTACCGTCTCAGTCGGCTGGTGCCCAAGTTGATGGGCGCGGCGGGCGCGCTGTCAACGCTGCTTCCCAATCTGGGCGGTCCGAGCACCGCCTGTAGGCGGTTATACGAAGGGATCATGCGATCGATGGCCCTTTACGGGGCTCCGGTATGGGCGACCAACCTGACGGCCCGCACTGGTGCGGTTCTGCGCAAACGGCAGAGAGCGATGGCCGGTCAGGGTTAATTTCATGGACACTGTGTGTAACTGTAATAATAATGATACTTTATGATGCTTCAATACACAAAATGTCCAGTAACATCTAAACTACAACGGCTCGAATCGCCTCGCCAGTAATGCCGAGATTGGGGAATTTCGATATCATCCCTCAACAACTAGACTTATTGCGGGTTTCTGAATGAAATGAAATTCAAGTTGTGAAGATCCAAATTTCAAGTTAAACACATTCACTAAATGTTATGCGAAATATGTAGTTTTAATTCCGCGAAAAAATCAAGGCCTGGATGCTAAAATATGCACACGCAGGAAAAGCAATAATAATAAGCATTCCATGCATCAGACCTATATTTAATCTCATGGACTTCCGCAAAGTAACGTCTGATTCTATAATATATTCACTACATTAAGAGAATCACCATAAGTAGAGTTTGATACTCAAATCAGAACCTGGCAATTAATCTTCTACTGTTCCTACGGTCCTGTCTTTTTTTATATGGCCACTCGCAGCTTGCCAACTCGCTAAGGTTGGTTTACTGCTTAATCGGACTATCCTGTGGTGACCCCAAATGAATTTAAGGCCCCCAGCCAGGGCTTGCAAACTAAGTTACAATTTAAATGACCGCTCGCTAAGGGCACCCCCTGTGGGGCTCGGACCTTGGCTTAGGCCGTCATTTTGGGGAGGGCAGCAAGTGGGGACAGGCTGATCTAGCTTTTATTCGCGGAGGCAATAAGGCCATCTTCCCATCGCCGCTTGATGACCAACCTACATGTCATCAGTTAACCATTGAATAGTTCTTGATATACTAAAGCAAGCACTATACCTTACTACTCTTGGCAGTAAGGGACTTAATTTCTGCAGGTTGCGCCAGTTCATCCAGCAGCGCATCCAGAGACTTGAACAGCAGCGCAGCACGCACGCACTGCCGTTTGGGAGGCGCTTGGAGAGCTGCGTAGCCTTCCACTGGGAAACTGTGGTTATAGACTTAAATGAAAATCGTAAAAGGAGGAACTGCCTGCTGCTGCTGGTGGACTGCCTCGTTGGTCTGGTAGTCGCAAGCGCGACTGCTGAGCATGAGGTCATGGGCTCGATCCCCGGGTCGGGCAAATTGTTATGGGGTTTTTTCCGTCAGGAATTTCTCAGTAGCAGCCTCGGAGTCTGGACTTGTGCCCAGTTTATGGCAATAGATTCGCTCCCTATTACATGGGACTTAAGCATAACTGGGGAAATGTGGGTGTAGTATTATGTACACCTTTGCCTAACACATGCGTGATGTTATGTATGTTTTGTAAAAGAAGGAACGAGCATTTTGTAAAATGCTGCCTAATTGTAATTTCAGACGGTTGAGAGTATTTTTCGTCACGAATATTATTTTAGCGTGTTTGTCTGAAAATGCTTATTTCATAAAAGGCAGATTTGAAACCGTTAACCTGATACTAAAAAGAACGGTTAATAGTCCAAAATCTAGCATGGACGAAGCCTTGATACTGCTAAAACTCAATTCTTGTGTAACCAAATTCAAATAGTTATGAATAATTCAGCGAGTTGCTATCATACCAAACATGCCAATTATGAGGGGCACCAGGTTAATCATTTATGGAAAAAATAACCAGGATTTACTGACACAAATGGCACGTGTCCAAAGTTAGCATACAGGTGCTCCTGCATCGCCAGCGACACTGCGGGGAAGTATGCCAGACCGGCTCCATGGGTCACCTTGTCGAATGCCACGCCCATCGATACGCCGTTCCTGTGGAGGAAAGAAAGTCTTGATTGTGGAAGCTAAATGGGGTGATACGTGATTTCTCTTTCTCTCTTCAGCTCGTCAAGGAGATCCTATCTCATGACCTCGATCTAGCATAATGGAACACGATGAATGAGGTCTCTTGGAAGAGATGGCTTGTCCAAGGATAGGCCTTAGCAAAGCCCTTGGAACGTGTACTGAAAATAAAATCAATCTGAACAAAGTAATGCCCTTCAACTACAAACATACAAATACCATACATTATCAATGTAAAATCGTTATCCGAAAATCTATTTCGAACAACAAACCTTCGCCCTGACATTTGCAAGACATCGAAACATTAATAAGTCAGTACCGACGATATTTATATCTACGTATACAGTATAATCAAATCCTTGTTGCTAAATAGCTTTATTTCCACTTGAAGGAATGGCATGGTGATCGTGAGGATGAGGATTGATTCGATGGATAGTTGAAGCCCATCAACAGACAACCTGACACTGATCCGCAAATTGCAGAAAAAAGCGCAAGAAAATTTGAAGTTCGCGGGCTATTCTGGCGCTTCCTCCTTAAGTTAATAACTTAATCAATTTCTTCACGCTCATCATGCCTAGCTTTTTCCAAACCATGTTGGGGTCAGTTTCCAGGCTTGCAGCTTATTATAGTCAATATTTTTTGTTGACATGTTTGGAAACAAAATCGTGCTCACAGTTCATCTATGCCCTTGTATTCGAATTGGTAAAAATAGCTCAAATCGATTCCCATATTCGAGACTGCACCGTTGGAGCGAACATGAGTTTCCTGATTGATTTATCCTCTTATTGAGTGACTGAGTGAATGATTTATCGTAGGAAATTGCCTTGACAGGTGAAACGAAGCGTCGCAGATTGCCATTACGATGGTTTTTAGGTTCTATTATTTAAATTTATCATCGTTTGGGTTGTTTTGCCATCGTTTTGGTTTCTAAAAGTATATTATTATCTGTTTTTAAAATCTCAAATAGGTAAAGTTTCGGTGTTGTTGTTTTGCCTACAAACAACCGCAACGGCAAAGTTGAGATTCAACAAGTTTGTCTGCTTAAGAGATATACAAATATGTTGCTAGGGAATTTGTAGTACTGCTTCACCCCGCTAAATCGCTAGGAAGTGAACGGTTTTTGGCGACTGCCTTATATGTAATTTTGGTGTTCAAACGTGCTGATTGTCAGCGTAATTTGAACATGTATTTTGATGACGCTGATTAGAATCTCTCCACTCTACTCAAATAGAAACAACAGTGCCGTAACTTGTGCTAGACGTAGTAACTTTAAAATATTTGCTTGCCGATCCCTCAAAATTTTGATTTTAAGGGAACACGGTGAGCCGATTCTCATTTGCTTTACTTCTGGAGATCTTACCTATAATACTCTAAAGTTCCTTTATCCAGGTCGATGCACGTGCCGATGACGTCACCGGGAAGCCAACCCTGGCCGTACGGCGAGGTGGCCACGTTCCACTTCCTCACTCTCCCTCCATCGTAGGCGTAGGAATGCGCCGTGTCCCCCACGCCAGTGTCCATGGAGAATGTGCAAGAGGCCGTGCACCAGCCGATCTGGTGGAGGCAGATTGGGTAAAAAAGGAGGACGTTCTCAATTCGTCGGAATCTTTTTTATTTTTTATGTATGTACCCCGGATACTCAAAGACGCCTGAACTGATTTGAAAAATTATTTTCCAATTGGTCCCATGGTCATCAGGTCAGGATCTGAGTCGGTGGCAAAAAAGTTAATGAAACAAACAAAAGTCACCGACTTTATAAAGTAAAGTATTTTTCCACTTTTTCGTGTTTTTTTTGGAAGTCGGTTATTTTTTTTACAAAAGAGTTCTGTTGAAGGAAAACAAGATGGGTCATACTGCAAAGTCTTACGGGACAGATTCCATGTTGGTACTGACTTGGACTGTCTTAGACTGCGTTCACCAACAAAAACTGGTCTTGACTACTAAAAGGATTTGTGTTGTATGAAGATAGAATTAATATGGCGTATATATCTGCATACTTCTTGTATCTGGTGGAATTATACATATTTGCGTCTATTGATGTATAATCGAGAGCATAAAATTATCTTAAGCTTACGTAAGATTCATTTGCGGTTCTTCCTAAAGTTTTGGTAGAAATTGTACGGTGAAACGCACATTTTTGAAACAAGGCTTTAATTACTAAATTACTGGTGTTAATTTACTAATTAAATATTGTCTTCACAGGGAAATCCTTTTTGAATTTTGCCGAATTGTCAAAACGTAATTTAAGTTCAAAAAAAAGTTCAAGTTTAGAAAATATCAAACTGAAATTGAACCTCACCTGCATAATCCCCTTGGTCCCGAGCTGCACCTCGTACATCCACTTGTTTCCGAACACGCAGGCTGTGGCCCGGATGGTCGCGAAGCTAGAGAGGCCCTGCACACTCACTCTCTCGTCACCAACCAGGACCAACCGGCCCGTACCTGGAGATATCGTGAATAGTTGAGCCAGAATCTTTTTAGATTTGTGGATTGTCAATGAAAGCGATGGACATCTATCTGCGTTATTAGTCTAGCGTTGTTTTTATACTAAATAGGCTTGACGACTGAATGGAGAGACGAACTGGACAGGTTCCGTCCGAACTGGAAGGAAGACGCGCGGGTTCGAGAGAAATGGGAAGAGTGGAGGGAGGTCTTTGCCCAGAAGTAGGAAAGAGTAGGCCCGGAAAAAAAATAGGCTTGCGTTGGGCCGCAACTCGTCTGATGTGAAGCGATGACGTGACCTAGGGTGGAGCACGCTTACCTAGAAGAAACCGATTTACTCAAACCTTGAATAGATCCAGATGATAATGAGGAGGGAACAAGAAGCCGATAACTAGTGATTTGTTCACGTCGGATTCTGTTCTTCAAATAGAATTTTCTCATTTAATGCCTTGGGTGTCGATTTTTGCCCGGCTATTGACAGTAGGGTGTCCCTCTGTTTTATGGGGATATACTGGCGGAATATGAAATTCTATGCGTATTCAGGGTGGAAGGGACACCCACGCTGAAACGGTTACCACTAATTCAGTACATTATTCTGAACCCCCCCACTCAGAAATATTACCTCGGTTATTAAAAAAACATCAGTTTCCTACAAAACTGTAATACCTACACGGTTAAAATGTACGGAACAGCTGTTTTTTTTCCGATTAAAATTTCTATGTTCAGAATGAAGTACTGAATACGTGGAACCGTTTTAGTGTCAGTGTCATTCCAACCTGTACTTTTCTGTCCAAAGCTAGGAGAAATGCTGCTTAAACAAATGCCAACGCGAAATTCTAGTCGCGTTTCGAGTCTCTATTTTCGAATTAAAGAACTAGATTTGAAGACTAAAATAACATCTAACTATCAACAATAAGTCGCAAAACAGCGACCCATTTTACTGCAATTACCAAAATGCTTGGCTAGCGTGGCGCCAGTACTAATTGCGATAATTACTCCAGGCCTGTCCAGTGACAGCAGAAACTCGTGACGTAATAGATGTTAACGTGCTTTTGATGTCGCTTCTAGGCAACGTCGAGTCTGAACGAGGAATTTTTTTTGTGGAAATGAGGCTCGGGACTATAAAAACTAAAATTAGATTGTTTTGTATAAAAATCGAAACTTTTTAGAATACAACGTGTATCAAAAAAGTGTCAGCCCATCAAACTGAACCAATTACTTTATGAGACCAACGCCCACGGAGTAAATACAAAGAGGAGATGGCCTAAGCAACTGTGCACTGTGATTCTCAACTAGGCCCTAACGTCATCATGTGGGCGTGGCCTTAGTCAGTGTATTGTTGGCGTTCGTCCTGTGCACAATTTTGTGAACGTTCCCATTTTACAGCATTGTTCGCGCTAGACGATAAAAAGAATGAAGTGTTGTGTTTTGTCTTGTAAAAATCACTCGGATAGACGTTCTGACGCTATGGATGGCATCACATTTCATTTGTAAGTAATTTTATGCGTAATTTATTAAAATAGTTCTAGAAAAATCTCCTAGCGTCGGCGTTTCCAAACATAATTCTACCCGACACTAGATGGCGACACTTGGTGTCATGGAAAATAAAAATATTTAGGTATGTAGAGCTCAGAACTAACATATTTTAATAACATTAATGCTGAAATTTGTTCAACATTCATTCCTAAAGCCCCTTTAATGGCCAAAATGTTATTTTTGTAGTTTTCATATCATTTTGTAAACAGGCCGCCATCTATCGTCAACTATGAACAACAAACATTTTAAACAACAAAAAGACAGGGCCGTAATTAGAAATCAATTATTTTACTGAACGTCCCGCGGCTGCGGCTGTCTCATAAATGGAAAGTACTTAAAAGATTAAATTCGCTGGACATAATTAAATATTCTATCTACAATTATTTTATTTATTGTAAACCATACCATACCTTTGTAAACCATCTTGATAAGTCTTTTTAACAAAATAAGTCATTTAAATATACAACATTATTCTTGATTTACACTAAACCTGAAAAGGGGTCATTGTTCTCATCTTTTTGAACAACTTTTTCTACGGGACCAACTTTGAAATCGCGAAAAAAAAATCAGCTGTTCCCTACATTTTGACGAGTTATGCGAAAATAAATGTAGGGAAAAGCTGATTTTTTTTTCGCGATTTCAAGTTTGGTCCCATAGAAAAAGTTGTTCAAAATGATGAGTACAATGACCCCTTTTCGGGTTTGGTGTAAACAAAAAATAATGTTGTATAAGAGAAAGTCTAATAATCTTCATTCGTCATTCATCAGAAACCTTTTTTTTCATAATAAAATCACAATTTAAATTAAAAAAATACGCATCAAGATGGTTCGCAAAATTAATTTAAAATAAAACTACTCCCCGGTACGAAAATTCTGAGTACGACCCTTTTGCATCCTGCACTTGGTGACATCTAGTGTGAGATAGTTACGTAACTACAAAACAAAATCGACAGAACGAGCGAATAGTTTTGCTATTGACCGGTAGATGGAAAATAGAGAAGTGGGCGGGATCTAGCACCCCCTCACCCCGCAAAGTGTCACGCGTTGTTTCCTAAGGAAATCTCATTAGAACATCTCCTCTTTGTATTTACTCCGTGCCAACGCCGTTTTTTTTTGTTTAGCCTATTCTGTCCCACTGTTGGGCAAAGGCCTCCTCCATTCCTTTGCAACTGTTCCGGTGTTTTCCCTTCCCTGGCCAATCAGTTAGGAATGAGTCCAAATCATCACACCAGCGTATCTTGGGTTTACAAGAGGTCAATACCTACTCGACCCAAATTAATGAGGCAGCTGATTATGTTTTCGCGATGTAGGTCCCCAAGAGAAAGCTGTTCAGTTTGATGGTCTGAATCACAGCCTTAAATATGATCTTTCTGATACACGCTGTATAAGTTTTACTACACGCTGTATATACTTGACATCTTTCAGAATGCACTCTCTTAGGTACCAAAAAGTTTAAAAACTTAGGGTAGGTGCGTAACACATTTTTTATTGATTTTAATATTTATTTAGACTGTATTTTGATTCTGTTTTTTTTTATTTGATTTCATTTTTTATTTATTTTAATAGTTTTGTCATTTAATTTATATTTTAATTTAATTTAATTTTTTATTGGTTTTAGTTTGATTGTGAGTAATTTAATTTGATAGCTTTCCTGTTTTTTTTAAGTGTTTTTTTTTTACTAATAATGTATGTGCATGAAAGATTCACATCGAGTAGATGTCAATCAGTCTTTTTCTGTTGTACCGTTTTTTGTGCTCTTTTGCACTTTGTGATTGTACATCAGTTTTGTGAATTACATAAAAAAAAACACATACCTACTACATTAACAGTTATAACCCTCGGTGTAAACTAACCTGTAGATGCGTCGAACACAACAATTTTCGGTCCTATTCTACCGGATCTCTCGTCAGCCGTATCTGTTGCTGCCTGAAATCGCAATAAAGACTTGTGTCTGAAAGTAATATGTTAATAATTTCGGTGCTAAGCACCCAGCATATCCCTCGTCCCGAGTCGTTCTTATACGTTGCTATAAATGACGTGCATACTAGTAAAAATGGATTATTTGAACTTAGGAGCGAAAGTGTTAAAGCACAGTAAATAGAGCTTCAAAAAGATCAATAACCGAATTATTAACTTTTCTATTTAATAGTTTGAATTTGGTTTTTGACTGTGAAGCCTAAAGCATGTCTCATTATTCAAAGTAGACAAAAATATATAAATTGTCGTCTCTTCCTTCTTTCTTTTTCGCGTGGTTATGAATAACCTGTCAAAAAATAAAACCTGTGAATAAATTGTCATGGATGCGAAGAAGTGTAGTCACTTAGTCAGTCAATGAAGAGATGTTTGAACTCACCCTACTCGATCAAAATAGATATAAAGAGCCGTTCTTTCTGCTCGGGGACCAGGAGGAGAACGGACCTAGTGTTAGCCAGCAGGTCACAATGCTACAGAACGGATGGCCGATGAGGCCGAAAAATCCTGAAGTGACAGTCACGTACACTAGGATGGAGCGTTAAATATTTTGTTTAGCTTTTCGAATTTGAATAGTTGCATTTGGTCATAAGGATCACGAAATTAAAAAAATATATTCGAACGTACTTTTAGGTCTCAAAAAACGCGTAAAATAGCGCTACGGTGTTCAGTTATGATAAATGATATTTATTTTGCAAATAGGTTTTTACAAACACTTTCACACGTCTTCTTTTTTAAAACTAGATGAGGCCGGTGTTTCGTATTTGACTACTCTGAGAAGAAACAGCCGAAACAAACTCAGACGTCATAGTCTCTTTTAAGGTCCAGACATAATCTTGATAAACTCACATGAGGACTATGCAGATGAGTGTCTGAGATGGTCTTTTGAAGAAAGAACCACACAGATTTGAGTGGGCCTGTCCAGCCAGTACAAGCATTTGTCAATTATCGTGTAGCTCGACTCATAACTCAAGGAGCTCAACAGTTGCCATTAACCTCTAAGTTCCTGAGGAACCACATTTGGTTCCCCAAACGTCATTACCGTTGAGTACTGAGGAACCATTTATGGTTCGCCACGTACCAGTCAACTTGAACCTTATTTGTATGGTAAAATATGGCTCTGAATCGTTTGAAATAATTTAACCATAGAGCCAACGAGTAGTCGATTCAAACGATACCAAATACGTACTAAAAATAAACTGGGTAACACTAAAAAAAAAAAGAAAATCCGCATCTTTGTCGATGTCTCATTCAACGAAAAAATACTGTGAGCAGGAGTGATTTGTGGAGTTTAAATTGTGTTTTTTATCGTGAAACTTTGGTAAGTAAATATTTTCTATACTATAAGTGTATAAAGCAACTTTGTAGATAATCATTTGCTTGAAATAATATCACAAAATTATATGAAAAATGGGACAGAAGTCTCAATATTTATTTGTTAACATCGGGCGTTGTGGAAGCAAAGATAACGGCTTGCATTTTGCTCTTTGGAGGGCACGCACTGCAAGAGAATAAAAAGGGGAATGGGAGATACAGAACAATAAAAAAAATTAAAGGAGAAACCTATAAAGCAGTAGGTATCTACCTCCGCTGACAAGAAAAAAAGGACGTTGATAATGGTCTAACTAGGTGAAGGATAAAGTATGCTTGGACATAAAGAATACATTCAACTGTGCGCGTAGTTGGTTCAAAGTCAGGGCCAAGTTTGTTGATATTGATCATGTTTTAAGGGTAGCGATATCATAAAGGGTGTAAATAGACCCTTAACGAACCCGAATGGCACTTTTTCTCCCGATCATTGCGATCATTTTTTGTTCTAGACCGTACTTAGGAACCCTCTAGTTACGGAGATATTGGAGGTGAAACTTCAAATTTTTTCACTTTTTTTTTTAATACTTTGTTTTACTATTTAATACCTTTATGACTCGTTTACTATTCAATGCATCCACCAGCACAATGTTTTGAGTGCGTTACATTGAGGTTCACCAAAAACGTGATTTTTCACGTCTAAAAAGAAGTCGTTTACCACCAATAATTTTGCATAGGGTTGTTCAGATTGTCTTATGGTCTTTCAAATAGTCTTTCAGATGGTCTTTTAGTTAGTCTTTCAGATGGTCTTTTAGATGTTCTTACATCTGGTACGGGTGCAGCTTGGTGTTTCTTTAACTTCGGCTTCTGATTCACCACCTTGGCTTCCAACATCTTGGGCAGGTTCTCACGAACATGCGTCACGTATTTACTCCTTCTGAAAAAGTTAAGTACTTAAGTAGTCATCTCCTTTCTTAAAGAGTGTTTTTTTTCTGTCCATAGGATGCCTTGCTAAATTGACAGAGACGAGGGAAGGCGTGTAGGGTACCCAACCAATCATATACAAGAAGAGTGACGCACTGTTCAGTTTTACCCGACTATCGCGAAGGCCAAAAGGGTTATATGTATGTGTTAGATTTTACTCCCATACATATCAGAAATTACTCTTATAGCCACATGAGAAAAAATGTAAACTGGGAATGGTCAATATTTGCCTCATTCCTTGAATCTCTTTGATTGTGGCAACCTCTTTGCTCATGTACTAACCTTATCCAAGTTCTAGTTGTTGTAAAAATATGTAATAATATTATAAAAAAAAAACATCTTTATAGACACCTCTCCCTCTTTTTTGCCAACCGCTTTGCCACGATCGCCTCACTCCCGCTTACTTGCAAGCCAGAGCCTTAATTAAGAACTATTTGCATTATGTTTACGGTGTGATATTTCTACGCAGTTAATATGTCAAAGTGACAGCTGTCAGCTGACACCAGTTATTTCGTTCTCAGCCACTGACGACCAGGAAATAGATCATTAGGAGCACGTAGTTCACATTGCCTCGTATTTTATATTCGATCAATAAAAATATTTTCCTATTGACTATTTTCTTGTCTAGGGTATCGCTGTTTGTTTTTCCTGAGTGAAGTGTAAGGTAAAGTTATATTCATTGGGGCAATCAAACAACATGCATTGCGTTCTTTGACATTTCAAACATATGAAATAATAGTTAATGCTTGTGGCTTCACCCGCATGGAGCGTACTCAATTTCCGTAGAAATTGACCACGAGATCGTACTTTGGGGATAAAAATAGTAGTAACCTATGTGCTATTCCAGACTATAAAATATGTCATCCAGATCTGTTCAACCGTTCTGTGACATACATCAATCCATCTTAACTTTCGTATTTATAACATAAGTATAGAAGTATAGATTTCATTACGAATCTTCTTCAAAATCCTTCGAATTGTGATACAAAAGTGTGTTATGCAGTCAATATACGCTCAGAAGCAATCCCAGGATCTCATGTTGTTGTTTATTACTTTAATATAGTATAAAATAAACAACACTAATACTAACTGATTATGTCTATCCGTATTGTCTTTTATCACCATTTCATTCCCGAAGACCCTGCGGATCGTGTCGTGGACCTCTTCCTTCTGTGTGGAACCACTGCAGACCCCAAACATGTTCCTTAGCACATTCATCATCGGTAGCGGTCGGTGCTTTTTAGCACCCACCTGTTGGTCAGCAATTTTTGCTACTTCCGACTGCACCTAGATAGTGCAGCCTTCAGCCTAGATTGCAGAAGGTTTACTTAGATTTTGTCGCGGAGTTCTTGGTGGTGGAGCTAGTAAGGGCTTTTCTAGTTGGCTCAGCCAACGAATATTTTCTGTAAAATGTGATTCCTCTCATGAAATGCACTGTCTGCGTCAAAAATGTGATTTTCTTCAGTGAAGAAGACCGTAACGATATTTCACAACGCAAAAATAAAGTTCTGACAAAACTTATAAGGCCACAAAAAAGAAGGATTCAAACAATTTCTAGATGTAATTTAATTTAGCAACGCATAGTTTCCGTACAAAATTATTTTAACAAAATCAAAATCATATGGTAAATAACTGTCAAAAACGTCAAATCAGTTTGATGAACTTGAAGGGACGTTGAACAAAAAGGTTAGCTAAAAAGAGAAAATACTCATTTGGTTTCTCGGATTTCACTTTTAGTTCCTTTTGTAAAGGATCTTTCGGCGCAAAGCCTTATTCGGAACTTCAATACATCTTCCAAAACAATTTCACAGACATTTTCACCAACAACCCCATCATTATGAACCCAAAGCAACGAGCCAAAGCCGAAAAAGTAAATGAAAGAAGGAAAGTACCTGTTTTGAACAGTCACAATCGAGCATTTATCAAGAAATATTTTTATCAGGCACACACGTGATTTTGTGAAATAAATACTAGTTACAATAATATAATTAGATTAATTTCATAGGCATTTTCATAGACATAGGTTTCTTCAATATTCCCTTGAGGGGAAGCGCCTGTTTCGGTGGCGGCGGGGGCTCCAATGGTGGCGCAATATCCTCACGGGAGAGCGTTTTTTTGATTTCGCCAGAACCATAGCATAAACCTATAGGTAGAATCGATAGCAGTGACTGAAACAAAAACATACGAGATTGTAAAAAAAGGTAAGACCGAAGGTGTGCAACCTGTTTACAACACACGCGAAGGTATAACTAATCTTTTGTAGAACCCCGTAGTTTTTATCAGTATCAATGACACCATACCCAAAATATATGATAGGATTACAAGACATGCTAAACGTTACAACCTTGGATTATAAATTAGTTCCTGTTTGATGGTTAAAAGGCGTGATTACTTACCTCTAGGCTTCTGGCCAGACGGTGCAGTCATATAGAGAGCGCTTTGAGCCCTCGGTCCCGGCATCATATTGAGGTAGAAGAACTCGTCGACCCCATTGCGGGTCGTCTCGATTTTGTTCTTCTCAAAAACGTGGGACACTCAGAAAGTTTTGCGACACTAAAAAAAATTGTTCTACAGGTACATATATTTTTATTAAATCTTTTCAAAGTACTCTCCACCAGCCTCTATACAAAGATTCATGCGTCTGAACCAGTTTTCAAAACACTTTTTCCAGTCCGCCGCCGACACCTCGTTTACAGCCTGCTCGAACGCAGCCAGCGCATCTTCCGGCGACGAAAATTGTATCCCCTTGAGCTGATTTTTTATTTTTGGAAATAAAAAGAAGTCACACGGTGCTAGATCAGGGCTGTAAGGAGGGTGACCCAGGAGTTTGACTGGTGTACTGTCCAGGAAGTCCCTCGTTTTGAGCGCGGTGTGTGCAGGCGCATTGTCGTGGTGGAGCAGTAGTCCGCGGAGCCCTGTGTTTGGTCGCTTGTTGCTCACAACAGAAAAAACTTCTGGTAAACATTTGGTAGTATACCATTTGGCGTTGATGCTTCTTTGATCTTGTAAGGGAATTGAGGCCAAGTGGCCAGTCAAATTAAAAGAGCTTGCGATCAAAATCTTCCCCCCGCTTCGAGATCGCTTCACTTTGGTAGGCGTTGGTTCATTTTGAAACACCCAAACTGTCGACTGGCGCTTGGTTTCTGGATCGTATTGATAAATCTAGGACTCATCCTACCTGTTACGATGTCGTAAACACGCCGAGACGAGCCTGCTTCAAATTTGTTCAGCATATCACGGCACCATTCCACCCGGGCCTGCTTCTGAGCGTCGGTGAGGTAGTGCGGCAC
This sequence comes from Standfussiana lucernea, assembly GCA_964057025.1. Lineage (NCBI taxonomy): Eukaryota > Metazoa > Arthropoda > Insecta > Lepidoptera > Noctuidae > Standfussiana > Standfussiana lucernea. Next base: position 8,015,813 of record OZ059798.1, on the reverse strand, counting down.
CCAGCGCGATACTATCCTCCTCACGCGAAGATGCCCGTGTAGAATCTCGTGAACGCTTCCCGATCCAATCTTTAATATGTGCTGAATCTCCGGATATGTAATTCGCCTATTATCTTGGATTAAATTTTTCACTGCTAGCACGTTTTCTTCCGTAATAGCCGTCAAAGGGCGACCGCTTCTTTCTTCATCCCCCAAGGTTGGCCGAACGCGCCTAAATTCGTTATACCAACGATACACGGTTGCCTTGGAGGGGCCTTCATCCATAAATGCCATTTGAAGTCTATCGAGCGATTCATCCGGTTTCAGGCGACACTTGAAATCGTAAAAAATCATAGCTCTAAAATGTTCCCGGCGCAGATCCATTTTTCAGTAAGACACGATACTTTGAATTGGCTCGCAAAAAATGTGGAGGGAAATTTTGAAAATGGAACACACATATTTTTGCTTACAAGTAATCATATTTTCGAAAAAGATTCTAACTGGCCAGTCTCCCATATATAAAAACTATTTATCGCAATACTTTCTGAGTGGCCTGGTAGTTGCCGCAAGCGGACTACTTTGTCGATGTTCTGCATGAAGGTTTTCGACGTGTTGTGGATGACAATGGTATCCAGTACGCCTGCAATAAATAAGATAGATGTATATGTGAATGAAAATGCATTAGAATGCAAAAAAACGAAACGCTCGACTGTCTTGCTGGTCTCATGAACTCTACTGGTTGCAAGTGCAGAACGCTACGGCTGAGCATGAGGTCCTATGTGTTCATTTCCTCACATTAGTCAAAGCGCTCGGATTTTCCATCACATTGTAATTTTTCAGTCGCGGCCCGGGGTGTGGACTTGTACCTGGTTGCTGGCAATGGGCTCCCAACAATATGGGAAGTAGCTACTGATAAACACCTCTGCTTAATCCTTCGAGGATTATAATAATATAATTTTGTGTCATGTCAAGGAGCTGTAAAACTAGAGGCCAAAACGTAATAAATAATTAAGTTTTATGTAAACTTAATTATCGTAGTTGTGAACACCTCGCGATGATTGTCTCTTTATACCGATGCATTCTATCCATCGGGTTGTCCAAAAAGTTGATGTTCACCAAACTCAACAGCGTGCACAGGTTATCAGCAACGGTCTGAAGTGCAAACAACCATAAATAACCAGATACTCCGGGTTTCGTAAATTATGTGAAGCGTGATTTGTGAAAATGTTTGTTTTTACACATAATAGGCTATTTGAAAACGTTGAAAATATACCACAAATTTTGGTCATCCTATCAGGTAATGGCGTATTATAGCATATTTGACTGTATTTTAATCCAAATTATGTATATTTTTTGCAAGTTACACGAAAATCAAATAAAATATTTCTTGATATTTTATCTGTGACGAGAACGCCATAGAACGCCATGCGATTGGTTGCACTCTGGTGACGTCACACGCAAGTAAATACGGCTTCCACGACTGAATAGAGTTCGCGTTGTATGTTTTCTAGGTGCTATATTCTATCTTTCAGCTAGTTTTGTGATAATTTTTGATAAATCTTGGTTAGTGGGTCGTTTCTAATATCATAATGGTGTCAAATTTTGTGCGAGCTGATAACAGTAACCTACCTATGATAGACGCATTTATGGTTGCACTTTTCTTTAAGAATAACGCTGACTATTATGGTGCAGAACTTAAAAATGTAAAAACAACAGTATAAGTACCACGTACGAATTATTTATTTACAAACTTTTCAACTTTTTTGTGATCATGCAGAAGTTTTGTAAAATCTCATTTTAGGTTATGTTAATAAATACTCTTTCGTACATTGTGGCACTACACACCATTTTACACCATTATTTCAAATAAAATGATGAAATTCTTCAGCTGCACTGCCCGAGCAAAGTTAATAATATATCTTGTTTACAAAACTTGTTTACTTGTGTGTGACGTCACAAGTGTCAAGTGACCATCGCCATTATAGAAACATCGTTTTTGCCGCGGTTTTGGAAATTTGAACTTTAACATTGATTTTTATTGTTAAATACAGTAGATCTCCCGGAAATATTAATGTGGGATGCTTAGAATGTAACAAAGAATAATTTAAAACGATTTTCCAAAATTAGTCAAATAGCCTATTGATAATGTTTCCTATAAGCTGCCACACTGGCTTCCTCTGTATGAGAGGGAGTGGGCTGTGTGTTTTAATTTGTGCTTAAGTTTACTTTTTTTAAATGTTGTTTTTATTGTCAAGTTACCACTTTGTTTTGTCCAGTGCCAGACTAATAAATACTTTTTCTTTCTTTCTTTAACCCCCAGGTGGGCCCTGTGGGGTTTGATAGATGGCACATATCTTTGAAGTGGGTGGTGATGAAACAAAAATTGACAAGTAGCAGTGATGCCACACGATACGGCGGTGGTACGTTGCGAAGCCTGAACGGTGATGCTGTGTAATGCTATACATAAGTCAGAACGACATGTGTGTTGAAAACGCGCACGCGTTGCGGCGACACACGCGTGCGCGTCTGAACGGGGGCCAGCGAGACGAAGCGGGGAGGGGTACTGCGGTGCAGTGCCGGAGTTGCAGCGCAGTGTAGTATTGTTTATTATAACGAAGTAATTTAATGCTGCGACGCAGTAGCATCGTTATTTCGTTGTGACACCGTTCATGCGTTGCATTGCTCGTGTGGCACTAAGCCACTCATCACGTCAAAATATAGCGCTGCGATAACGCAACGAAACGCCCACGCCCGAGTGGCTATAACAGATATCTAATCTATTTGTTAGGAACAGATAGATGTTACTACATTAATAAATATCGCCACATTGTGTGAGTGGAACAAAGTACTATCCGGCAAGTCCCTTTCAGTGCGATTTTTTCCATTATATTATCGGTATTGTAAAAGTAAAGTGCTTTAAGCCCTTTTGATATTTATCAAAATGAGGGTACTCGATTAAAGCGTGTAAATCACATAATCAAATAATACTTAATTCGTTTTAAATCCCTCCGATAATTGCCCATTCTTACAATTGAGTAGCAGTTACAAATGAACATTGCTCTTGCCGGATGGGCTATAAATTTTAATGACCTGTGAACCGTCCGGGCTTTGATAGGCGCCACAAATAGAAAGGGACAGAAGGTCTACTCTGTATGCGAGCGAAACGGGAAAAGGTGTACACATACAACGTGTTCGTACACTGATCACAAACAAATGCCGATCGCGCGTTCAAAATCTCGTATGTTTTCCCCGGAGGATGTGGCAGAAGTGTACTTCTACTACATCTACATTTTAAGTTGACGAACTTGTTGTTGCCATCTGGGCAAAATTAAGAGCATGTTTAAAGAGAGACGAATGTGATGATGAATTATATAATTATATAATTGCATAGCACATGTGTGAGTTCTATGTACGATAAAGCTACCATTTACATCTTTTACTGACTCGAATTTGCCCTGGCGGTTGAGAGAATGTCATGCTCACTCAAATGTCTCGCTGATGGTGGCGCGTGTGTCGGGTCGTTTAGTTCCCTCCAAAATGGTTGAGTTGAATGATGGCTGATCCATGCGTCATGTTCGTGAACGGGCGCTGTCAGTTGTGACTGGTCATCTCGCAGCTGCCATGGATTATTGTATTTTTGAATTGTTAATTTTATCTTTTTATTCTGGACGCTCTTACTCGCACGTCTTTCTACATCGTTCTCACATGTATGTTTAATCTCGACATGAATGATGTAACCGAGACTTTGTAACAACAATGATTTAAAAGAGTGTCCATGGAGTTTCTTGCCCATTCTTCTCCATAGAGATCTACGCTTTCGAATGGGCAACTACAGTACTTTCACAAGTTATTATGCCCTGTGACTGGGACTGTAGCTTAGTTTGTTTTTTGTGTTTTGACATTCAAAAGTGCCTGTAATGGTCTAATTGAAATAAATGCTTTGAGTTTGAGTTTGAATGGAATTTGATAAATAGGGAAACATGGTGGCCGACAGAAATTCAGAATGTGTTGAAGGAAAAAAAATGGCAAAGAATGGCTGAGTTTACTACAACACTCTGCCATTCCTTGAATTTCCTCTTTTTTAGAAAGAAACGATGGAGGGATTGTAGATATTCAAATCAAAAATCATTTATTCAAATTAGGCTGATAATCAGCACTTTTCGAACGTCGAGTTTACAACAGACAGTCCCCCAAAACGCCCGCCCTTCGCCACTTCCTAGTGTTTTAGCTGGGAAGAAGAAGTGGCGGATCAAACTCCCCACCAACACGTCTGTTCTGTTCTGCCTGTTAGGTTAGAAGAACCAGATTCTATACAATAGCGTGTAAAATATATAAACAAAGAATCAATTGCATTCAATAATTGTGACATGTCAGCTAGCACACACCAATAATAAATAAAACATTAACAAATACATATATATAATATATATGTCGGAGAAAGCGATAGCTTTTAAACATCAAGTTGCTGATTTGACCATTGTAGTAGGGGTAAACGCCGTGACGTCAGATGTTGTTTTAATGGCGGCACGTGGACAGAGTCGTTTTGTAGAGTGGGGATTGTGCCGAGATCACTTTTGCTCGGAACTCCAACCAAGTCACTCCTTCAGAACGAAACTGTCGGTTTGCCCACTTTGTGGAGATTATTTGTTAGTGTTATTTAATGTAAATTTGTGTTAAATAATAAACTGTGATTTTTGTGTACCGAAACCGAAACTATTATTTTAACATTTCATCATGAACCTGGTACCACCGAACCCTAATGACAACGGCGCTATCGCTCAGCCGTCGCTTACGCCGTCATCAGAAGTGGGATCTGGACTCGATTCCCACTGGCGTGCTATGTTCGAGATGCAGCAGAAGAACATGATGCAGCTGATCGAAGCCATCAGGACACCAACAGTGGCACCTCAGATCATGCTGCCAGAAATTAATCCGGAGCTACCAGATACCGATCCACGTGCTTGGTGCGATACTATCGATATTTGCCTCGACGAACGTCCACTGGAGGGTGCATCGCTTATTATAGCTCTGGCGAGTGCAAGTCTGAAGCGGAAGTTCGATCGCAGTACCGGTGATGGCGCCACTGATGCAAAGCGTTTAAAGCCACAAACTTCCACTATGTTCACGTGCCATAAGTGCGGAAAACCGGGACACAAAGCGGTGAACTGTCGTTCGAAGTTTATGCAGCCTGCTGGAGCGAACGCCCAGAAAACTACACCGGCGGCGACTTCATCGGGTTCCAGCAAAAGAATAACGTGTTTCCGTTGTGGAGAAGCCGGACACATCTCTACGAACTGCCAACGCGGCAGTGCGGGTGGCGCGTCATCGTCGGCGGGCAGCGCTGCCAACGCAACGGCGGAGCGACGCGTCGATAGCTGCGAAATAGCAGGTGTTTGCGGGCAATTGGAACAATCCGGTGAGTCGTTTTCATTTTGTTTTGATTCCGGCGCCGAGTGTTCTCTCGTTAAACAAAGTGTAGCTTATAAATTCTCGGGCAAACGTTCACTTTCAACCGTGCAAGTAATTGGTATCGGTAATAATTCGAATGTTTTTAGCACTGAACAAATTCTTAGCGATGTTGTGGTCGACAATAACGAACTGTCAATTTTATTTTACGTACTACCCGACGATTGTATGAAATACGATGTTATGATCGGACGCGATATTTTGACACTTGGCTATACGGTACATTTAACTGAATCTACCCTACGTATTTCGAAAGTCACAAATGTAGGTTGTTGCGATTTACCTCCCGTAATTGATCTTTACAATGTTGATTCTGATATTTCAAACGAAAACAAGGACCGGTTGACGTCCCTTTTGAATGAGTATTCGAATGCTTTTATCAATGGCTTATAACGACGATGACGAAACCGGAATTGACCTAACAGAGGCGCGAGAACACGCGGTGGACGGTATTGAGAAGAGTGCGGCTTATGAAAAAGCCCGTTTTGACAAAAATAAGGCCAAAGTAGTTAATTTCAGTGTTGGTGATTTGGTTTTAATTCAAAATAAAGAACGGAATCAGACTAAATTAGACCCCAAAAATAAGGGACCGTTTAAAGTTGTAGAAGTACTTGACGGTGATCGTTATCTTTTAAAATCTTTGAATGGTAATAGAACATACAAGTATGCTCATGATCGCATAAGAAGGATGCCACAAGATCATATCCCCAGCGAATTAGACGTAATTAGTGAAGAATTGGATCTAGATGATGCGGGTGAAGGCCCATCAACTCGTTCCGATTAATGTTAATGCACAAAGTATTTCTTAAGCGGACGGTTTACCGGAGAGAAGGCCCGGTAACATGCGTCCTGTTTAGGGCTTATCAGTGTGAAGGACTGATACTGTCCAATCTATTGTGTGCACGACAGCGAGAAGGGCTGTATGTGATGTATCAGCTGATATTACCAGCGAGAAGGGCTGATAATAAGTTGACTACTTTGTTTTTACTTGGTGCATTGATATTGTGTTCTAGTTTATTTCATTTGACTTTTCTAAATCTTGATGTGTCGCTTCAAATGCAAGTCCTTTGTTTGAGGTCAGGTAGGCCGAGCAATCTTATATTGTCTACAAATGCATTTTGTTTTGTCGCCAGGTAATACAGCACACGAGGACGTGTGACTTGTCAGTATGGCCGTGTCGGAGAAAGCGATAGCTTTTAAACATCAAGTTGCTGATTTGACCATTGTAGTAGGGGTAAACGCCGTGACGTCAGATGTTGTTTTAATGGCGGCACGTGGACAGAGTCGTTTTGTAGAGTGGGGATTGTGCCGAGATCACTTTTGCTCGGAACTCCAACCAAGTCACTCCTTCAGAACGAAACTGTCGGTTTGCCCACTTTGTGGAGATTATTTGTTAGTGTTATTTAATGTAAATTTGTGTTAAATAATAAACTGTGATTTTTGTGTACCGAAACCGAAACTATTATTTTAACATTTCATCATGAACCTGGTACCACCGAACCCTAATGACAACGGCGCTATCGCTCAGCCGTCGCTTACGCCGTCATATATATACAAGGTGTAGTTTTGCATCCTCGTCAAATTCAAGGAGGTAACTATGTTAATGATTCTCGACCCGAATCAATAATAAAATGGGTAGATAATTTTTTATATTTTTCTTAATATCGGAAATCGGTAATTGTACACCACTTGCATTAAAACGCAGCTCATCTTATACTAGCCAGCTATAACCGCGCTTTCACACATACAAACAAACGCAGACGTTTATTCGATAAATGGGTGATTCTCCTCCTTTGAGAAGGGTCCATTCTGAAATAGTGTCAAATTAAAACAACAAAAAAGAAAAGCAACGTTTATTATTATTGACCAGGTACTGTAATTTATATTGATTATTGACGTCTTCTATGACAACCTACTGAATTTTGACGAGAATGCAAAACTACACCTTCATATACTCAAGCATAAATAAAGCCACAAGGCATGAAGAGCGTGCCCGCTTACACGTGCAATGTTGGGTTATACATACAGCAGTAACTTAAAGTCACAAATGATTAGGACCATAGTGCAAGAAACTAAAAGAAACTAAAATAAAAAAACGAATTACTAATAATAGTAATAAAAACCTGTTCAACAAGACGACCATTCACCACAAGCAGCACCCGTTCACGAGCATAACGCAAAGACCAGCCATCATCCTCTTCGCCATATTTGAGGGAAGGAGGTAACCCGACCCCCGATGCTACCGCAAGCAATGACATCTAAGGGAGCATGAGGAACTTGCTCCCGGTTTAAGAGGCAAGAAAGTTAGTTAATTGAATTCAATAGTCGAGGTCGCTAGTTAACCACATATTGCAATACAACTCATCAAGAACATTGTAATGAGTAGATCAGGTCATTACATAAAAAGGAGTAAATGATAGCGTGACGGTTCACAGGGGAGAATGGTAAAGAAAAACGCATAGCGCCGACTCCATGTAACAAGGGCAGGAAGATGCTGGTCTGCTACCAATAAATTCGTGATGAAAAAGCCCTTCTCACTTTTCTCGACCTAAGAATCAAACCCAGGACCTCAGGTGTGCCAGCGTTTTTGATCGTTGTTTGGAGTTGACTTTCTGTACTTAGGTAACGTACCTATTTTGTGTCCGAGCCTTACATTGGTCCCTTCATTATTTTAGCCCGAACCCGTCGTTTTATTTATTGTTCTTCTGGGTTCTTTATATATACGCATATAAACTGCTGTATGATAGTTTTCTTGATATGAAGTTATTGGGGGTTTTATAAGCCAGTATTGTGTGTTTACTTCTTTAATAGATTTCTGTTTTGTATATAGTATGTAGGTATGGCTCTTAGCAGCTCATAGAGCTTATATTTTTTATTGTTGGACGTAAGGCCCGGACTCCGCCAAAGCGTTGACGAGTGGAGTGGATATTAGACGCATGGGAATCAACCAATCACACTGGTTGAAATCCAAATCGCGTGTCTCCTGTGATTGGCCGAACCTTGAACCGTCTCTTTTGTGCAGTGGAGTCAGGGCCTTACCACGCAGATTTACTTCGTGGTCAAAGTAGGTTTGTATTTCTTTTTGTTTAAACGTTGCCCTGCACTCGGAATTTCTCCTGTATCGTGGGTACGTTTACAAACATTTAAACTCACATACACAAACAGCCAGCCATTTGTTATGTGCGGGGATCGAACCCGAGATACGCACCGCAGCAGCCAATCGCTCAGCCACTGTGCCAACCGTGCCGTTGGAAAATAAAGTGTTTGTATTGAAAACTGTGCTAAACTAAGTTCAGTAAATTAATAATCTACGCCTGCTTCCATGAACACTAAGCGACACCTAAATGAATGCCAGAATAAGTAAAAGCGAACTTACTGTATTTACGTAGCAAGTTTGCAAGTGTGCAAAAACGATTATTACGTAACATAGGCAACAACTAGATTAAAAAACATAAAGTAACTTGAAAATAAATAATTCTCCACGTGTTAATGGCCTGGCCTGTAAATTTTAATGGCCTGTGAAAGTGCCGCGTGGCAGGCCTCGCCGAGCGACGGGCTGTGGGCTATGGGATGGAACGGAATCACAGTAACAACTCACGCTATTATTTCGGGCTATTTATCTTTATTTAGGGACCCAGTTATTTGTCGTGATGGTTTTTGGATACCCTTTTGGTGATATACTGTTTTGTTTTGTTTTATTATATTGGTTTTTTTTGCTCGCTTGATACGCAGGGAAATAGAAAGTTGGATTTGTCCTTCACATTCGATTACTGTTCTCAACAATCTCGTTGCGAATTCCAGGACAATTTAATCACTTCTATGGGGTTCTTAGAGCTTTGTTGCTTCGGTGGTTTTCTGGGTAATCGTCACTTTTATATATGTAGATCGTAGGAGTTGCAGTAATTGAAAATATTAGCTACCTCCCACACTATTCTTAACAAACAACCCGATACTGATCTCTGGTTTGAAATGGTTACTGCCCTCTTTGATACCTGCGGCAGCAAGCCGTTTGCCTATTTAATGTCGCGACTTTTTCCCATGACCCCATGCAAGCAAGAAACTAAAGAATGCCACCTGCTAAGATCCTGACATACTAATATTAATTATTATAATAATTCTTTTCAATATCGAGGACTATTGGCTTTCTTTAGGCACACTGATTGCGAATACTACGTAACTGACCTCTCTGAGGAACATCATCAACATGGTCAATGTGTCAGTATCCTTAAACGGTTTTCTAATCTCACGTGCTTGCATTTTCGTCGGAAACCATACCTTCTGAAGCGGAACATACGGATCAAAATATGTATAAGATCTTTCCAGCTCTTCAGCAATAAGTATGTTACGTCACACACCAATATTTACCTCACATTCCGCCAAACAAGCTAGGACATGACGTCACCACGCAATAAACATGTTAGGTGAGCAATAAAGCGTACTGTACCGGCAGCGGGCAATATAGCCCAGAATCTGTTCAGTGTTTGAATACTGGGGTCAAGGTCGTTGGCTCTGTTTATCTGTCTCGATGTAGGTAATTGGCTATTAGTATGGTATATAAAGCGAGGTATTTACCGTTGTATTTTCAGGTGTTTTGCATAATCTGTGTCAATCTATAGTGTTCCCATTATGTGGGCATAGGCCTCCTAGGGGAAGTGGGCTGTAATCCGCCACGCGGGCCAAGTGCGGGTTGGTGAATGTCACATTTTTTCGATTTTTTTTTGTGCTGGAACATCTGGCCGGATTTTTCACGGTGTCTTCCTTCACCGTTTTCAAATCATTGGTCATTTTCAAAGATTTTCTAATCGCTATCCCAAGTATAGCCATATTCCATGTTGTAGTTTACTGCGTCTATAAAGGTTAATGTTATTATTATAAGCCTCTGTTGTCCCACTGCAGGGCAAAGGCCTGCCTTCCCTTCTTCCACTTTTCGCGATTTAGTGTGATTGTAGGCCAATCCTTTGAGAAGGAGTCCAACTCATCCCACCATCTCCTTCTGGACCTGCCGCGTTCTAGTCCTGCTGTTTGGTTTCCATGAGTGGTTATTTTTGCCCATTGCTCCTCCGACATACGACATAAAGTTAATGTTCTGTTATTTTTTGGGAAAAACCCACGATTTTCGCAAAGATTACTTTTTTACAATTATCATGCGACTACCACAAAATTATACAGTAATTTGAAAAATATTTTGAACGGTATAATCTTTTCGGGTTTCGTACCCAAAAGGGTAAGAACACACATACATTATAAGAACAATACACAACTTTTGACAAAGAAAACTTACGCAGGTGTCTTTGCCAAGCTTAGTAGAACATGTAGATCTCGTATTTTCAGAAGAAACCTAATTTTTTGGAAAGCTCTGTTTGCTCCTAACACTAAGAACATTATATAAAGAAAGCTGTAAAAAGTTATTAATGACAAAACTTTGTAATCCTCTGGTATTATTTTCTGACTGTGAGTAAACAAGAGTTGACAGAGGGTCGAGCTCACAGCATTTATTTACATAGTTTTGAGGGTTTTTTGTATTTTATTTTATAATGTTTTATTATTTAAGAAAGCTTTCAGCTAGTATAAGCTAAGTCTAACCTAGGTCAATTACGAGTTTTCACAAACAAAAACATTGAAATCCAACCGGTAGGCGATATAATACTCCTTGAATCCGTCTGGATCATGTTGGAGACGTTCAGCATCTTCATCAGTCCTGGTTTCACTTAGAATCTTCATGCTATCCGCTAACAAAAGAACTGTTGCGTTAAGGAAACATGAAGAGACGTCATTGATAAAAATTTTGAACAACAAAGGTCCTAGTAGCGGTCCCTGTGGAATCCCTGAGGCCATTATCATACATCTTATGAACATATCGATAACTTTAAGAACCGTAGTCAGGTAATTCGTCTTCCACCGAGTCGCGAAGCGAATGCATGAGCCCGATTTGATGTCTACCGACAAATTATAATATTAACTCGTCTTATTGCCATAGCTCATGTTATTACGTGGTGCAGAAATTATTTTTCTTCTATTGTTAATTTTATTTCTACTAATATTATAAATGCGAAAGTTTGTGAGGATGTTTGTTACTCTTTCACGCAAAAACGAATGAATAGACTTGGATTTAATTTGGCACACAGATAGTTTATCAACAAGACTAACACAAAGGATACTTTTTATTCCGGTAGTACCGGCAGTGGGACAGTTACCGAACGCCATGCGGGCAAAGCCGTGGGTATATGCTAGTTATTATATGTAGAACAGGGCTCACAACCCATCTATCTGGCCACATCTATAAGTTTTTAAGAACATGCATGGTAAACTGTCAGATGTAACGAAGTTTAATTATGGCTTGCTACGGTGAAGGAAAACATCGTGAAGAAACCAGAATGCCTGAGAGATATTTCTCGAGAAATATCTCTCATATGGCGATGTATGGGAGCGTTTACGGAGAAGCGACTTTACGTGTCGGGCGGCGCGTTGCGCGGCTTATTTTTCGTCGATTCGAATCATAAGTTATTGACTCCACAAACCCTATTTAATTGACCAAGATGGTTGCTAAATTAACCTTCCTACAGTTACCAGTGGGAGCCAATTAAGCCAGTCAGAACTAAGTGAACAATGATATCGAATTGCTGCGTAGTTCAGAAACAATAGCTTGGCTTGATTGTTCGATTCGGAGGTAATTTACTAAGAATTTACTGGTTCTAGCATTCGATTAGACTTCCATGTTAGTTGAAAGGGTGATCATTATTTTATTAGAAGGTGCACATGTGGCCGTGTGTACATGGCCAGGCATAGAGTTTTTTTCTTTGGCTATTGCCTAACCTGGTGTCAGAATTTTATGAGAACCATGAGCTGTTTACTTGGCTTTACATGCCGTCGAGATATATCTCTCAGGCATGCTGGTTTCCTCACGATTTTTTCCTTCATCGAAGCAAGTGATAATTATACAATACGCATATAAACATTCATGTAGGATGTTAATTCGGAATGCATCATAATTTTATGAAAGTCACTAGAATATGAACGCAGCGATGAGTGAATGAGACAGTAGTGGGAGGGAGAAAGGTGAGGAAAATCAAAGATGGCGAGCGAGCTATTAAGATGTCAAGACGTTTTTCAATACTGTAAGAAGTTTTTAAATAATTATAGAAGGTTTCAAGAAGTGAAGATTTTATTTCGGTCATCCACAACCCCTACATTCATTTACTGAATGAATACTAACCACAAACTGAGCATCTACAAATTGCTTCCACCACTCGCAAGCAGTGCAAGTTAATAAAGCAGACTGCATCACGAAGTTGCCACCGCTTGTAAGTCGGGATACTATTCGGGTATTGTCGAGAGATATTCGTACCGCTGACGTTTGGTTACGCGAAATTGCGAAATTAATGTTGAGTCAACTTGTTTTTGGTGATACAACTTTTGTAGGGCAGGAAGAGATCCCAGAATGCGACATAATTGGGTTTTAAAAGACCCTTATCGAAGCCGAATGACACTTGTTGTCCTCGTTATTGCGATTGTTTATTTGTTTTAGACCATACCTGGGAACCCTCTAGTTACGGAGATATTGGAGGTCCAAGTTTTTCCAAAGTTTTTTTTTTAATGCAAGTTTTAATTTTCTTACTAAATTTTAAATTATACCTGCATGACCCCTGTATAATGCATCCACCAGAATAATGTTTTGAGTTCGTTACATTGAATGTATACCGTAAACGGTGTTTTCGTTTTCGTTTTCGGTGAGTAGTATTTTTATTTTTATTTATTTTTTGTACCCTATCACAATTTTGTCCAATTTAACCCAAAGATTGACTGGTAGAGGATGCCTTGTGGCATTAAGTCCGCCTATGTACCACTATTGTATATGAAGTTTAAATAAATAAATAAATTAATTTCCATGTTCACCCCAAAAACAAAGTTGTTTCCCAGCAATATTTTTTGCGTGAGCTACTTAGTTTGATGTACAGAATACTTGGTTGACGGCTTCGTGTAGGTTCTTTACACCATGTATAGCTAGCAAAACGTGGAAGTACTTAACAGCTCTGACTAGCCCATCATGTTTTCAAGAATAGCCCTCCCATTTAAATGTGAATGCACGTCAATAGTCTTTGTTTATTCTTCATAATAGTCGGACACAAACCAGATGGACTGAGATAGTTCCTAAAATCATTAATACCTGCTGTATTTGTGTATAAGAGTTATTACATAAACTACCTGTCTCTGCGAAATTATCAGGAAACATCGAAATAGAATTGTTTTGTTCATGGTCGAAATAATGTTTGGAGCTACATCATGTTAACTCAACGTAACCTTGGTGCGGGTGTCCTAAAAGCTGACTACAGCGGTATTTGATTTACTTATTAGAAACTTACGCATATTTGTTCTGGGTTACCATGTTGAGGGGTCACATTATTTCTGCTGTCTCTTTGCATAGTCGTGATCATCGGCTCGCTGCAAACGCAAATAATGCTGCTTTTGCAAGGCAGAAACCATAACATATGTAACATCTTTTTTTTCAGGCTACGATGGCCCATACACCTCCTAAACTAACACACACATATATAAAGTAAATAAAAAACTTGTGTTAAAAAATAAGACTTAAAAACTATTTAAGTAGCTCTTCACTTGTTCAAATTTCACTTGCGCTGGCTTACCAGCGGAACTTGTCCAGCACGGAAGCGAAGGAACATCACGTCCTCCGGCCAAAAGTCTTCTGCCATCACAAGGGGCAGATAACAATTCGGTAGTGAGCACCACGAACGCTTAAAAAAAAACGAGTAAACGTGACTTTGACGTAAGTTACATGAAACGCATAAATTAGGGTATGGCAAAAGAGGTTTTCCAATGTGATGGTAGAAACATGAGCCACTCATTCAAACTGTCAACGAAAAACTGTCGATATGGCGTTCAGTGACTGTACATATGTTGTTTGTGTACCTGTCGCATCACTGGCAATCCAATTTTTGATTCCAAAAACAACTCGTTTCGTTACTTTAACAGCCGGTTGCGCAAGCACTACAGTCTAAATATACGTAATCGAATCGAACAAATCGATTCATGTACGGACTCGGTTTAATCGATGTTTACTCGGTAAACTCGTGTTTATTTCCCTTGGAGAGAGTTGTGTACCTACGACGTGGATTGTCGGAAGTTTGTTTTGCGCTTCGTGCAGTTTCGTTCGCGAGGTTTTATTTACATAGTGTTTTGGGTAATGTTTGGCTAGTATGGGTCATACATGTAGGCAAGTTCATACTCCAAATCTATCTTAAGATACTTTTATTTTATATTCCAAGAAACTTATACCTAGGTGTTTGAGCAAATAAGAGGCAAATCGGAAAAAGCTTTAAATTAGGGTTTTTTCAGTAAACCCCTTAGGTCGCATACTTTAACAATTTTGAAGAACTCTTGGTCTCTGTAACTGAAAGTTAGCTGTTTTTTTTTGTAATACAAATTATCTTCCTGCCCTTGGCCCATGTGATTTGGGGGTCAGCGTTACACGTATTTTTCTGTAATTCTGCTCTGTCCGCCGTCACTCTATCATTCACTCTTTTTCCTTTTGTATTTTTCGTGTTTCTCAATGTTTTTCACAATTCATCATTCTTATCTGTGGTGTCCTTATAAATAGTGATAGCCTAGTGGTGTGACCGTCGGACTGCCAAGTCATAGGTCTCTAATTCGAACCCAAGTCGCGCACCTCTGAATTTTCGGATTTGTATAATTATGACTTGCTTCGGTGAAGGAAAACACCGTGAGGAAACCAGCATGCCTGAGAGATATTTCTCAACGACATGTAAAGCCAAGTTAAAGGACTATGGGCGGCATAAAAACTCAGACACCAGGCCCCACGATAAACTAAGAAGATCTGTGGTGTTCCTCTCCCTCTCTTTTAGTTCCATGCATTCCAGCCCTTCTCATCGCACGCTCATACCAACCAAAAGGCACCACTTTAACCTCTAATGTCGACTACATTAGAGGTTTTTTTTCGAGTTTTTTTTTTACAGTCCCTAGTCTCATGAGTGTGTGTAGGTGGATTTGTGTAGTACATATCCACCACATTGCGATATCTATCATAAATCTCAGAGTTACAACCACCTGAGCACTCGTAATAGACTCACCCACATTACACTGTTCCATGTTTACGTTTACTAAAATTACCATTACGGTTCGCATAATTGTGCAAGTACCGGGATACCACACTGGTATGACTGCTAACATATTATGTAAGAACTGGCCTACAGAGTGCAGGTAGATAATCAGTAATGTAGATATAGATATAATTAATGTTAAACCGACTTAAAGGAATTAATTTTTATAAGCATAACTTATATTGAATATAAAATCGTGTGATATACCACTCAAAAGACAAAACCTATTTAGTCTAATATGATAAAACGCCTATACCATGCATGCAGTAGGCATGCTACATGCAGCAGGTATGGTTTCTGTCACGGCGCCGGCGCTGCGGGGCTCCGGCGGTCCCACGCGAGTTTAACGGCTTCGGCTTGCGGGCCGCCTCGCCCCTCCGCGTCTACGCGATTTTGAATAACACTCTAGGGGTAGGGCAGAAAAGACTACGTGGAGTCGGTTTTGCAGCGAATCGTTTCTGTCACGCCACTCCCGCAGCACGCTCACTTCACTCGTTAGTCTTCGCGCGTTAATGGTCACTGTTCAAACCAAACCTAACCCAAATGATTCACCAACATAGAGGGGACCTGGCACTCCGCTCCGCTCCCGCCTAAACCTTCTAACCTATTAAAACCCATCCAAGTCGGATTGCTTTGAATCGGGGTGTTAACCACAAAGATGGTATCAATATTATATATTTTAAAAGATAGGCCTAATGATTTTCGATTAAATAAACGTTATATCCAATAACGTTATACGAAATAAGTTTTAGAGTATATAAATGTTTTATCTAAAGAAATTATATCAACAGTTGGTATAACTCACGTTTATTATATCTTGTGAACGTTATTGAAATTAAAATATACCAAATAACTTTATATGATACGCACCCTGCTGTTCGATCACAGACCTACAGTGATCTGCGCTGTAAATCAGTGTGAAAACGATGTTGGTTCATACTATTTATAAATCTATAATTTCCTGCATAAGAGCTCGTTTTAATAAATGGCTGCTGAATCATTATCACACTCGAGAGACGTCTGCTGTTGCCCACAAACATCATCTTAACTTACTACTATTATTAATTCGAAAGTTTGTAAGGATGGATGTATGGATGTTTGTTACTCTTTCACGCAACACTGAACGTTTTTAGATGACATTTAGCACACAGATAGTCCATAACGTGGATTAACAAATCGGGCACTTTTTATCCCGGCAGATCGATTCGATCCCGTGGGACGATTACCGAACTCCACGCGGGCTACGACGCGGCAAAAGCTGGTACGACATACAAAAGGCAATCAACAGAATATTGCACTGTTCAAAGTTGACATTTCACCCTTATACATGTAGTACCGTATATCACGCATACCCGTGGAACATTGCAAGCTGGCACATATACCTATTACTGAGAAATTAATCTTATCCGGGTGATGTTGATCTGTGGATAAGCCGAGGTAATCTTGTTACATGAGCGGCTTAATACATGATTATGGGATTGGCGGAATGGATTAGCCGGCTGGGTAAACCTCAATTTTCCCCGTGATATCTTGTTTAAGGTATATGTCGATCCTATCAAGTGGAATCCATTGGCAGAGTTTGTGCTTTCTGAAAGAATAACTTGATAATCTATAAGTATTTGACGACCCGAATGGCGCAGCGGTAGTGAGGCTGCCTTACGTTCATAGGGTTCCGGGTTCGAATCCCGGTAGGAGCAAGTGTTTGTGTGATAAGCATAGACATTTGTTACCGAGTCATGGATGTTTATATGTATAATAAGTATGTATTTACAAACAAAAAGTATCTATGTAGTATATCAACTATCTAGTGTCCACGACACAAGCCTCGTTGCTTAGTGTGGCACTAGATGGCGCTGTGTGTAATGTCCAGCGATATTATATTATTATTATATATTATATTTGTGGTGGAAAGATTACAGGCTTATTTTATGGATGTTGGTTCTTTTAATATCTGCTGAAAATTGTAGACTAAGTGCTATCTATGCACATTTTTCTTTGACTGCCCCGTTGGTCTCGTCGTCGCAAGCGCGACTGCTGAGCGTGGGGTCCTGGGTCAGGCAAAAAGTGCTGTTGGGTCGTTGCTGATACTTTGATCTTGATTTGACCTAGAGGAGGACTGAGATTCAATACGATGTGCGGCTAGCTTAAACTGTCACTAACGTAAGGTGATAAACTAACCTTAATTAATTAATTTATTTATTAAAACTTTATGCACAAGTAAAAAACTGTACAAAGGCGGACTTAATGCCTTGGGCATTTTCTACCAGTCTACCTTAATTTACTCTTCCAATACAAAAGTATCAGTGTTTTTGTAAGCAGTAATATTTTTCTTACAATCTCTTTGTTTACAAGACCTCTTTTAATACAACAATGAATTATAAATATAACAAGTCTGTGGCCACAATAGCCATTTCGTCCTAAAAAAATAACTCGTGGAACAGACCAATCACCAATAGTTTATAGTAATAATAAATTCTGCCAATAAAACCGTTTCTTTCCTGTAAACACGTTTATTGTCACCCTGTCTGGTAGACTAGAAATTATTGCCAACGAATTGTAGGACGTCCTCTCTAGTGATGTGGCATAATTTGGGAACAAAATACCGGTATCAATACCGGTTTTCGTATCTTCCTAGGTTTTTCCTGATTGCGTTAGGATCGGCTTTCAGCCTAGCTGGATGCAGGTGAACACCAGAATTTTATATGAAGCGATTATTATTTATGGATCATTTAAAACTTAACCGAACCTCCACAACCATCTGCAACTTAATATCTCCTTGATAAAGCTGGATAACAAACTTTAGTTCTTCTGACTGCCCGTAACGACAGCCCTGAGCCGGGAACAATTTCTTTACGTGCTTACCGAGATGCGAAGAATACTCGGCAAATTATTGATGGAAAAAAGGTAGTGATCTACGGACCAACCTCGAATAGTGTTGCTCTATCTTGGAGATCGACCCGTGCGGTGGCTTTCGTTTCACTACGATGTTTTTAGATAAATGAAAGTGAGCCATATTATTCTTAACTAGCTGACCGGCGCAACTTCGTCTGCGTAACATTTTTTATTAATGCTCTGCTCCTATTGGTCGCAGCATTATGTTTTAGCCTATAGCCTTCCTCGATAAATGGGTTATCCAAAACTAAAAGATTTTTTAAATTCGAACCAGCAATTCCTGAGATTAGCGCGTTCAAACAAACAAACTATTCAGCTTTATAATATTAGTATAGATTTTAAGTGTCGACTGCCTCGTTGGGCTTCTGGTCGCAATAGTGACTGCTGAGCATGGGGTACTGGGTTCGATTCCCGGGTCGGGCAAATTGTTATTGTGTTTTTCCATCAGGAATTTCTCAGTAGCAGTCGCGGAGTCTGAATTTGTGCCCGGTTAACGGCAATAGGCTCACCCCTATTACATGGGACTTAAACATAACTGGCGTAATTTGGGTGTACTATTACGATTACAGCATGATTTTATGTGTAAAAGATGACACGTTTAATTTGAAACCAGTTACCATAAAGGCAATCAGCAGTCAGCTGTGACAGATAACATCAACGCGGTCACTCGCTCGCCTGTCACCCGCAGTTACAATGACTATTGCAACAACTTCCCCTATCTCGACATCTGACTAGGATGTTTCCAATTGATATGAGCTCTCTACATCACTGGGGAAAATGGTAGTTCGGTTTTCTATAACATTCTTATTATTTACTATACACTTTACATTACTCTACTATATTATACTTATGCCCGCGGCTTCGACCGCGTGGAGTTCGGTTATTGTGCTACGGGATCATACTACCGGGATAAAAAGTACCCAATGTGTTAATCCAGGTTATGAACCACATGTATGCCAAGTTCCATCCAAATCCATTCAGTAGTTTTTGCGTGAAAGAGTAACAAACATTCATACATCCATATAACAAACTTTCGCGTTTATAATATTGGTAAGGATTGCCACCAAAATAAAAAAAAAAATACACACAAATTGCAATATTTAGCTTATGATGTACAACAGCGAGCTTAACCCAGAATTGAGTTTTTTACAGCAAACCTTACTTCGATTGCGAGATTTGCAAAAATGTTCAAAGAATGATTTTTCCATTGAGACAAATATTAAACTTGCGACAGATTTTAATTTTTTTTAAATTTAAAAACATACTTACATTGATGCTCTATTTAAGGATCGATTTAACTGGTACGGATTATCCCTTGCTTCGGTGAAGGAAAACATCGTGAGGAAACGTGCATGCCTGAGAGATATATCTCGACGGTATTTAGAGTCAAGTCAGAGGCCCATGGGCGGCATAAAAACTCTGACACCAGGTTAGACACTAACCACACGATAATACGATTGGCCTACTTGAAATAAATGCTTTGATTTTGATTTTTGATTTTGAATGCAGAAAGACCGGTAACTTTAGGTACCACAAACAAAGTTACGGTACGTCCCTATCTCATCTATTTATTCAGCCTTACACGGCACCTCAGCGATGGAACAAATAAATCACAAATACTTAGTATTGTGACAAAATATGAATTTCATACGAAATTTTCCACACATTTTCATGAGGGTCCGAAGAACTAGGTAAGTAAAAATATCGATAATTTAATCATTTATTAATTTGTTTACGAGAAATGCCTAATGTTGTTTTCTTAGTAATTAAAGATGTTTGTATTCAAGTTGACGATTTCTTTTCGTAGCTTTTATGACGATTGGGTTTCGTCTGACGGTTAAGGTCATGGATGAGTGATTGGGTACGATTCTAGTATGGAATCGATTGGCTTCATTCGTATTATTAGTGTAATGATCAGCCGTTTGTGTCCCACTGTAGGGCAAAGGCCTCCCTGCCCACCTACCACTTATCCCTACCGAGTGCTGTTAGTCGTCAGTCCTTGTGGGAAGAGTCGAGTTCGTCCCGCCATCTCCTTCAGGGCCTAGCGCTTCGCAATTTGCTGCTGTTTGGGACCCATTGTGGTACAGAAAAATATACATACGAGTATACACTTGCTCGAAAAACATAACCCTACTTAGGCAATCGTAAAAATTATGCCTCTAATTTCTAAAGAAAGAGGAGGAAAATTATGAGAACGTAAAGAAATTTTCAATGAAAATTGGTTTGAATAAGATTTGGTATTTAGTTTTTGAGATATGGGACTTTTTCATCAAACTGCAGCAGTAAGTTTGTTTTTGATACACATGATATGAAAAACAGACACATTTAGCTTTGCTGTTGAGTGTAAATATACATATGAATGAGTGTTAATAATATTGTTGGTATGTTGTTTGGTGCTACGGAACCCTGTGTTTGCGAGTACGACTAGCACTTGGCCGATTTTTTATGATTGATAACAAAGTCAGTCGGTCCTCAAAATGTGTGATATTGACGACGCGCGACGTTATAAATTTTTATTCGCAATTTATTGTTGGAAAAGGTACTGCAAATATAATGGGCTTTGCTAGCAAATTTTTTATTAGCAAATAAAAACACCAGATTAATATTAACGGTAAAATACAAAATTTGTGGTAGAAAATTTTGAATATTGTGGTTTTTTTTTAAATTGCTTTAGAAATTGCAATTTTTTATACCAGAAATGAATTCTACGTTATTGATTTATGCGAAAATCATACCATACTTGACCTATTAGCTAAACATGGACAGTTATAATTTTTTGAATGAGCCGGGTGGAGCGTTACTTTAAACAGACCCCTCCGGCGCCAGAGGGGAGGGTCCCGAAGGCTACCGATCTTAATCGGCATATTTGACTCAAGTTATGACGTGCCAGGTTTCATACTAGTATCAAAAAAAGGAAGGTGTTTGACCTAAACACCCGTACTAATAATATCAACCTTATATACACAACAGTTCAGAACATAATAGTATAGCTCAGACAACCAGCAGTTTTGTATGTCTCAAGATTTTCAGCACATAGTTCAGAAATTTATTAGTTCTCCCAGTCTGCAAAATGTTAACTCCAACATTTGAAATTCTTGTACAAACACAAGTGCTACAAAGTTGAAGCATCAGCGCAGCAAGTTGGAACTAGTTAACAAAACAAAGATTTCAATTAACTGCTAGACGCAAGTTGTTCACCGGAGCACCTGACGTTGTTGGCTCGTGGGAATGCTTCGGAATCACTTGGTTATTTGATTATCAATGATAGGTTCAATGTTGAATGGAAATTGACACAAGTCACAAGTACATGTTTCCATGAGGTTTATTTTAGTAAGCTGTTTGCTTCATACGATGGATCTTCTTCTTTATCGTGTGGTTATTATCTAACCTGGTGTCAGAGTCTTTATGCCGCCCATGGGCCTCTGACTTGGCTTTACATGCCGTTGAGCAATATCTCTCAGGCATGCTGGTTTCCTCGCGAAGTGTTCTTTCACCGAAGCAAGTGTTAATTATACAATACGCACATGATTCCGAGAAATCAGAGGTGCTCAATGTATCGCTATCTTGGGCTGTCTGAAGCCAATATTTTACAAAACCGCCTTTCATCCAATACTGCTTATTTCTAACACAAACTTCTACTTCTTTTTCAATAAATATTTTTTTCTTTCCATTTTTACGTTTTTCTTTATCATTAAAAAATCAAAACTTCGTCAACTGTTTTCCGTAGCACAGGACGCTAGAACTCGTTAACCAACAAAGATTTCAATTACGTTCTAGTCGCAAGTTGCCGGCAGTTCAGAGTAACGTTGTTAGTGTAGTTAACTGTTAGCTTTGGAACCGTGGATGTACTTGTGTTGCTATGTGAGGGGTTCACGCGGAATTTGATGGTTGAGGTATATGTGAGCTGAAACAGGGGACAAATTACATTATACGGGGTGGAAGGGACACCGATGCATAAACGTTTACCACGTAACGTACGAGTATTAAGTACATCATTCTGAACTTTCCCACATAGAAATATTTCATTGGTAATTTAATAAAAAAAATTGCTGTTCCATACATTTTAACCGTGTAGGTATTGTAGTTTTGTAGGAAACAGCTGTTTTTTAGTAACCGAGGCGAAATGTCTATGTCTGAGGGTTCAGAATGATGTATTGAATACGTGGTAACCGTTCCACCTTATATTTAGTAACATTTATAGTAAGCGCCAGATAAATGTGTAATAAAGTTCATTGCCCTTTCCTTAATTACTCTGTGTAGTACGCGGACATTAAATTATGAATCGTTTTTCATTACTAATAAAAAAAAGGAAAGGATCACGATAGATGCATTCAGGGCAGCTTTATGTAATTATTATTGTTTTCGGAATTAAGTATGTCAATAAATGTATGTGGGTCAATGACCGTTATTTCACGTTTATGTGGCGCTTACTATAGCTACCTATATTACATTTTAAGTAAGTCCGTAACTGACCTTTAACCACTACGTTTTCAAGGAACCCCTAACTGCAGCGGCAAAGCCGCTGTGTCGCTGAGGTATGTCATTGCGCCCAATCCTAATCACAGACTGCAGTGTCACGACCATTTTCTATGTAATTTGATGAAAAAGTTTCACTAGACATCCAGGGCCATATTGCCGCCCTGTTAACAAAAAATCTTTAAAACATCAGTTCTACCGGCTTCTAGACGCTGCCTGCGCAACTATTCCGTGCTTTATGGAGATGAATAAAGTCAGAAGTATGTTGATGAGTTTGATTACAGCTTTCAAGATTCAATATCGCTTGTAGATTTTCTTCTGACTCAGACACGGCTGGCGAAGCTATTGTGAGCTCTGTGGAGATTAATGAAGGCTGGAGGATGTTGATGATTCTGATTATAGCTTTGAAGATTCAATATCGCTTGTAGATTTTCTTCGGACGGCACGCGGTCGGCGCAGCTATTTTGTGCTCTGCGGAGAAGAATAAAAGCAGAAGAATGTTGATGATTTTGATTACAGCTTTTAAGATTCAATATCGCTTGCAGATTTTCTCAGTCCGTGAGTAGAGGTGTAGCTGAATGACTTAACAGCCGCCATTTTCCAATTCTACCCAAAACCACTGCTCCTAATGGCGAGCTGCCGAGTGAAAGCAATTACTATAAAACGCTCCTGTGGTCATGCGGTCCGTGATTGGTAACCCCTGCCGAGCGGGCAAATTAACTTGTAGTTCAGATTAAAATCTCTTGCCTTTTACTTAAACACACCATTTATTTTAATTACTTAGTTGATTATTTAGTTAGTTTATTTTATGTAAATATTTAGTTTTAATTATTCTTTTCTTTTATGTAGCATTCTTTATGTAGCATTAAGTTATTATTTATAAAAAAAATTGAGTTACTTCGCTGTGTTTTAGTTGAATAATTTGTTGATCTACGGCGGTTTAGTAGGTATAACTTGGTAGAACTGGTTGATTGTAAGACTAGATGAGAAAACAAGTCGTGTGCCCGATTTCCCATCTACCATTAAAATATCTAAGGAGTATCAATAGATGGGCTTTCGGAAAACGATGATATTTCTTATTTTTAACTTTTCCACATAAATAACTTCAAATGATGAGTTCCCATAGTTTCATCTCCTATTTAGCTCCTTCAGGAAATTAATTTAATCAAATGACTCTCACTCTCTCTCTTAACCCTTGTACATAATTTTAAGTTTGTAGATCGTGCGTTGTCTCATCTTATCAGTTAATGTAATTTTTTTACTTAGAATATGATTAATGAAAGAAGATATGGTGTTCAGTTTCTCGCAATGCAAATTACAATCTATTGCTAACTTAGTTAAGTTTCTCTTTAAGTGAACTGTAATTTGTTCTTTGAGAAATAAATGTCTCTAAATCGAATGGATTTGTGTGGAGGCTGATGCTGATAAATAGGCTCTGACGAAGGAGGCTCTGATGAAGGAAAAAATACAGAAAGAGTTATAAAATTTTCAAAGACACATTATTCGCAAAACAATTTTCAGTCACTGTTTAAACATTTTTACGTGAAAACACATGACGATGTGTGTAAACTGTCCCTCAATTTGTTTTTCTCGCGACAGACATCAAAGGTGATTGGATCAAAGAGGGCTATTTATAGCCCCGACATCTGTGAGTCGTATGTGTAGTCCTATTAGATTGATTGCATCGATCGACGCCCTACGAGACACGAGCAGAGGAATGTTGGTAAAAATAATGTTTGAAGGAGTCTTGGCCATTAAAAAAATGGAGCTACAGTCAAATCTCTTTTGTTTGGTAATACTATTTTCCCATGTATTCATGTATGTGTGTAGGTATATACATACAAGGTGTAGTTTTGCAACCTCGTCAAAATTCAGGAGGTTGTCATACTCGTAGAAGACGTAAATAATGAATATAAATTACGGTACCTGGTCAATAATAATAAACGCTGCTTTTTTATTGTTTTAATTTGACACTATTTCAGAATGAACCTCTTTTCAAAAGAGGAGAATCACCCGTTTATCGAATTAACGTCTGCGTTTGTTTGTGTGTGTGAAAGTGCGGTTATAGGGCTAGTATTAGATGGGCCGCGTTTTAATATGGGTGGTGTATACTCGTACCTTTTTGATTTCCGATATTAAGAAAAAAATATAAAAAATTACCTACCCATACCCATTCGGGTCGAGAATCGAATAGTTACCTCCTTGAATTTGACGAGGATGCAAAGCAACACCTTGTATATTGTATGTATAGTTGTCTGGTAGTGGATATTAGCGATAAGACTTCAACTGTAACTACCTTTAAGGGGGTAACGCCAGGGTAGATAATAAATAAAATGTTTATTTCTTCAACTTAAATAACTTATTCTAGTTACAATGGTGAGAATCCTTTTAAGCAAATAGTTTGTTTTCCCCGGGTTATATTATTGTTATTAAGTTTAACAAGTAAAAATCTAAGAAAGAGATGGATACACAGTGTTTTTATGAAAGGCAAAGAAACGCGCTGGGATGTGTGTTATGTGTGAGATGGTGTGGAGGTGAATATATATGTGAGTAGTGGGTGAGAGTGAGTGTGGGAGTGAGGGTTGTATACAGGCAGATGTGGTGATGTTTATGATGTGTAAACCCATATTTGTTGCGGTCGCAAATCATATTTGGATCAACATACAACCCGACGCTGATCTGCAAATTGCAAAAAACCAAAGATAATTTGAATCTCGCAGGCTGTCTTGGCTCTTTGTATGATTAACCATACAAAGAGCCAAGGCAGCAGTTTTATGAATAAAAAAAAGACTGAAGGACCATCATAAAGTTACCAACAATAAGAATAACCATATCAAACACAAACAAAATCGAGAGTTATTGAGAGGAGAAAAGAAATCTAATCACAATTTTATGAAGCACTCCTAATTCACTTACAGGCCGAATCAAATTCAGATAATACACCAATATAATAAAATGATTCAGCGGTTTGGGATTGAACCGTTTATTTATCAAGGAATATTATTTTGTGAGTGCCACCAACGCGGCTCGTGTAGTGAATTACAGCTCGCTTCTTTTCATGTCCTTTTCTTCTGTCCTCCGTGCCTCGGGTAGCACGTTAAGCAGCCGTTGGTCCCGGCTGTCAAGTGTAGATCTTTGACAGTCGTTACAGGTAGTCCTTGGCCCGAAAGTCTGACAACCAGTCTTACCAAAGGGTATCGTGTTACCCAGTACTAACTGGGTTGTGGTGGTTAGATAGGTAGTCACTCCGTGTAAAATACTAGTTTTCAGCTGCATCCGGTTAGACTGGAAGCCGACCCTAACATATTTGGGAAAAGTCTAACCTGTGTGAACTTGGCACACGAGTTTTGGAGTCGCAATCCACTACTAACGTCAATCTATAAGAAACATTCGGAAAAAAAAACAGATTTTTCGCATTTGGGGGGACGATATTTTTTTTTCATTTTTATTTTTTCGGCATTACTACTTACAAAAATAGCTTCACTACTATCCACTACTAATCGAAATCTTCCGAAAAACCAAAAAAAAAAATCCAAACTCGGATGCCAAGTTCACACAGGTAAAAGTCTAGGCAGATAGATATGCCATGCCGTGACCCTCACTGTATTCAGGTGGATGCTAGCGTGACAGCCGAGTGTGGGTTTTTAGGTTCCTTCTCTGTGTTTGGCGGTGTATAATTGGGCATACGAATGTTTCAGTAGCAGCCAGAACTTAAGATTTCTGCCATACAAAAAGCCTCACCTTTTATATATCGGACCTTTGTATATCACATAACATAACATCATGCCTGTAATCCCCGAACGGTTAGGCAGAGGTGTGCCTAATAGTACACCCACATTTCACCAGTTATGTTTCAGTCCCATGTCCCATGGGAGAGCCTATTGCCATCAACCGGGCACAAATCCAGACTCCGTGGCTGCTATTGAGAAATTCTTGATCGAAAAACCCAATAACAATTTGCCCGACCCGGTAATCGAACCCAGCACTTCATGCTAAGCAGTCGCGATTCCGACCATTAAACCAACGACATTGTCTCTGTATATCATTTAGGTGAATTACGGGGTTGATGTTATGTCGTAGATATAATATTATTATTATGCTGCCTTTTCATTATAGGTCTTAGGTTCACGGTATTATGATCGATATTTGGTCAAACGGCTGTAATTTAACTAATTTCATGGTTTAATATTATAGAAGCTGGGACGTCAATTAAACACGGAGATGGATAGCTGACTGGTTTATTCATATTAGCGCATACCCACATTATTAATAACAAAAGTAGACACAATACACACACACACATATACACATACAAAAGCTTTCTTGGAAGTGTGGCAGTTGGCCAAGAATGGATTCAGTAAGCTTCAAGGCTTGGCTTCAACAGCCGAACTGTATATTCATATTGGTTTGTACTGTATCATATAGATACGTCAATCTAATGAGTGTAAAAAGTCACAAAAGAAGCCAAAAGACACCTGCTCTCCAAGTCCGCGCCACTGTGATTTTTGTTTGTTCCAGATCTTACTTTTGAACCTTCTAATTACGTAGATATTTGCGGTCAAAGTTGTGTTTAAATTATGGTCAAAACAGCGTTGAAACGAATGCGGTTTCGACCACTATGTGGAGACTTTATTCTCGACGCTATACTACATTTATATCAGCCGTAGATATAGAGTCTTCGAAACAAGCAATCGTTAAATACTGAACAAATTAAGCTAATCAAGAAATCATGGCACAAAATAGAGCCGGCCTAAACTCAACGGACGAGAGCCCATAAAGATATAAACCACGATACCAGCAAATAAACCGCAATAGGAAATAAGTGTACTATTGGAATAGGTATGTAGCCGCTGCTGCAGAACTGTGAAGCAAAAATCTAATCTCGATTTCTGCGAAAAGTCCCAGCACATTTTTGGGGTCACAAGGACAAAAGACTCTTACTCCAAATGTACGAAAACTGACCGGCATCGTATAAACCCGGCCTAATGAGGGTAATTTGGGAATAGGAGCAATTTAATTCGTATAAGAAACAGATTGTCCCTTCTAAATTGCCATTCATTTTCTAATCAAAGGAATTTATTTAATCTGCCTCAAGCCGAGTGGATTTGCGATCTTCAATCTAATTGCCTGAAGTCTGTTGAAAATGGCATTTTTTATCAAAGAAAAATATTATTAGAACCTGGCCACAAAATTAGGGTAATATGGGGTATATGAAAGTAGCTGAAAATAATATTATTATAGCCTTCTTCATATATAGTTTTCTTCATCGATTGAGCTATGGTAGCTGTCAGCGGCATCGACGGGGGATATTGTTGAAGTGCACAAGTGCTTTTTCTGCGCATTTTCTCTCCCTCGCTCTTATGGTATGATAGAACGGCAATCCGACACGACCAGAGAGAGATCAGGCATAGAACCAATCAAATCAAACATTAATTCGCATCACAATCAATGTGCTTTTCGAGTCATCGTAGTTACGCCGTCACTAACATGAAAATATTACTCATAGACACCTACAATACAGGCTACATTTAATAAATAAACCTATGCTATAATCCGTTAAAAGCTTCACCGTGAAAGAATGATTAAACAAACATTTAAAATTCAGTTTTCCCATATAATCCACACAGTTTTCCAAACCTTGTATTGACTACATTTTATGATAATCGGGTACAGCCGTTGTGGAGCTTGCTCGCAATGTGTAGGCGGTAATGAAAACCGTTGACTCTGGTGTTTACTTGTCTATCTCGTCACGTTGCTCTGCAATGCGACACGGCAGCTCGATGTTATCGGCGATGTGTGGA
Organism: Standfussiana lucernea; assembly: GCA_964057025.1. Taxonomy (NCBI): domain Eukaryota; kingdom Metazoa; phylum Arthropoda; class Insecta; order Lepidoptera; family Noctuidae; genus Standfussiana; species Standfussiana lucernea. The sequence continues at coordinate 7,987,066 of OZ059798.1, read as the reverse complement.
CCTGAAATCGAATTTTAAAGACTTTTAAGAAAAAGTATATAGAGACGTTGTCGGTGTGGAGGTGGGCAGGAGACTTTCATTTATACACTCCTGCTTACCTCCACACTGACAGCACCTCTAAAGTGGTGACCCCGACGTGATCAGTGTTCTGCAGATTCTTAAATATAAAAATGATCGTTTTATTTTGACGGGATACTGGAGTTGGCTGCAAGTCATGAGCTAACTTGCGGCACTTGGAGAACTGTGAGTACGTAGGCAGAGACTTTCATTTATACACTCCTGCTCACGTCCACTCTGACAACACCTCTAAAAGTATTTTTTTTTTAATTAATTAAAAATTTATGCACAGGTATAAAATTGTACAAAGGCGGACGTAATGACTTGGGAATTTTCTACCAGTCTACCTTAGGGTGATGCAGAGACTAGTATGCGCGGTTATAGAAAACAAACTAGAAAATATTTAAAACTAAAATATACGAATAAATACATATACATAAAACAAAATATATAAAGTTAAGAGATATAAACAAGCAAAAATACAACGATTTAATCCTGAGACGAATCTGCCAACTTCTTGTGTACATATGTCTCACGAGCTTTCACTTAAACACTTTTATTTTGATGATATTAAACTTATAAGGAACAGTCAAGGAAAATTGGTCTTGTTTCATACTTGTGGTGTTAAAGATAAGCACGTCTAATCATCGATCTGAGGTGAAAAACACCATGTTTTGGCAAAAATGTTGATGAAGGACAAAGCTCCCAAACCCACTCAATTTCTCTTTAAATTGATTAATTAGTTTTTACTCGTGGGGAAATAGTGATATGTACGGAGCGTGGAGGTCAGTAGGCAGTCGTTACACATAATATAATATTCATTGCATCCAGTAAGACTGAAAGCCAAGCTCATGGTGATCATGTGATCACATGATCACCGCGGCTTCTTCTTTATCGTGTGGTTAGTGCCTAACCTTGTGTCAGAGTTTTGTGAGACCCATGGGCTGCTTACTTGGCTTTTACATGCCGTCGAGAAATATCTCACAGGCATGTTGGTTTCCTCATGATGTTTTCCTTCACCGAAGCAAGTGATAATAAATTCTACAATACGCACATGACTCTGAAACATTGGAGGTGCGTGTCTTGGGTTTGAACTCGAGACCTGTGACGTGGCAGTCCAACGGTCACACCTTTAAACTATAACTGTGTAGGATGCTTCCCTAACATAAGTGATGTCAATGCCGATGTAAAATGTCAAACTTAAACTTAAATGCAGAAAATGTCAGTGAATGCTCAATGGGATAAATCTAAATAAAAATGCAAGTTGTCCGACTCAAACCACGTCTAATTGAACATTAAAATGCATAGAACAATGCAATATGTCAGTGTCAATGCACTGCCAAATGTAGGTCGCGTCCAAAGTGCAAATGCGCGAGCCTACTGGCTAACTTATTGTATTAAATAAATTTTAAAACCCATGTACGTGCACCGTACACACTGCATAACACACACACATGGTGGTTAACACGGTGTAAGTATTAACGACTCTACTTGACACTGTATCTCTATAGTATTTCTTGCGAAAATAAGTGAACAGTGCCTACAAAAATATCACAGGAAGTCGGTGGATAAAAACCTCATTCCATTGATTTACGCCAGGCCAAAGTTCGGCCCAACGCGTTTGGAACAACAGTCAAGACATTTACTACACAGGGGGCGGTATAAATGTTAAGGACCGCGATAAGTTAAAAGTTTACTGCGTGTTTAACGCTTCCAGTAGATTTTATGAACCTTGGAAGTGTCACTGTATTAAATGGAGTTGTGGCTGTGCCAAAAGGCTATAGTCTGGAAGAATGAATTTTTATTTGAAAAAAAAAAACATTTGTGTTAGAAAATAATCATGACTCATTATTGACATAACAAAACATCAAGCATGTATTATTTTATCTTTATTTATTTTTCTGACTAATTTTTACATTTTTAAATATTCCTATACAAAATTAGTATAAAAAACATTTAAAAATATATAAAATAGTAGCCCACCAGCACCGGGAACAGGGTCCGAGCTACCGGTGGTCAGGGCTCTTGAGAGAGGAACCTCCTAACAATATGCGCCGTGTCCAGAAGTACTGCTTTCTGAATCAAGCCCTTGATCCAGCTGCCAAGCGAGAGCCTCCTCAGATGTTGGCGGAGGCTCTTGGCTATTAAACCATTGGCCGACACGACTATCGGTACAATGACTGCTGTACTCACGTCCCACATGTCGACAACCTCGCGAGCAAGATCTAGATACTTGAATTAAACAGTTAATCAAGCAATTAATCAAGCATGTATTACTATTACAGTGCTTAGTCTGTGCGAGTCTCCACCAGGTCTAATCCGTGATCTTTGAAATGTCATACATTCATACTGCATCATCTCCATGTCCTTGTTTCTTATTACGTAGGGTCGGCGCAACACGTTTCATTCGACCTTTCTCCCTTGTCAACTGTCAGGCTACCATTTACCCCTTGTTTCATATCACTCCTCACCCAATAAATTCATCTTTTCATTGGCGTTCCTCCGCCGAGATGGGAAGGTGCCGAGATGGGGCTAAACCAAATCGGTTTGGTACGGTCAGTACGGCTTGTCGTAGTGTTGATTACCCAGGGAGCGCCGCTGTACGCTGTTACCCATCGTCCACCGTGAAAGCTATTTCTATGCAAATCCTTTAGATTATTCTAGCATGATGGCCTAGCTAAAGTAATCACATAGCTTGCTCGAAGAAGATCTTGACTCTTAAATAAGGTCTTTTATGCTGTATAAAGTTTTGATACAGGAAGCGAAGGCTATTATTTTCTTGATGTATAATGTCTCTATAAATAGGAACCAATGTAATTCTATCCTTGTAGAGGAAAAGTAATGTACACGTGTCTCTCATTCACAATCATAGTTCAGCAATTTTCTTTGCAGCATTTATTTCAGTACTAAAACAGTGAATATAGTTATACAATTTAATAATCCTATACAGAGCTCAAGAATCCAAACACCGCTAGATGACAGACATTTTCGCCTTATGTCGACATGATTCTGTGAATTATTTCAATAGCCGACTCCCTCACAATAAATATAAAACAATCAACCAAATTCAGAAGCACATGATCATAAAACGGACATTCAAAAGATAAATAACTTCTGAAATGAGTAGGTTAGTCGCAGAATCACGCCGAGGTTTCCACGAACTTGGGAAATTAAGAAGGTCGTTTCTCGTATTGATGTGGAGGGAGGGTGCGACTTTTCAATTCAGCTGGGTACTGGTGTTACAGAGGAGCCCCGCCCACCGTCGCAACCCCTGAATTCATTCATTCCTCAATCGGGGCTTGCCCGCGTCGGGTGTCGTGACGAATAAGTGCGCGCGAGTTTACGTGGAAAAATATAAACAATTGTTGATCGCCATTTCGAGGTTCATCTTAATTATAGGTAAGTGTTGTATGTTTTTGGGTCACGTTAAGTTATTGTTTTGATTATAAAAACGGCTGACAATGCGGGTTTATTGTCGTGAACGCATGTCTCTGAAAACAGGTTGGATGATGTATCTTTGGTTCGTTTTCGGAATTTTCCATCATGTTTAGGCTGTGACAAAATTGTTAAGTGAGAATGTACTCGTAAGGTTTAATACCTCGTCATTTCTTTGATTTATTACGTACCAAAATATGAGTGCGATGTTTTCATAATATTAGGTACGCACCTCATTGTTTATCTTTTGGTTCTTGACGTTTTTGTCGAATACTGACAACAAGATACCTGGTATTATTATTAACTCTTAAAATTTTTCTCTATAGGTAATTCGTAGCGTCGTAAATGTTTTTATTATGTACACATCTATGTTTATCAACCTACGATCTTTAATTTATAAGTCTAAAGTCTCTTCCATAAAAGTTTTGAGTCAGAATTTGGATGGCAAAAAGAGTGGAGACAGACCAAAGAAACGAAGGATGGACTGTGTGAAGAATGATATGGCTAGAAAGGGGGTGACTGCTGAGGTGACGAGTGATTGAGAAGTATGGAAGAAGAAAGCATGGTACGCCGGCCTCATATAAATTAGAATAAAGGCAGTAATGATGATGATAACATACATGCACAGGATCTTAAAATCTAACACCATATTTTTTACATCAAAATAGATATTTTTTCGAGTCAACCGAAAAACACTTCACATCAACGACCAATTCTTACAAAAATGTAACAAATAATTAAACACTTCGCAACAAAATGTCGCGTGTCTCCGTAACAAAGACAAATAGTTTATTTGTGTCGAAAGCCGTCTGTCTGACACGCTGCCTTTAAAGATTAATGAGCAATAGGTCTGTCGACGCCGTACACGATCGCTCTTGACATAAAGGTCGATATTACATTTTTGAAACATTAATTTTACAAGTGAACGAAGGTCAAGGAGTCTATCCTGTCGCAGGTTTGCTGGAAGAAGTTTTTAAATGAAATAAGCGGTACCTTTGTGCTCTATTCTCTGTATGTGTTTTGTGTGTACATAAATAAAAAAAAGGCTTCTACTCTAGGCTCTGACTCTTTCGATACAGGACTCATGTGAACCCAGTCAGAAAAGAGTGCAATTTTTTTATCTCTATGGCTTCCAACTCGTGGTAGTAGCGGAGACAATAGGGTTTTAATGGGTAACAGTCCAACATAATCCTTTCTGCTCCTCAGACGGAGGGAATCCAAGAGGATTTCTCGATACCAAAAAAAGGCTTAATGGATCAGTGGTACTGTCCAGCTCCTTCTACCTTCTACGAGGCCTTTGCCGAGCAGTTGGATGGTAAGGCTAAAACTAGCCATTAGCAACTTTTACATAATATAACAGCCGCACCCGTCGATTGAAATTCAAGCTACACTTGTCGAGATCGGTCCATGGATAGTTGACCATCCATACGTTGAAAGACTCTTTGGAGAGCACGTTAAGCCGTGACTCAAAACTTTTTGGGGATTCTGATTACACACAAGCAGTGAATATCGTGTTACCAAGTTTAAAAAAGATGTTATAACTAGAAATCTATGAAGAATCGCGGAACATACATACATGGGGTATTTTCGGATACCCCTGGGTATGAGGTATATTTTTTTATGACGTCACTATTTCTACCACCTGTATGATTGGCAAGAAAGAAAGAATTGTAGGAAAATTAGACTGTAACTGACAAAATGCTGTTTTTTAGACTTCTTCAAAGCCTGTCGATAGCAATTTAAATTGAGTTGGACCAGAATTTGGTTACGAGTTTACTGCGATGGTGTTAATGGGCTTATAATTTATGACTTAGGATTATTGTCGATAAACATTTACGTGACCAAACCCTGGCGTTTATGACCGCGGGCAACTTCGACAGTTATTGTAATATAACATTTGTGACTTCACAGCTAAGACTTAATCACAGAGAGGAAAACGCGCATTGATTGGAAACATGCTTACTCGCTGCGTATTGGCGATTTTGCTATAGTATTTCTTAATTCAGAAATAAGAAATACTGTTATAGGTACTGATTCAATGTTTTTATAAATTACGTGATTAAATAAGAGTGATAAATAAAATTGTTCATGGAGGGAGAGAGAGATGAAAACCGAAGAAAATTTGGATGGATCGTGTGAGGAATGATATGAAAGAAAAACTTTTTTGCAAAAAAATAACCGACTTCCAAAAAAAAATCCAAAAATAACTTTACTTTTGGAAGTCAGTGGCAAGAAAGTCAATGAAACAAACAGTAGTCACCGACTTCGTGTTTTTTTTTGGAAGTCGGTTATTTTTTTGCAAAAAAGTTTTTATATTACCCTTTTTATTTAGTTATCGTATCACACACAAAGCCTTCTCAAGTATCATTTTCGCAATTTCTTTACTTGGATATCATATTTTTATCTGGTATTTTGATTTAAAAACCAAACCACTGAACCGATAATGATAAAATTTCTATGGCACCAATCGGAAAGTATATCCTTTCAGATAAAAGAAGAATTTTTCAAATCGGTTCATAAATGACGAAGATATGAGGTAACAAACACAAAAAAAACCACACACAACCGAATTGAGAACCTCCTCCTTTTTTGATGTCTGTTAAAAAAGGATTAAATGAATGAAGGTGTTCCGCCGACCCCAAGTAACACGAGACAAGGGCAGGAACATGGATAATGATGATATCACGTAACACTTATATAGCGAAGGTTATTTGGTATCTGAATTCTGAATAGTTTAAATTCAGCAAACAGAACCATTTTGATTCCGTCAATTACTGCAAAATGAATCCAGTACAAACCGTTACATTAAATTGAATAGAAACGTGACGGCAACCCCTAAAAGTAACCCATAATATGAAATAAAATATAATAGATAGCCATAAATAACATTCAATTACCATGAAGTCAATACTTTAAGTCAACATCAACATAAATATCTTATTCTATCGGTACCTACTCTATGTTTTGTAACCTTTCGAGTCTATTACGCCATATATGGAACTTATGATCCGTAATAGAAAACACATTACCCTCCTAAGTCGGGTAAAAATTGGGTTAAATGTTATCGAACGCTTACTCAAAGGTTGAGAAAATTGTCTGTTAAGTTACGCCTACAGTTCTGCTTATCTACAATTCTACATTAAATAATCGAATAGTTTTCATTATTCAGTAGGTATGTACGGTTGACCGCGGAACGTCCATGCGAACAAATTGACATTGATAGCGTAGTTCAAGTTACCTAAGGCCAATTGTGTTCCCGCACTCCAGCCAAAAGCGACGAGGAGGAACATCGTGTGGTTTTAGCCAGGAGTCAGTCAGACCCTCTGGACATCCATCGAGGACTTAGATCTTCTTAACTTCACCAAGGATTTTAATATGGTTTTCCACATAATGCAGATAAATTATTCCGGAACCGAATATAAAGTAGATAAATCTTGATAATTTGGCAAGTCGCCAAAACCATGCGACGCAGAGGCCAGTTACTAGTTGTCATTATGAGGCAAAATAATGTGGGTTTTTTATTGATTAATTATTATTTGAAGCATTTTAAGGACTATGTCACTATTGATTTTCTAAACTCTCAATTTCAGCGTGTTAGACCGCGAAAGATTTTCGATTCAGAAGATCTGTTTTCCCTGTGTACTTAGGTTCCTGTAAACAAAACAAAATATTTAGTAGGTAAGATTGCCAGGCCATCGTCGTAACGCTAACTGTACCTTCAGCGTTTCGTTTTCCGCATCCATGCATATTTGAATCCAATGCGTGCCGATAGCGAATACCATAGAGCTCAGAATCCCAAGCCGGCATCCACTTAACATTAATGTGTTAAGTGGATGGCATCCACTTAACAGAACACCACTACCACCACTTAAGAGAACAGTGAATATTTTGTAGTGTTACTATACTACAGACTATTCACTGTTATTTTTGCATCACTGTTAAAATCACAGTGATCTTTATTGCTGTAACTATAAGGTCGATGTAGGGCAATCTTCAGGTTTTGCCGCGCTTGCCTGGGTTGGTCCGTAGATGGGCGACCACCAATGAATTACCGAGTTTCCTCCGTGCCTCGGAAAGCACGTTACGCGTTACGTTCGTAAGTCCCAGCTGTCAATTGTAGATCTTTGACAGTCGTTTCTGGTAGTTAGTGGCTCGAAAAAAACCGCAATGGCGGGGCATTGCGATTGTTTTTCGAGAACATAAAAACATGCCTTTTGGCATCATTTCTGTTATTACACCCATTATAAGTGTCATAATAATATCTAGTAGTGAACGTCTCCGTCATAGAGTGAAGTAATATTTATGGTCTCCGTGCTCTGTGGCGGGCGAGTAATAAGCGTGTGGCGCACCCGACAATATTGAAAGTCCATTAGGTAGGTACCTGCGTAAGGTCGGCACCTGTCCTTCCAACGGGTCCTTTCACGGGCTTCTTATTGTTTATTAATCGAAGGCTACTTTGTTAATTAACTGTACTTGGTTTAAATAACAGGTAACCATAGTTTGTCCTCTGTTTTATTATTTCCTTTTATTTTATACCTACTCTACTTCTGACTGTCTCATCGGTGGAGTGGTCGCAAACACGACTGCTGAGCATGAGGTTCGATTCCCAGGTCGGGCAAATTGTTATTGGGTTTTTCCATCAGGAATTTCTCAGTAGTAACCACGGATATTTGTGCCCGGTTGATGGCAATAGGTTCGGCCTCCCTATTACATGGGATTTAAACATAACTGGCGAAATGTGGGTGTACTATGAGGCACACCCCTGCCTAACCCTTCGGGAATTACAGGCGTGATATTATGATATCTTTCATACCTACTCTGGTATCTGACCTACATACGCAGGATTTGTTAATTAATTGCTAGCGAGTATCGCTAGTTAACATTAGCCGCCAAAGAAACGATGGATAGACTGTGTGAAACTGGATAATCTGAAAGGTGGTGTTAAAGGGTGTACAAGATGGCGGCTAACAGGTACGTAAGGTACTAGACAAACTATGGAGACCCCAATTAAATTGGATTAAAGGCAGGAGAAAAATGAATTGAAGCGTATTTAAAAATGGTTAATGGTAACAGTTAAATTCATAAACTGCTCCAAAAAGGAGATCTAACTGAAATTTCACTATGGGTATAGTAATATTCCAAGCGATGCTGTACTTTCACCCTCTCGTGTTTCATCTCTATCAATTGGCACAAAGTAGCTCCAACCACTAAAAAAACCAGCAAAAAATAACACTCATTGCAATTTCGTTTTTCACTCCCTTAAAAACGTCCTTCAAATTATCAAAACAAATGAAAACCTACCTTATATTAACATAACAAATAAAGTATATAATTCGTCAGCATCGCCACATCCCTGGGGTGCAAAGAGCCCCAGTTTGTTCAGCTAATGACTTCTTTTGTGGGGGCTTCGAACGCATTCATTCCTTCGGCGGGGTGCCTGAGGCCCCCAGCGCGGTGACGACGTTGAACAGTAGGCTAGATTTGTATTTCTGGGTGTTATGTAGACTTCTTCGAATAAAAAAATGAATTATTTTCATTCCAATTACGAATCTACTTATTATGGAATTCATTCATTCACTCTCAGCATTCAGTGGCCCGAAAGTCTGACAACCAGTCTTACTAAGGGATATCATATTACCCAGTACTATCTGGGTTGTGGAGGTCAGAGAGGCAGTCGCTCCATGTAAAATACTGATATTCAGCTGCATCCGGTTAGACTGGAAGCCGACCCCAACATAGGAAAAGACTAGGCAGGTGATGATTGTGAGCGATGTACAGCCTGAACTGTTGGCTCTGTGCATGAAGTTTTTATGACGAAGGTAAGCATTATTGCAAATCCCTAAACAAATTGAAAGTTTTAATCGAAGTTTGTCTTTATCAGTCACATGGCTTGTATATAAGACATACATAAGCAACGTATTTGGGAACAATAATATGAACAGGATTGCCGCAGAATTAAGTTGGAGTAGTTTCTTTTTGTTTATCTCACTATATTTGTCGGCGCGACCTCTTTTCTGGACTGTCAATTGACATCTTGTCAACGTCAAAAACGAATACCGGGTACTGGGAGGCGGCCATCTTATAGAATACTGTCAGTTAGCTTTGGATCACAAGGAAGCGCACGCAACCACGTACTCGGTAGACGTACTACTTCATTAAATCTAACTGATCTATAATTATTTTGTGAAAAATTTGATTGTACTGTCAATAACTTTAAATAGAGTAACTATGTCAATTGCTATTTTATTGGAATACGTCCTCCATACACGTCAACAAGAACATGGAGAACAACTTCGATAAAAGTCGAAAGACTTCATATATTTTGTTTTATGTATGTTTATACATGTACAGTTTTTTTTTCTGTAATTTTCTCTGCATCACCCTAAGGTAGACTGGTAGAAAATGCCCAAGCCATTAAATCCGCCTTTGTACAGTTTTATTTGTGCATAAAGTTTTAATATATAAATAAATATTTCTTGCGAAGGTTGAACTTTCTAACCAAACTTTTTCATTGCGTATAATCCCTGATTACATTAGGAGAAAGTTCATCTTTAATATAAGTTTTTGAGTTGAAACAGTTTTTATTTTGGCACGAAATTCGAGTTAAATCAAGAAGGGCTTGTTAGAAAGTGCGTGTTTAATTTGTTTTATGATAATTACATAAGTTATACTTAGCACTTAACTTAAGTCGAGTTGTAAATAATTCGACGATCTTAATCAGTTCTAAGAAGAAGGTATTGAACAGTCATCTACTTAATGTTGTGTGGGCTATCAGATTTTTTCTGAAAAAACATTTCATCATTGCAAAACCTCGCTCATTACTCGCTCAGCTTATCGCAGTACCTTGCTCATACAACACTTTCAATTTCAGCCTACGCTGTAAATTTTTATCATTATTATCATAATATACCGAGAATGATGGAAAAAGTATGTTTATTTACTGTTTTATGAAAATGAGCTATACGAGAAAGTGCTTTTAGCTAGATTACATGTACCTACTTTATACATAATGTGTTATGATTTAAATGCGGCATGGGTACTCTACAGGTTAATGTTGCTGAGTGTGAAGAAGTATCAATCCAATTTACCTTACACTTAAGACCAATTTCATCAATAAAGCTGACCTCGATTAACGTCTAAACGCGAAATTGATCAAGACTAGTCAGCATCATGATTGCAACGAAACAGAGACACTGGCAGCTGTTGAACGCGTTTAGAAGTGTTGAAAGCGGTCAGTTTCAATGGTGAAATCGGCCTATATTCCTTAATTAAAATACCTTCATGATTTAAACTTTCTAGTTTGACATTTCTGATAAAAACTGTAACGGTGCTCCTTCATGGATATATATTGCCTGCCATGTCTGACTATTGAGACGCAGTTCCTTGACTTCGCTCAAAGTCAAATTCTTAAATTAAATAAAAAAATATATATCAATATTTCCTTCCAACACTAAGTTCAAGTATATACATATATATATATATAGAATTACAGCTAGTATAAATAGCCTATCGGCCACTGCTGGATATAGACCGCCCTGGGGCTCTCTACTATAAATAAATAAACATTTATTTCAAAATCACTTCCATATTTGTTAATAACAATGTGGAGCAGTGATAGCCTAGTGGTGTGACCGTTGGACTGCCAAGTCATAGGTCTCGAGTTCGAACCCAAGACACGCACCTCTGACTTTTCGGAATCATGTGCGTATTGTAAAATTATCACTTGCTTCGGTGAAGGAAAACATCGTGAGGAAACCAGCATGCCTGAGAGATATTTCTCGAAGGCATGTAATGCCAAGTCAGAGGCCCATGGGCGGCATAAAAACTCTGACACCAGGTTAGACACTAACCACACGATAACGAAGAGAAGAAGTAACAATGTAGACTTATAAACTAGTGTTAGTAACATTAATTATTCTAAGCTGCGTGAGGCACGCCGATCCTGGGAAATGTCTACTTGACTGTGTGCAGTCGTACAATATCCTGGCCACCGCTTTCTGCATCCAATCTATCCCAGTCACCATGCGGTTTATCTTGCTGTTATGGGCTGTACATTATTGCCAAGACACTCAAAGAGAGTGCGAGAATTTACATAGTAGCTCTCACAAAGGCTCGGTGTTCTTCGCGTGCTCTCCGTCACATTTCGGTGTTTTGCGAGAAGTCTTGTGAGAGACATAGAGAGACCTTAAGACATCTCATACTCTATACGTGATCGCAACTTCAGGAATCGTTTGCTCTATAGTTTTTTCAAATGTTGGCTTGCAACATCTAACGTACAATTTCAGGTATCACTGCGACGTAGACGACGAATGGTCTTGACTGTATAATGCGCAGACCGTCATTCGCAGCTAACTTCCGAGCCGCCATAAAGTTTGAACTGAACTATACCATCCGCTCCAGAACGTCCTCATATGACACAACCTTTGTTTTATTTTATATCCTTCTGCATTTTCCTATTCTGGCTTTGTCTGATTTTTAATGTTCCCTCTTTTTCTCCCTATGATGTTCTTGATGAATGCTGAGTAGCATTTACATATATCTACCATAACACAGGACTCGACTTTGTAACCCTGACATTGACAAGTGCGTGGTACACAGAGATTCAAACCAAGGTTTTAATTTTACAAGCCTCGACAGTAAACTCGTCTCAAGCATGCCAAGTTAGCATGTTAGCATGTCTAGTGTGCGTGACTCCAGAACCTTGGCCGTCACCACTTGTTATATTTGCGTTTTTCATGACTTTTGAACTCCCGGAAACCTGATTTATTTACGATTTAGTTAATTGTGTTACGTTGTTCTTAATCTTAGTTTAAGGACGAAAGGATTGTGCGTTTCAAGGACTGGGAAGTTGAAATTTAAATATAACACCACGGCTGTTTTCCCTGAAGGTTTAGACAGATGTGTACTTGTGGGTGTAAATACACCCACGCCAGTTGTGTTAAGTCCCATTTAATACATCTCCACGGTACACAAAACCAGACTGCGTGCTGTTACTCACAATTCTTAATCAAAGAAAATTTTGCGGTGATGAAATAAATTACGCAAGGAAATGTGTCGATCTGGGTTCGCACCCACAACATACGACACGTAAATCCGTTACAAATATGCCGAAACAGTTTCACTTAAGAAAAAAAAAATACAATGAAATCTACAAAGAAGTTCATGAAGTCGCCAACGAAAACAAGCTACATTTTTCTTTACAGCTTCTAGGTGCAAAATAAGAGAGGAATTTTCTCAACATAAACTCTAAGGAGGTCAAACAGGGTTTAATGTTACAGGCAACGACGGTTAGCGACAACTTGCAATATACTCAGCGAAACTTTTCGCAAAATCTTTGAAATAAAATTATAAAGTTTTCATTCGAAGAGTTACTTATAAAGTTTAGCTATGTGGCTTTTAATTACCCGACTGACCCAGAAGAAGGGTAATGTTTTTCGCGCGTATTTATACAGTATGTTTGTATGTCTGTTCCATTGTGACCTCGGAATGAACTGATTTGGATAGATTATACGTCGTTAGATACGTCATGGTGGCGCATAAAAAAAAATGGCCGCCATATTGTGGAGTTCGAATTACTTTTTCTTCCAATCCGTTGAGTGAAGGTATAAAAATGAAGGGTCTTACAAAAATATATAAATATAACTTATATGTTTAAAAGTAATTCGAAACGACAAATTGTAATATAAAAAATTTTATAATAAGAAAAGTTAAATCGTTTGCGAAATCTTTATACATTACTTAACTAAAAAGCTGGAAAAATCCAACTGTGAAAACATAAACTGGTTTTACTTTTCCACAGCCCGACTTTACCCACTGCTGGGTGTTCACCTCTCTTTGCTTGTGCCAAGCTCCACGTTCTTGTGACAGCCTCAATCAGGCTCCACCTGCCATGGTAACAATGTCGCATGCCCATGTCGCCGCCGGACAATCAACACTTCTCTTTCCAGCCCTTGGAAGCCACAAATAATAGGTTGATTATGTTATACTATGACGTAAACGACACACCTCATGACTCGCAGTAAGTCGTATTAAAGTCGGTAATGATAGGGGGCGACCCAACCCTCAGTGTCATTCATAAAGACAGCCGGCGCAAAAATTATAGTGTTTACGGGTCATTAACGGAATCTGTTACCATGAGCTCAGCATATGATTATTGACTTCGCAGCGCAGAAACAATTGTTTTTCTTTCTAACCGACAAAAAGTAGTTTAAATTCCTGTCGTTCCAGAATAATACTGAACTTAATATGGTAGGAATTTGCACTTCGGTTTCCCATACATACTGTCTAATCAGAATCTTATCTGGTTTACTTTAACAATACTCGCCCCGTGTTGCAAGACTACTACAGGACTTAAGTAATTGTCGAAATATAATAATAAAGAAAGAAAGAAAGAAAAAGTATTTATTAGTCTCGGACTGGACAAAACAAAGTGGTGACTTGACAATAAAACAAGATTTTAAAAAGTAAACTTAAGAACAAATTTAAATAAAACTAACTAAACTGGTCCTGTACGAGGCCAAAAGGCCCCCATCTCAGCATGGTGCTGTAACATTAAAAAAGTCACAGCGCTGGTATTCTGATAGGGCCCAAAGTGATGCCACGATCAATTAATAATAATAATAAATAAAGTGTATAAACGAATAAATACATAAGGTATAATAAGTGTAAAGCACACTCAGAAAAAGAAAACACCCTACAGACCTAATAGGCCTAATAGGGTAATAAGTACCTACTATACACATATAAACAGACCTAATAGGGTAATAAGTACCTACAATACACATATAAACAGACCTAATAGGGTAATAAGTACCTACTATACACATATAAACAGACCTAATAGGGTAATAAGTACCTACTATGCCTAACTCTTGAGAGATTACGGGTGCGATGTAATGTTGTATGTTGCGTTTAACGATAGTTTCGGAATAAAACAGTGAAAAATTTGACAGGATTTTCTGCTGAACCGATGCAGATGATGCGAAATAATTGGATATAATTACGAAAAATTATACACAATTCCGAAATGCCTAGGAATAATGTACATGATGTGACGTGTGTATGTACGTGATATTTGTAATAAGGTTTGGCATAAAATCTATCTGTTCTGCGTAAATTAATGACGTGTGATTAATTCTGTTGGTTGTGGAAAATCGGTCGCTAATCCAATTTATTCGGCCTAGTCTAAATGTGGTCAAAAACGTAACGGTGTGTAGTTATGTACTTAATAGATAAAAAATATAATATTTTATGATTAAACTAATTGGTACGATTTCAACAGAAATAAAACAAAGGGCATCTATGTATGAGGATTTTCATACGTAGAAAAAAAGGCAGGAAATAAATCTCAATACTCAAGTCTTTATTGCATTCCATATGTATTATATAGATGGTGTAACAAGGTAAAAGTTCAATATGGACCCTGTCGGGCACAGCAACACTACAACCTTGACAATTGTCTAATGTTACAACTACAGCAAGAGCTCAAGCAAGCAAGTTATTATGCCCTAGACTCTAGCCGGGTAGTAATATTGTACTCAAAATCATTATAATTATGATTTTCTAACCGCAGTATAAAAGGCTTTCAAAAATAACTCCACGGTAGGTACCGACTGTTTGCAATAAAAAACTGACACCTACATGTACGTAGATACACTCGCTGAAAAACAAAAGCCACGCCTGACTGCAGTTTTAATACCCACACGTTCAAACTGATTCCACGTACACTCGAACAAGCGCTTTGGTGTATAGGCAGCTTACGTACTTTGGTATATATGTTGTGTGTTGAGTAGTCAATTCTTTCATTTATATTTATCAAGATGCGGAGGAATACTTTGACGCCAAGTGTTCTACTGTCGTCGTTGTATACATATATATTATGTATGTAGGAACTTACTTTTAGTCTTAATTTTTTTATGATTATTTTATTGCTATTTTCGGTTTCGGTCTTCGTAGGTCAGTTTTGGGTGATCACTGAAAATCAGCGCAGTGCTGTGGGTAAAAGTTTTCTACTTGGAGTTGCCTGCTTTTTCTGTTCTGTGCTTATAACTTATTTTTACTGATAATTGATTAACTACTATCTTTATTACGTTATTGTGACAATAAAACAAGTTTTCTTTCTTATATGTTTATTACCTACTCATACAAAAAAAAAATAACCATCGATAGTGTAGTAGAAAAACGAATATTATTGTTTGTACACCAAATAGCTTGTTCTTCTATACATTGAAGATTAATAACGTAAACTGCGGATTTTTCCTTTGTGTGCCCCGCAATGTACATAAAATGTGGTTTTGAATTAAATTCTTTGCGTTTTTTGGTGTCGCATAAAGTCGGCTAGTAAATGCCGAGGTTCAGCTACATTTAAACTCGTATTTTATTTAACTAGACTTGAGCTTATCTTAGGCACAGAGGTGCGCCTAAGATAAAAAAAAAATTCAAAGGAAAAATTTTATTTTGTTTTTTAATTTTTGAAGAAAAATGGACAATTTCGTTAGAAAGGTTTGGGTATGAAAGTGGATTGCTATAATAAGAGTAGAGAAATATCAAATAAACCAAGAATGTGTGAAATATGATATGAATAGAAAAGAGATGACCCATATGAATAATAAGAGAAGTATTTAAGAAGATATGCCACGCCGGCTCTAAATAAAGTAGTTTGAAGACAGGAGCATGATGAAAATTATGTTTTTCTACATTTTCATTATAAAATATCAGCCGACCCGCGCAACTTCGTCTGCGTTACATTTGTGTTTGATGCTCAACTCTTATTGGTCGCAGCGTGATGGTATATAGCCTATAGCCTTCCTCGATAAATGGACTATGCAACACTAAAATAATTTTTCAATTCGAACCAGTAGTTCCTGAGATTAGTTCGTTCAAACAAACTCTTCAGCTTTATTATATTAAGTATTAGTGGCATCGTTCTTTGTGTCTCTAAGGACCTAATTCTTCATACAATGCCCAATTGATTTCACCTAGCAATGACAGACTGCCAAATTTAATTAAAATCCCGGTCGGCTAATTCAATTATGTACAATTCGTCGTTGAAGTTTTAACACCACGTAAGTAAAAAAGAACAACTTTACAGGAAAATGAAAAAACTGCATAAATTATACAATACCATTTTGTAACTTGTGTTCACTTCAAATTAGATAAAGACGTTGCTGGTTTCTTATTAACTGAAACAACGCGTCTTCCGATTCTCTAGCACACGGCATCAAAAATCAAAAACGACAAAAATTGACTTATGTGTTACTTACCGTCGGTTAGAGTAGAACATTGAAGAACCATTCTGTCCTAAGCCAAAGATTTCTTATTATGAAGTACCTATTTTTTATATAAGGGAAAATCAAAGACATTCCAAACAATAAATTCTTGAATGTCTTCCAGGAAAATTATTTCATATTCCCTACAGCAATTGAAGAAACTTTTCAAATTATTGTACATAAGCACGAGGGGTAGCCGTGTATGTTGTCGTCCAATCGATATCGGCGATATATAAATAATTTAGTACTTAACGTCACGAATAGAACAATTCTTCTGATAAACTATTATTTTAGTTATGTCAGATCTTAAAGGTGATGAACAGATATTCATAGACAGGCAGTAATGAACGCAAACCCTTCGATTGTGCGTGAGATGTCTAGATTGTCATTGTAGCTAATATATTATATTTATAACTAATAAAAACATAAAGCGTTAATCAATACAATAGTAAAAAATCGGATTGTTATCGCGATCACACAATATTTTTTTGGAAGCAAAACGTTAATTGGGTCAGTGTTAATGTCATTAATTGTGCTTTTAAAAAAGGAGGAGGTTCTCGATTCGGTTGTATTTTTTTTGTATTTGTTACCTCATATCTTCGTCATTTTTGAACCGATTTGAAAAATTCTTCTTTTATCTGAAAGGATACAGTTCCCGATTGGTCCAATAGAAATGCCATCGAAATCGGTTCAGTAGTTTGGTTTTTAAATCAAAATAGCTGGAAAAAATATGTCATTCCAGTAAAAGAATATGATACTTGACAAGGATTTGTGTGTGATACGATAACTAAAAAGGGAAAAAAAAACAATAAAAGTGGAAAATATGCCAAAAAAGTCAATGAAACAAACAATAGTCACCGACTTCCGAAAGTAAAGTTATTTTCCACTTTTTTGTGTTTTTTTGGAAGTCGGATATTTTTTTTTGTTCTTCGTCTTTAACGTAATTATAATGATATTGTATGAAACTCAAATATAACTGGCGCAAATTAATGAACCCAAATAGCGTCCCCAATAGAGTTACTATATATTTATTATTGTTTACAATTAAGTAAATTCGAACAGTACGACATAATATAGGACACCTTATTTTACCCGTGAGTACGGACACTTCTGTGGTTTCTGTCTACCCCCATGGGAAAAAGTGAGTTTATGTATGTATGTACAGATACTAAGCGAAGTCACGGGGAAAATAAGCTGCATATGTCGGCATAGGTACCTATTTTCATAACAAAACAAACATTCAGTGACCCCCAAGTAATAAATCGAAAGAACTCTCGAACGACCCCTAAAATAAACCCAATCTGTAACAAAGTGTAGCTTCAATTAACAAGCAATTACTCTCTACAGATGGTTCCCTAAAAAACACAAGGTAAAACGGTAAAGTAATAGAACTCCTAAGTAACATTTCTTACCACAAGATAAATCAAAACTCTGTGTAAGCCGGTGCCCTCAGGAAAGTGATTTATAGACGAATTTTCATTTAAACTTTTAGAGTATGAACAACTTTTGAACTCCTGCTAAGAGCTCGATTTCGAATTATTAGGTTACAGTCAGACCAGGTCGGGTAGACAGGACCGAAGATCGTTTTTTAACCGACTTCAAAAAAAGGAGGAGGTTCTCAATTCGGTTGTATGTTTTTTTTTTTTTTTTTTTTTGTGTTTGTTACCTCATATCTCCGTCATTTATGAACCGATTTGAAAAATTCTTCTTTTATCTGAATGGATCTACTTCCCGATTGGTCCCATAGAAATTTCATCAAAATCGGTTCAGCAGTTTGGTTTTGAAATCAAAATAGCTGGAAAAAATGTCATCCAAGTAAAAGAAATTGCAAAATTGATACTTGACAAGGATTTGTGTGTGATACGATAACTAAAAAGGGTAAAATAAAAACTTTTTTGCAAAAAAAAACCGACTTCCAAAAAAAACACTAAAAAAGTGGAAAATAACTTTACTTTCGGAAGTCGGTGGCAAAAAAGTCAATGAAACAAACAATAGTCACCGACTTCCGAAAGTAAAGTTATTTTCCACTTTTTTTTGTGTTTTTTTTTGGAAGTCGGTAATTTTTTTTGTTCTTTGTCTTTAACGTAATTATAATGTTATTGTATGAAACTCAAACACAAATGGCATAAATTAATGTACCCAAATAGCGTCCCCAATAATAACTCTATTGGGGACGCTATTTGTGTTAATTAATTTATTATTATTTACGATTAAGTAAATTCGAACATATAGGACACCTTACTTTACCCGTGAGTACGGACACTTCTGTCTTCTATGGTTTCTGTCTACCCCCATGGGAAAAAGTGGTGAGTTTATGTATGTATGTACAGATACTAGGCGAACTCACGGGTAAAATAAGCTGCATATGCCGGCCATATGTAGGTACCTATTTTCATAACAAAACAAACATTCAGTGACCCCCAAGAAATAAATCGAAAGAACTCTCGAACGACCCCTAAAATAAACCCAATCTGTAACAAAGTGTAGCTTCAATTAATAAGCAATTACTCTCTACAGATGGTTCCCTAAAAAACACAAGGTAAAACGGTAAAGTAATAGAACTTCTAAGTAATATTCCTTACCACAAGATAAATCAAAACTCTGTGTAAGCCGGTGCCCTCAGGTAAGTGATTTATAGACGAATTTTCATTTAAACTTTTAAAGTATGAACAACTTTTGAACTCCTGCTAAGAGCTCCATTTCGAATTATTAGGTTACAGTCAGACCAGGTCGGGTAGACAGGACCGATGATCGTTTTTTAACCGACTTCAAAAAAAGGAGGAGGTTCTCAATTCGGTTGTATGTTTTTTTTTTTATTTATTTTTTGTGTTTGTTACCTCATATCTCCGTCATTTATGAACCGATTTGAAAAATTCTTCTTTTATCTGAATGGATCTACTTCCCGATTGGTCCCATAGAAATTTCATCAAAATCGGTTCAGCAGTTTGGTTTTGAAATCAAAACAGCTGGAAAAAATGTCATCCAAGTAAAAGAAATTGCAAAATTGATACTTGACAAGGATTTGTGTATGATACGATAACTAAAAAGGGTAAAATAAAAACTTTTTTGCAAAAAAAAACCGACTTCCAAAAAATACACTAAAAAAAAGTGGAAAATAACTTTACTTTCGGAAGTCGGTGGCAAAAAAGTCTATGAAACAAACAATAGTCACCGACTTCCGATAGTAAAGTTATTTTCCACTTTTTTTTAGTGTATTTTTTGGAAGTCGGATTTTTTTGCAAAAAAGTTTTTTTAGTATCAGTAATCGTCATCTGCCTAGCCTTTTCCCAGCTATGTTGGGGTCGGCTTCCAGCCTAACCCGATGTAGCTGAATACCAGTATTTTACATGGAGCGACTGCCTATCTGTACTCCACAATCCAGTTAGTAATGGTTAATACGATACCCCTTGGTAAGACTGGTTGTCTGCCTTTCGTGCCACTACCTATAACGACTGTCAAAGATCTACAAATGACAGCCGGGACCAACGGCTTAACGTGCTTTCCAAGGCACGGAGAAAACTCGGTATGTAATGGGTGGTCTGCCATCCGCAGGCCAACTTAGGTAAACGCGGCTTAACCTGAAGATTGATCCGAGTGGCTCTTATTATTTAAAAACGAGCTCCTCAGTATCACTCCTCAGGTTTTAGTATCAGAAATATGGATCATACAAAGTGTAAACGGACCCTTCACGAAGCCGTCAACCAAGCATGCTGTATATTAAACTGAGTAACACAGCGCAAAAATGATTGCTGGGAAACGACTTATTACTGGTAAGTCAGTTAGGTTGATAGCATTAATTAGTGTTCGTGTGGAGTGTATCGAATTTTTTTAAGGACTAGCTTCTGTCCTCAATTTTGTTTTGAAAAAGACTTATCCGAAAGCACTCGGTAACAGTGGGTTTATTCCTGACTGCCACCACCAGTCTGCCACCAGCGGTGGCAGACGCCACTTAAATTAGTGGAATCCGCCACCAGTGGTGGCAGACTAAGCCAAATCGGCCAAGTGCGCTCTACATACAGTGAAGGGTTCTGTAGTTGGGATGAATATTTACGACCGCACAGTATTGATTAAATCAGTATTTCGTATTACACCGAAATAAACTATTCAAACCAAGTTATTGTAGCTCCCATTGGTGAAACAATATTCGAAATTAGATGATTACAAAGCGCTGTGCTTCCACATTTATCGTGCAACCGCCAGTCTGTGGAATTCACTGCTGGCTTATTTCCCGGTCATTATAATCCAGATTTCTTCAAAGTTCGAGTGAGTCTGTTTCTTCTAGGCACGCGTGCTCCACCCTAGATTGCGTCATCGCTTCACATGACTTGCGGCCAAACGCAAGCCTATTTAGTGTAAAACGTGTAGTTTCAGGGATCACCTCCTACATCCAAGATTACAATTTTTTAATCTTTATATAGTTGATTACAACTTACCATACAAGGTCACTTAGCTAGATCGTAAAGCGTTCTTGCAAGCAAAAACCAACAACTAATATTACGCGCCATCGATCTGTATTCTGTCTTTAATACTACGACCATTAATGTTCGCTATTCATCTCAACATATAAATTGATGGTTATTAAACATAAACCTAGCTATTAAAACGCTCCGAGTTCCAACGATAATGGTATCAATGTACGGCAATTATTTTGTCAATAAACTTTATTGATGTCGCGCACACACGTAACATGTGTTTTATTTTACAGTTTTTATTTTTATGCTTATAGTCTAGTGGTTACCGAAAGTAATGCTGAGTATGAGGTTTTGGGTTCAATTCCCAGTCCGCAGTGTTATTGGGTTTTCTATCAGAAATTTCTCAGTAGCAGCCACGGAGTCAGGATTCGTGCCATGTTGATGGCAATTCCATCCCTTTTTCTTTCCCACAGATCAGCTATATAAATCCTGCAACGTGTTGACTGTTCGCCAGCTTTTCATTATGCACTTAGTATTAAAACAGCACACCATGCTCACGTACAATGCTGACAATACTAACAAGAGACGGAATGATATAGTATGCATTTCTAATGCAGCCTCCAAACATGTCTTTGTGGAAAGATTCTTTTCATTTTTAGGCCCATTTCTGTACAATAGGTTAAATAGAAAACTAAGTATCTATAAGTTAAAATTATTTTAGCTGTAAAAAATCCATATGTATTTTTCTAAAAACCACCTCTTATGCGCAGACAGAAGATTTACTTGCTGTCTGTAAATAATCCGCGAACACGCTGTTTTTTATTTTTATGTAAGTTTTAATTTTAGTACTTTACACTTTATTTTTATTTTTACTTTTCACTTAATGTTAATTTTATTTATTTTAAGTAGATGTCTACTTGCACTTTGTAGCCTGAGACACAGGTTCAACCTAGTTCAGGCAAATAAGCAACTGTGCTCTATTTTAATTGTTGTGATATTTTATTGTAACTGTGCACCTTTTTATAAAATAAGCGATTGATTGATTGATTGATTGATTGATTGAATTGGTTCGACCTCTATTACATGGGACTTTAATCTAGCTGGCGCAATGTGGGTATTCTGTAGAACACCTGTGCACAACCCTTCTAGGATTATAGGCGTGATGTTTCGTTAGTCTTTATTTATGTCCTTCAAGTGAAACGAATAAAGTTACGATTTCAATCACGATTCGGAAATAAACTTGGAATAACGCAATGCAATTTGCTGAAGTAAGGCACACGTGTCACGAAGTAAAAATATTAGTTACTCTAACTAAGTATTTCTTTTATTATGACTACTACCTCAATTAGAAACTAAATTAAAATAATATTTATGGTCTAACTATTCATACACGAAATATTTTCAGAGAATCCTCTAACGGTTATAACTAAGCCATTTCAATAAAAAAAATTAAGTATATTTTATATAAAATAAATAATTTAAAATTACTTGAACCAAAAAAAAAAATACTGGCTCTTTATTTTTCAACATCCATTACGCTTGATTAATACGCCATATTTACCTGAAAATATTTCGTGTATAAATAGTTAGACCTTACATTGACATATTGTGTAGGTGTCTATAGTATGAACACTTTAAGTGTGCTGTTCAAAGTGGCGTTGCATGTCAAGAAAATTTACATCGTACCGTATAAATGCACCAAGTTTGACATAAATGTCTAACTTGGTGCATTTATTTAGCTCTGTGTTTTCCAGATAAGTTGGTTGAAGTGTACGTTGCTTGTTGTATAAGTATTTACAAATGAAATAATCTACAGCGACAGGCGGCAATGTAATCTGAACCGCTTTCATAAAGTTGCGCAGAAACCAGTATTGTCTTTGCGGTCAGACATCCGGGGTTACAGTCGCGTGAAATGGTTATTTTGGGGAAGCTTAGTGCCATCATTTGAAGGTGATTTATTCCGTCGGCTCATACTGGATAGTCTACTGTTAACTATCTTTAAAAATAACATAATATAACGCAGCGCCTGTAATCCCTCAAAGGTTAAGCTAACACTCACATTTCGCCAGTTAGAGAGCCAACCAATTGCCGACCATAAACCCAGACTCCGTGGCTGTTACTGAGAACTTTCTGATGGGGAAACCTAATAGTATTGGGCGGCTGCTGCAGGTGTGAAAACCTCAAACGGCGCAAATACAATAGCCTCATTGGTAGCTATGTGTTTGAGCCGTTTGGGGTTGAAACACTAGGGCCATGGGGTCCGAGTGCGCACCTACTCTTTCGGGACATTGCGAAGCGGTTGGTTGACACATCTCGTGACCAGAGGGCTGGCCTATTTTTGGGTCAAAGAATCAGCATTGCTATTCAACGTGGCAATGCTGCCAGCCTTTTGGGCGCTATTCCTGCTGAGATAGGGGGACCTTTTGGCCTCGTACAGGACCAGTTTAGTTTACTTTTTTTTAAATCTTGTTTACTGTCAAGTAACCATTTTGTTTTGTCCAGTGCGAGACTAATAAATACTTTTTCTTTCTTTCTTTCCTGTTGACAGCGATGTGGACGAATTTTTTGACGCCCTTTAATACTTTTCTTCTTTGATCTGTACATATTTGTATTATTATTTTAAATTTATAAAAGCATAGTTTTTTGAAGTATTTCTTTTGACCACGTCGTAAAAATCTATCAAGCCATTGTCTCTCAAGGCTGACAATAACTATTTCTTCGAACTGTAAAACTTTCCCTATCACTAAAACAATCGAACCTTAATCCTGAAACTTTTTATTTCAGGCACTTTACACGTACGACTTATTTGTGTCCGGGATTTTTCTGTTGACTCTTTTAACAGGATTTTCTTTGGGAGTTGTAGGTAATATTGGATATAGAAAAATGTGTTGAAAGATCCATCTTGAATTTATCTAGTGCACAAAACTTTGAGGGCACGTGACAAAAAGAGTGCGAATCTGTCAATCCTATTGGTTGATATCACAATACCTATCCGTATCAGCTTTGGCACATTTCGTTGGCAAGGCACCCTAATGTTCCATAATGAACTTTTAACGGAAGATTTCAGTTCGCAAATGTATAATTTCAACGGCTTCGCGTAATCATCTCTTCATTAGACAACAATGGCTCTTCATGTTACATCATTAACTCTGTCTGGAGTAATTCGATCGGCGCAAAATTTATCTATAATTATTTGTAACGAATTTGTTAAGTTATGTAATTAGAGTTACTGAATGATGAATTTAAATGTTGATGGATGGAGCGGGAGAGGAAGACTAAGGTTTCGATGGATGTACTGTGTGAGGAATGATATGTATGAAAAAGGAGTAATGATAACGTGGTGGTTGACAGAGTAGAATGGAAGAAAAAAACGCGTTGCGCCGACCAACTCCAGGTAACATGGGACAAGGGCAGGAAGATGATGACAAAACTATGAGGGTGCTTGAAAACACAGAGACACACAAACAAAGTATGTACATATGTCGAAAGAGTTACGTAAAGATGCTACAAATAACTGAGTCAATAATTTTTCTCACCCTTTTTAGGGTTCTGTAGCCAAATGGCAAAAAACGGAACCCCTATGGATTCGTCATGTCTGTCTGTCTGTCCGTCCGTATGTCACAGACACTTTTTTCCGAAACTATAAGAACTATACTGTTGAAACTTGGTAAGTAGATGTATTCTGTGAACTGCATTAAGATTTTCACACGAAAATAGAAAAATAAACAATAATTTTTGGGAGTTCCTCATACTTAAAACTGAAACTCAATTTTTTTTTTCATCAAAACCATACTTGTGGGGGTATCTATGGATAGGTCTTCAAAAATGACATTGAGGTTTCTAGTATCATTTTTTTGTAAACCTAATAGTTTGCGCGAGAGACACTTCCAAAGTGGTAAAATGTGTGTAACTTCTAAAATAGGAGAATGAAAAAACAAACAAAAAAGTACATTACCATGCAAACCTCCACGTAAAATTGGTTTGAACGAGATCTTGTAAGTAGTTTTTTTTTAATAATGAATGCGATTACTTGCTGCTACGGAACCCTTCATGGGCGAGTCCGACTCGCACTTGGCCGCTTTTTTTAATTATTCTTTTAAATGCAGAAGCAATTCTTTTTGTGTGTCATGATTGATATTAATACTGACTGACTGATTGTCTCGTCGATCTAGCGACCTCAGCAATAACTTGTGATACCTGGGTAACCTTGGTTCTTGGTTCAATTTCTAGGTCGGGCAAACACTTATTGGGTTTTTTCATCAGAAATTTCTAAGCCTACGTTTGTAGTCTGCATTTTAGATGCGGTTGAGTGTATTAGACTTTTCACCTACTGCAACAACAGATTCTCACTGGCAAAATGTGGTTGTACTATAGCGGCAATTCTAAACTTTTGGGCGATTACATGTGCGATATATGAAGATGTTATATTATGTGCTATCAATATGTGTCACATCTGTGACTTTGATAAGTTTCGTCGGTTCATCTACTTTGACCCTGCAAAGTGTAATAGATACAGGGTGGATGGGACATGGCACCAATGGCACCCTAACCAAACACTAACCCTCCCCACAAAAAAATTATGATCGGTAATTTAAAAAAAAACTGCTGTTCCATACATTTCGACCGTGTAGGTATTGAATGTTGTAGAAAACAGCTGTTTTTTTTTATAACCGAAGAAAAATTTCGATATGGGGGGTTCAGAACGACGCACTGAATACGTGGTAATCGTCGGTGTAAGAGACACCTCGCTAAAACCCTGTATTTCACCGATTTCCACAAGACATGTGAGATAACACCAGCCACCTCCAAAGAGACACACAAGTCGGGATAACCTTCAATGACGCACACTACAGCTGATTTACAATTCTGTTTACCTACTTACTAGCAGAAATAAAGAACTAACACGAGGTCAAGAAACGCACGATTTATTTCCATGTTTGTGTCTAGAAAGGCTAGGTTTATGTGTTTGTTTGTCTGTGATTTTATATCTTGTAAATAAGCGTGCTGATTTTGATTCGGTTATGATTTTTGTATGGATGAACTTAAAGGTGTTTTAAATCAGTACGTATTAGTATGTAGTAGACCTATGCAATCACTTCTACAGCGTTTCGTGACCGTATAA
Organism: Standfussiana lucernea; assembly: GCA_964057025.1. Taxonomy (NCBI): domain Eukaryota; kingdom Metazoa; phylum Arthropoda; class Insecta; order Lepidoptera; family Noctuidae; genus Standfussiana; species Standfussiana lucernea. The sequence goes on along the minus strand of OZ059798.1, from coordinate 7,960,772 downwards.
CGACAATAAGGTTGTCATAAGTTTCAATAGGGTTGGCATAAGCTTGTCGGGAGCATAAGGCCCGGACTCTACCAAAGCAGAGACGTGCTGAGATGTGCGAAGCGGAGACGAGATGCTTAGGAGCTAGGGTGTACCCACCGAAGCTGTGCGGAGATGCGTAGGTACTGGCTAGACCAGAGCAGAGATGTGTGAAAAGGCTACTCACGCCCACCGCACGCCGCTCACGTCTTTTCGTTTCTGCTGTGCGCCGCTGCCGACAGTAGAGGCTAGCTTAAACAAAATGAAACATCTGCTCTCATCTCTACTCAACCGTTTTCACCTAAGCGGACACGAGAAGTGTGAATAACGAAATTCCATCGGTGGTTTGCAGCACATCTCCTCTCCTCTAGTCTCGTCTCCGTTTCGGACCTTAGTCAATCCAGTACATTTTCAGTACATTTTCTGACCTTTCCGTCATCGTAATCTATGAACAGAATGTCACTTCGTCTGGGATCTCAGATTTTGGTTGGCAAGTTTAATTTTTCCAGTACAGCAAGTAAATTTTATTTTTGAAATAACTAGCAACATTTCACTTCGGTACACACTCCTTATATTTATTGCTAACCCTCCCAACTCATATAAATTCTTTTGTTTAAGAGTGGGTTTACTGCCAGACGTTTTTGGGTTATATTTTATTGCCGTCCTCCACAAAAATGTGACCTTCCAAAAGTAACAAAATTCAGGTTTTATTAAAATTCTAGGTAGCACTAATCTCTTTGCTATCCTATGCACGTACCGACAATATTCATGTGTATATATAGGTTAAAACAGGGTCGCTTTCGGTGTCTCTGTGTGTAGTTTGTGTTGTCGCTTAGACTCTCTAAACTACGCAATAGACTTTGATACGGTTTTCATAAACATTTAGCGCGTTTATTCAAGAAGGTGTATGAGTATGAAATATATCATATTAAACTTAAATAGAGTACAGAAAACTCGATGTTTTGATAACATGGTGCCGCAGATATGTTAAACAGGAGCGGCTCGCAAATATAACCTTTTTCTATTCTTTTATTTCCATGGGGAAGCTAAAAATAAATAAATAATCTTTTATTTGCAGACCTGAGTCCATATTGTTAGTAATGACATATTATTAGTAACACATACAATCAACAAGTAAATCACAATAGGGAGAATTATATAATAGAAATAAATCAAACTAGATGCCCGTATAGATACTTAGAGCCGACCTGTGTGTGTAGTCTCACCCATCGGCCAAGCATCGGGCAGTTCCACCGGTCACTCAATGTCCTCAACATATGAGTCAGGCCCTGCACCGTTTGTGCTCCTTTTTCTTAGCATGTCAATGGCAACCTAAATTGAGTCAGTCCAGAACTGAGCCATGAGTTTGTCGCCCTCAAGAGCGTCCATCAGTTCCTTTAATGAACAAACAACTGGACTCACAGGATGCAATATTAAGCGCCCTATCGTTTGTGGAACAGCACCACACGGACACTCCAGGGCAGAGTTGGCAATGGAGCATGTTTTCCTTGCAGCGGCCAACCTGGGTCCGGAGGAAAGTGATTTATAGACGAATTTTCATTTAAACTTTTAGAGTATGAACAACTTTTGAACTCCTGCTAAGAGCTCGATTTCGAATTATTAGGTTACAGTCAGACCAGGTCGGGTAGACAGGACCGAAGATCGTTTTTTAACCGACTTCAAAAAAAGGAGGAGGTTCTCAATTCGGTTGTATGTTTTTTTTTTTTTTTTTTTTTGTGTTTGTTACCTCATATCTCCGTCATTTATGAACCGATTTGAAAAATTCTTCTTTTATCTGAATGGATCTACTTCCCGATTGGTCCCATAGAAATTTCATCAAAATCGGTTCAGCAGTTTGGTTTTGAAATCAAAATAGCTGGAAAAAATGTCATCCAAGTAAAAGAAATTGCAAAATTGATACTTGACAAGGATTTGTGTGTGATACGATAACTAAAAAGGGTAAAATAAAAACTTTTTTGCAAAAAAAAACCGACTTCCAAAAAAAACACTAAAAAAGTGGAAAATAACTTTACTTTCGGAAGTCGGTGGCAAAAAAGTCAATGAAACAAACAATAGTCACCGACTTCCGAAAGTAAAGTTATTTTCCACTTTTTTTTGTGTTTTTTTTTGGAAGTCGGTAATTTTTTTTGTTCTTTGTCTTTAACGTAATTATAATGTTATTGTATGAAACTCAAACACAAATGGCATAAATTAATGTACCCAAATAGCGTCCCCAATAATAACTCTATTGGGGACGCTATTTGTGTTAATTAATTTATTATTATTTACGATTAAGTAAATTCGAACATATAGGACACCTTACTTTACCCGTGAGTACGGACACTTCTGTCTTCTATGGTTTCTGTCTACCCCCATGGGAAAAAGTGGTGAGTTTATGTATGTATGTACAGATACTAGGCGAACTCACGGGTAAAATAAGCTGCATATGCCGGCCATATGTAGGTACCTATTTTCATAACAAAACAAACATTCAGTGACCCCCAAGAAATAAATCGAAAGAACTCTCGAACGACCCCTAAAATAAACCCAATCTGTAACAAAGTGTAGCTTCAATTAATAAGCAATTACTCTCTACAGATGGTTCCCTAAAAAACACAAGGTAAAACGGTAAAGTAATAGAACTTCTAAGTAATATTCCTTACCACAAGATAAATCAAAACTCTGTGTAAGCCGGTGCCCTCAGGTAAGTGATTTATAGACGAATTTTCATTTAAACTTTTAAAGTATGAACAACTTTTGAACTCCTGCTAAGAGCTCCATTTCGAATTATTAGGTTACAGTCAGACCAGGTCGGGTAGACAGGACCGATGATCGTTTTTTAACCGACTTCAAAAAAAGGAGGAGGTTCTCAATTCGGTTGTATGTTTTTTTTTTTATTTATTTTTTGTGTTTGTTACCTCATATCTCCGTCATTTATGAACCGATTTGAAAAATTCTTCTTTTATCTGAATGGATCTACTTCCCGATTGGTCCCATAGAAATTTCATCAAAATCGGTTCAGCAGTTTGGTTTTGAAATCAAAACAGCTGGAAAAAATGTCATCCAAGTAAAAGAAATTGCAAAATTGATACTTGACAAGGATTTGTGTATGATACGATAACTAAAAAGGGTAAAATAAAAACTTTTTTGCAAAAAAAAACCGACTTCCAAAAAATACACTAAAAAAAAGTGGAAAATAACTTTACTTTCGGAAGTCGGTGGCAAAAAAGTCTATGAAACAAACAATAGTCACCGACTTCCGATAGTAAAGTTATTTTCCACTTTTTTTTAGTGTATTTTTTGGAAGTCGGATTTTTTTGCAAAAAAGTTTTTTTAGTATCAGTAATCGTCATCTGCCTAGCCTTTTCCCAGCTATGTTGGGGTCGGCTTCCAGCCTAACCCGATGTAGCTGAATACCAGTATTTTACATGGAGCGACTGCCTATCTGTACTCCACAATCCAGTTAGTAATGGTTAATACGATACCCCTTGGTAAGACTGGTTGTCTGCCTTTCGTGCCACTACCTATAACGACTGTCAAAGATCTACAAATGACAGCCGGGACCAACGGCTTAACGTGCTTTCCAAGGCACGGAGAAAACTCGGTATGTAATGGGTGGTCTGCCATCCGCAGGCCAACTTAGGTAAACGCGGCTTAACCTGAAGATTGATCCGAGTGGCTCTTATTATTTAAAAACGAGCTCCTCAGTATCACTCCTCAGGTTTTAGTATCAGAAATATGGATCATACAAAGTGTAAACGGACCCTTCACGAAGCCGTCAACCAAGCATGCTGTATATTAAACTGAGTAACACCGCGCAAAAATGATTGCTGGGAAACGACTTATTACTGGTAAGTCAGTTAGGTTGATAGCATTAATTAGTGTTCGTGTGGAGTGTATCGAATTTTTTTAAGGACTAGCTTCTGTCCTCAATTTTGTTTTGAAAAAGACTTATCCGAAAGCACTCGGTAACAGTGGGTTTATTCCTGACTGCCACCACCAGTCTGCCACCAGCGGTGGCAGACGCCACTTAAATTAGTGGAATCCGCCACCAGTGGTGGCAGACTAAGCCAAATCGGCCAAGTGCGCTCTACATACAGTGAAGGGTTCTGTAGTTGGGATGAATATTTACGACCGCACAGTATTGATTAAATCAGTATTTCGTATTACACCGAAATAAACTATTCAAACCAAGTTATTGTAGCTCCCATTGGTGAAACAATATTCGAAATTAGATGATTACAAAGCGCTGTGCTTCCACATTTATCGTGCAACCGCCAGTCTGTGGAATTCACTGCTGGCTTATTTCCCGGTCATTATAATCCAGATTTCTTCAAAGTTCGAGTGAGTCTGTTTCTTCTAGGCACGCGTGCTCCACCCTAGATTGCGTCATCGCTTCACATGACTTGCGGCCAAACGCAAGCCTATTTAGTGTAAAACGTGTAGTTTCAGGGATCACCTCCTACATCCAAGATTACAATTTTTTAATCTTTATATAGTTGATTACAACTTACCATACAAGGTCACTTAGCTAGATCGTAAAGCGTTCTTGCAAGCAAAAACCAACAACTAATATTACGCGCCATCGATCTGTATTCTGTCTTTAATACTACGACCATTAATGTTCGTTATTCATCTCAACATATAAATTGATGGTTATTAAACATAAACCTAGCTATTAAAACGCTCCGAGTTCCAACGATAATGGTATCAATGTACGGCAATTATTTTGTCAATAAACTTTATTGATGTCGCGCACACACGTAACATGTGTTTTATTTTACAGTTTTTATTTTTATGCTTATAGTCTAGTGGTTACCGAAAGTAATGCTGAGTATGAGGTCTTGGGTTAAATTCCCAGGTCGGGCAGTGTTATTGGGTTTTCTATCAGAAATTTCTCAGTAGCAGCCACGGAGTCAGGATTCGTGCCATGTTGATGGCTATTGGTTCGACCTCTATTACATGGGACTTTAATCTAGCTGGCGCAATGTGGGTATTCTGTAGAACACCTGTGCACAACCCCTCTGGGATTAAAGGCGTGATGTTTCGTTAGTCTCTATTTCTATCCTTCAAGTGAAATGAATAAAGTTACGATTTCAATCACGATTCGGAAATAAAGTTGGAATAACGCAATGCGATTTGCTGAAGTAAGGAACACGTGTCACGAAGTAAAAATATTATATTTCCACTTACTTTATTTACTTATTTTATTATGACTGCTACCTGAATTAGAAACTAAATTAAAATAATATTTATGGTCTAACTATTCATACACGAAATATTTTCAGAGAATCCTCTAACGGTTATAACTAAGCCATTTCAATAAAAAAAATAAGTATATTTTATATAAAATAAATAATTTAAAATTACTTGAACCACAAAAAAAAATACTGGCTCTTTATTTTTCAACATCCATTACGCTTGATTAATACGCCATATTTACCTGAAAATATTTCGTGTATAAATAGTTAGACCTTACATTGACATATTGTGTAGGTGTCCATAGTATGAACACTTTAAGTGTGCAGTTCAAGGTGGCGTTGCGTGTCAAGAGAAATTTTCATCGTACCGTATAAATGCACCAAGTTTGAATTTTTTTTTTTAATCTTGTTTTATTGTCAAGTTACCATTTTGTTTTGTCCAGTGCGAGACTAATAAATACTTTTTCTTTCTTTCTTTCCTGTTGACAGCAATGTGGACGAATTTTTTGACGCCCTTTAATATTTTTCTTCTTTGATCACTACATATTTGTATTATTATTTTAAATTTATAAAAGCATAGCATTTTGAAGTATTTCTTTAGACCACGTCGTAAAAATCTATCAAGCCATTGTCTCTCAAGGCTGACAATAACTATTTCTTCGAACTGTAAAACTTTCCCTATCACTAAAACAATCGAACCTTAATCCTGAAACTTTTTTATTTCAGGCACTTTAAGCGTACAACTTATCCGGGATTTTTCTGTTGACTCTTTTACAGGATTTTCTTTGGGAGTTGTAGGTAATATTGGATATAGAAAAATGTGTTGAAAGATCCATCTTGAATTTATCTAGTGCACAAAACTTTGAGGGCACGTGTCAAAAAGAGTGCGAATCTGTCAATCCTATTGGTTGATATCACAATACCTATCCGTATCAGCTTTGGCACATTTCGTTGGCAAGGCACCCTAATGTTCCATAATGAACTTTTAACGGAAGATTTCAGTTCGCAAATGTATAATTTCAACGGCTTCGCGTAATCATCTCGTCATTAGACAACAATGGCTCTTCATGTTACATCATTAACTCTGTCTGGAGTAATTCGATCGGCGCAAAATTTATCTATAATTATTTGTTACGAATTTGTTAAGTTATGTAATTAGAGTTACTGAATGATGAATTTAAATGTTGATGGATGGAGCGGAAGACCAAGGTTTCGATGGATGTACTGTGTGAGGAATGGTATGTAAGAAAAAGGAGTAATGATAACGTGGTGGTTGACAGAGTAGAATAAAAGAAAAAAACGCGTTACGCCGACCCCAGGTAACATGGGACGAGGGCAGGAAGATGATGACAAAACTTTGTGGGTGCTTGAAAAACACAGAGACACACAAAAAAAGTATGTATGTCGAAAGAGTTACGTAAAGATGCTACAAATAACTGAGTCAATAATTTTTCTCACCCTTTTAAGGGTTACGTAGCCAAATGGCAAAAAACGGAACCCCTATGGATTCGTCATGTCTGTCTGTCTGTCTGTCTGTCCGTCCGTATGTCAGAAACACTTTTTTTCGAAACTATAAGAACTATACTGTTGAAACTTGGTAAGTAGATGTATTGTGTGAATGGCATTAAGATTTTCACACAAAAATAGAAAAAAATCAACAATTTTTGGGGGTTCCTCATTCTTAGAACTGAAACTCATTTTTTTTTTCATCAAAACCATACTTGTGGGGTATCTATGGATAGGTCTTCAAAAATAATATTGAAGTTTCTAATATTTTTTTTTTCTAAACCTAATAGTTTGCGCGAGAGACACTTCCAAAGTGGTAAAATGTGTGTAACTTCTAAAATAAGAGAATGAAAAAACAAAAAAAAGTACATTACCATGCAAACTTCCACGTAAAATTGGTTTGAACGAGATCTAGTAAGTAGTTTTTTTAATAATGAAGGCGATTACTTGCTGCTACGGAACCCTTCATGGGCGAGTCCGACTCGCACTTGGCCGGTTTTTTAAATTATTCTTTTAAATGCAGAAGCAATTGTTTTTGTTCTGTCATGATTGATATTAATACTGACTGATTGATTGTCTCGTCGGTCTAGCGACATCAAGAATAACTCGTGATACCTGGGTAACCTTGGTTCTTGGTTCAATTTCTAGGTCGGGCAAACACTTATTGGGTTTTTTCATCAGAAATTCCTAAGCCTACGTTTGTAGTCTGCATTTTAGATGCGGTTGAGTGTATTAGACTTTTCACCTATGCAACAACAACTTCTCAGTGGCAAAATGTGGTTGTACTATAGCGGCAATTCTAAACTTTTGGGCGATTACATGTGCGATATATGAAGATGTTATATTATGTGCTATCAATATGCGTCACATCTGTGACTTTGATAAGTTTCGTCGGTTCATCTACTTTGACCCTGCAAAGTGTAATAGATACAGGGTGGATGGGACATGGCACCAATGGCACCCTAACCAAACCCTAACCCTCCTCACAAAAAAATTTAGATCGTTACTTAAAAAAAACAGCTGTTCCATACATTTCGACCGTGTAGGTATTGCAATGTTGTAGAAAACAGCTGTTTTTTTTTTCGAAAAATTTCGATATGGGGGGTTCAGAACGACGCACTGAATACGTGGAAATCGTCGGTGTAAGAGACACCGCGCTAAAACCCTGTATTTCACCGATTTCCACAAGACATGTGAGATAACACCAGCCACCTCCAAAGAGGCACACAAGTCGGGATAACCTTCAATGACGCACACTACAGCTGATTTACAATTCTGTTTACCTACTTACTAGCAGAAATAAAGAACTAACACGAGGTCAAGAAACACACGATTTATTTCCATGTTTGTGTCTAGAAAGGCTAAGTTTATGTGTTTGTTTGTCTGTGATTTTATATCTTGTAAATAAGCGTGCTGATTTTGATTCGGTTATGATTTTTTTATGGATTAACTCAAGGGTGTTTTAAATTGGACTGGTGTCGCAGCGTAGTACGTATTAGTATGTAGTAGACCTATGCAATGACTTCTACAGCGTGTCATGGCCGTATAACGACAATAAGGTTGTCATAGGTTTCAACAGGGTTGACATAAGCTTGTCGGGAGCATAAGGCCCGGACTCTACCAAAGCGGAGACGTGCTGAGATGTGCGAAGCGGAGACGAGATGCTTAGGATCTAGGGTGTATCCACCGAAGCTGTGCGGAGATGCGTATTGGCTAGATCAGAGCAGAGATGTGTGAAAAGGCTACTCACGCCCACCGCACGCTGCTCACGTCTTCTCGTTTCTGCTGTGCGCCGCTGCCGACAGTAGAGGCTAGCCTAAACAAAATGAAACATTTGCTCTCATCTCTGCTCAACCGTTTCCACTAAAGCTAAGCGGACAGGAGAAGTGTGAATAACGAAATTCTATCGGTGGTTTGCAGCACATCTCCTCTAGTCTCGTCTCTGTTTCGGACCTTAGTCAATCCAATACATTTTCTGACCTTTCCGCCATCGTAATCTATGAATAGAATGTCACTTCGTCTAGGATCTCAGATTTTGGTTGGCAAGTTTAATTTTTCCAGTATAACGAGTAAATTTAATTTTTGAAAAAACTAGCAACATTTCACTTCGGTACATACTCCTTATATTTATTGCTAACCCTCCCAACTCATATAAATTCTTTTGTTTAAGAGTGGGTTTACTACCAGACGTTTTTGGGTTATATTTTATTGCCGTCCTCCACAAAAATGTGACCTTCTGAAAGTAACAAAATTCAGGTTTTATTAAAATTCTAGGTAGCACTATCCTCTTTGCTATCCTATGCACGTACCGACAATATTCATGTGTATATATAGGATAAAACAGAGTCGCTTTCGGTGTCTCTGTGTGTAGTTTGTGTTGTCGCTTAGACTCTCTAAACTACGCAACAGACTTTGATACGGTTTTCATAAACATTTAGCGCGTTTATTCAAGAAGGTGTATGTGTATGAAATATATCATATAAAACTTAAATAGAGTACAGAAAACTCGATGTTTTGATAAAATGGTTCCGCAGATATGTAAAGTGGGAGCGTCTCGCAAATATAACCTTTTTCTATTCTTTATATTTCCTTATGGAAACTATAAATAAATAATCTTTTATTTGCAGACCTGAGTCCATATTGTTAGTAATGACATAAAATAAACTTATTAAATTATTATTAGTAACACATACAATCAACAAGTAAATCACAATAAGGAGAACAATATAATATAATAGAAATAAATCAAACTAGATGCCCGTATAGCTACTTAGAGCCGACCTGTGTGTGCAGTCTCACCCATCGGCCAAGCATCGGGCAGTCCCACCGGTCTCTCAATGCCCTCAACATATGAGTCAGGCCCTGCACCGTCTGTGCTCCTTTTTCTTAGCATGTCAATGGCAATCTAAATTGGGTCAGTCCAGAACTGAGCCATGAGTTTGTCGCCCTCAGGAGCGTCCATCAGTTCCTATAATGAACAAACAACTGGACTCACACGATACAATATTAAGCGCCCTATCGTTTGTGGAACAGCACCACATGGACACTCCAGGGCAGAGTTGGCAATGGAGATTACATTTGAGCATGTTTTCCTTGCAGCGGCCAACCTGGGTCCGGAGTCCATTTAAAGACTTCTAGGTCAGCTATGGCAACTCGTGTCTAGGTCGGAGATTTTCAGCAGGTGGAAAGAATGGGTGTGCTCCTGAATAGTATGTCAGCAGTCATAACAGTATGACACAACGTTATTGACATATCCTGGTAGTTGCACAATAAAGCGAACCGCCAGTGGACTCGAATTAATTACCCGTTGAGACGTAATGGTTATTTTAGTAACCGTAAACATGGGACAGGGAGTGAAGTGTGGGCGGGTAACATTTAACTTAGATATAGTACAGAAGATCTAGTGAAAGACGATAATGTCCGCCTTTTATGATTTTGATTTGACAGATTGAAAACATGAGTAAGCAAACAAGCAAAAGTAAAACAACCGCGAATATAATTCATTTCCAAAATCGAGGTTTTTAACACATTGCGGGACAGACCGCCTTTTGATATGATCTCGGTATATCGTTACGTGACAGTACGGCTAAGAGCGGTGAACTTTATTTCATGTCATTTGGAACACCTTCGATAGCCGTTGCTTGCCCATAACATTCCTAGGAAGCACATGATCTAGTGTCACATCACTTAACTTCATTCGTTTGTGGGTGTCACGGCAAACTCTTTTCAAGTAATTTTTCAACACACACATACCCAGTGCTTATGCTCAAAACGAAACATTCACACCGCCGACAGGCGTAGATTGAGCCGTACAAGTACAGTGATGTTGATATTGAGTGTCACGGCGTATGCGCCACCGGCGTTTCGTCGCATCGCTGGGTGTGGTTTGTGATTTATACCTATAGGCGTCCACGTCTAAGGCCATATTTGTCGTATCAAAAATTTAAAAAATATTATGTAATGTGGTAGTACGGCTGTAGACGGTATGATATAATGTATGGGATTTTGAAGTGTCATATCATGACATTTGCAAAATATTCAAGTGTCCAAACTCAAACTCAAACTCAAAGCATTTATTTCAATTAGACCATTACAGGCACTTCCCGAAATGTTTTAAAATTTTAACATTTCTTAAGAACGTTGTTTATCATTTAAGGATTTATTTTGAATACGATTTTATAATTCTCTGTAATGTAAAGTTAGTTTCATGCATGTACCATTATTTATTCGCATGTTGCAGGGACGTCATCGACCCGTATTATTTGACCGCGACTGTATGTTTTCACATGTCGCCATAACGCGTGCAAAGATTTATGTATATAATGTATTATCTACTTTAAAGGGTAGTAATACTTACATACATTTAATGCTTACATTCTTTAACTGTCGCGTGCCTTAATCTTGAAGAAAGATCGCTGCCTCACGGTGAATGGCAGATCTTTTGTGTTTGAGTCCACTTAAGGCTGAGGTGCCCTTGTTAGCCTGCAGAGTCTCATACAACAGGGAATAAGCATGATCACGCTAGCTTACGTCTTGTGGGTGATGGCTTTATGCGTTCAAGCGTATTGATTTGTTGAGGTCAAGCAACGAGGTTGAGGTTGAGTGTCGGATGGTTTATTGAAAATTTAAATTATCAAGTAGGTTAGGTTAGCTCAGAAATACGCTTAATCGCTTTGGTGAAAAAAGATACGATACTATAATATATTTGAGTTTCTTAGCTCAAAATCTTTTGCTCTAAGTGAAGGCAAATATGACATACATGTATACGCAAATTCACGCCTTTTACGAAGTACCCCTTTTGCCTCGTTCACGTTCGTATGTTTGGTTTCAACCCACACGCTGTTCGTCTGGAAGGTGTGTTCTGAAATCTTTAAAAAGACACTAGATGAATTCAAAAGAATTATGAAATTATTGTCAGATCAGTAAACCAGAACTTAACTGAAGATGGTAAAACTTATTTTAACCTACAATATTACCATTGGAGTTACTGGCTTGGCAGCTTTTCTCCTCAAGTTAATATACTCCAATTCCCATTTTCCCCATTAAAAGTTTTCCCAACATAATTGGATTCGACTCCTTTCATGTGACGTTCTATTTAACGTCAAAGGTACCTTTAACATCCTTTGGTAGGAAACGGAAGTTACGTCGTACTTTTGTCATGTGAGATGCGCCATTTTGTCTCTTTGATCTATGTCAATGGAGAATACTTTTATTATACTTACTTATTCAAGGTCGCTCAGTGAGCTTTGGAACGGGATATACTTGGAGACTCTTTGCGGGATCGCATCCGGAACGAGATGATTCGACCGAGAACCAGAGTTGTCGACATATGTATGTAGCTCACAGAATAAGTAAGCTGAAGTTGGAAATAGGCCGGCCATATTAGCCATAGAACCGATGACCGTTGGGGTAGACGTGTTCAAGAGTAGAGACCGCGAATCGGCAAGCGTAAGTTGGGACACTCTGAGGCTCGGTGGAGCGACGAACTTCGTTGGGTGGCTAGTAGCAACTGGATGCGAGTTGCCGAGAATCGGGTTGAGTGGGGTGCGATTGAAAAGGCCTAAGTCCAGCAGTGTACTGCTTTAGGCTGATTAATTGTAACTTCAGCTCTTCATTCAAGGCTTTTGTGGAAGGGACTCCACAATTTTGCCAAAATTATGTCCTCTGAGAACTCCCTTGAAACGTACAAGGTTGTTGATTAAAATCCGGACAAGTCTCAATTTTTTTTTAAATTCATATGGACTTTCTAAGCTTATCTTGGACATTACTGACATCGATGAAGGAGAGCATCGTGAAGAAAATTGAACTTATATCAACACAAATATAGTCTGAAATCGCCGACCCACATTGCGCAAGCGTGGTGGTCAATGGTCAAGAGTTTATACTCTTGACCATTATATGGAATAATGATATGATGATGGTGGAATAATGATATTATTACTATTATTTATGTAAGTAGTGTGTTTACTGCTAAAAGCTGGTGATTGTTCAGAGACTGCTATAGTAACCACATTATTCAATTCCTGCCCTTGTCCCAAGTTACTTGGGGTCAGCCTAACATGTTTTTTTCTTCCGTTCTGCTCTGTCAACCGTCACGCTATCATTTACTCCTTTGTCTTTCATATCATTCCTCACACAATCCAGCCATCGATTACCTGGTCTTCCGCTCCCTCTCCATCCATCAACATTTAAATTCATCATTCAGTAACTCTAATTACATAAATTAACAAATTCGTTATAAATAATTTTAGATAAATTTTGCGCCGATCGAATTACTCCAGACAGAGTTAATGATGTAATATGAAGAGCCATTGTTGTCTAATGCAGAGATGATTACGCGAAGCCGTTGAATTTATACATTTGCGAACTGAAATCATCCGTGAATAGTTCATTATGGAACATTAGGGTGCCTTGCCAACGAAATGTGCCAAAGCTGAAACGATACGGATAGGTATTGTGATATCAACCAATACGATTGACAGATTCGCACTGATACCTTATCGACAAATCAGGAAGAGGCCTGAGAGTAAAAGCGTTGTATTACTTATGCGCATTTTTTTTAATGAAATTAAATCATCTAATCTGTCATCATCTAATCTGTGATCATCTAATCTGTCATCATCTAATCTGTCATCATCTAATCTGTCATCATCTAATCTGTCATCATCTAATCTGTCATCATCTAATCTGTCATCATCTAATCTGTCATCATCTAATCTGTCATCATCTAATCGACTACCTCGTTGGTCTAGTGGTGGCAAGTGTGACTGCTGATCATGATATCCTGGGTTCGATCACTGGTCGGGCAAAGTGTTATTGGGTTTCATCAGGAATTTCTCAGTAGCATGAACGGAGTCTAAGTTTGTGCACGGTTGATGGCAATAGGCTCGCCCCCTATTACATGAAACTTAAACATAACTGGCAAAATGTGGGTGAACTATTAGATACACCTCTGCCTTAACCTACGGGGACTTTTGACCGCTTGTGTTGCATTTATGCGACACATATTTCCGTGCCCCTACCGCTTGTGTCGTATTTCTGCGACAGAGCACATGCATTTTTTCGTTCTATTTTCGTCCTATTAACTGCGTGGTACAACTAAAACCATTCTTCTTTCTTTCTTCTTTATCGTGTGGTTAATGCCTAACCTGGTGTCATAGATTTTATGCCTCCCATGGGCCTCTGACTTGGCTTTACATGCCGTCGAGAAATATCTCTCAGGCATGCTGGTGTCCTCATGATGTTTTTCCTTCACCAAAGCAAGTGATAATTTATACAATACGCACATGATTCCGAAAAATCAGAGATGCGTGCCTTGGGTTCGAACTCGAGACCTATGACTTGGCAGTCCAACGGTCACACCACTAGGCTATCACTGTTTACTAAAACCATTATTAAATAGAGATATTATTTACAACAATTATTTAAAATTATGTCTCGTAGCTCTAAGTATTGAAAATGCTTATTTATTGTAGGTATTATTTATTTTATCGATTTGTAGCCGCGCGCTAGGCACGGCAATTGATATTTAGCCAAGCGGTCAAAAGGTTAAAGTTGTTACAAAATACATCGACACTAAGGGATTTTCGGGTCTTCCTGTCACAAATATTACAGTGCCTAAAGACTAAGGTCTTCAAACTGCCTGTTATGACTTACGGGGCCGAAATGTGGACCCTCACGGTACGGCTGGTCCATAAATTCAAGGTCACTCAGCGCACCATGGAACGGGCTATGCTTGGAGTCTCTCTGAGAGATCGCATCCGGAACGAGGTGATGCGACAGAGAACCAGAGTTGTCGACATAGCTCACAAAATAGGTAAGCTGAAGTGGCAATGGGCCGGCCTTATTAGCCGTAGAACCGATGACCGTTGAGGTAGACGTGTTCTTTAGTGGAGACCGCGAACCGGCGAGCGTAAGGTGGGACATCCTCGGGCCCGGTGGAGCGACGGTCTTCAGTGGCCAGAGACGGCTGGTGATACTGAATGAGAGTTGCCCAAAATCGAGTTGAGTGGCTGCAATTGAGGAGGCCTATGTCCATCAGTGGACTGCTGTGGGCTGATGATGATGATGAAGGAATTTTATCCTAATCTCTAAACTTCGGTATAAATGTTAGCAATAAATCCATTGCAAGTAATAAACTAGATTCCAGGTACAACACAGCATGAATTCACATATAAATTACCAACAATTAAGCAGGCATTACAGCATAAATTCGAGCCCAATTTCGGTAACAAGTAATAACGTATGCGTATGATTAGGCCGCAGGGATCAAGTATTCATGATGTTTCAATCCAATTCCCAGCTGTCGGTAAGCGTAATATATTGTAAAAAACCTTGTTTTGATGTACAGCAAATAAGTAGTGAACTAGATTCACGGTACTCAAGAACAGTGTTAAGTATTTGAATGGGTTACTACTTATCTCTGGTTAATTAAGCTTTTTCTGTTCACTTTAATATAACGGCTGAGGAGCTAGTGGCTAAATAATAACAGCCGCTCGGGTCGTTCTTCGTATAATTATTGAAATGTTGTTCTATTGTGAAAAAAAAAAACTAATTACGTTTTATAAATATTGGCTGAATTTGAATCGAATATCGCTTCAGGCCCAAATATTAGACGATCAAAGTGTATTCATTTGTATCGTTTCTCTGCTAGTCGATGTTTTCGTTCCGTATACGCTTAAGTATTGATTTGTTAATTAAGGTGATTAAGAGGCGGCTTTTGTCCGGATCTCGCTAAGAGCTATCACAAGTTTAAACATGGGGGTGATCCATTGAGATGGGATCAGTAGTGGCACATCGGAAACTCATCATCTGCCTAGCCTTTTCCCAACTATGTTGGGGTCGGCTTCTAGTCTATACGGATGCAGCTGAAGCAGCGACTGCTTATCTGACCTCCACAACCCATTTAGCGCTGGGTAATACGATACCCCTTGGTAAGACTGGTTGTCAGACTTTTGGGCCACTGTATCAACTTGTAACAACTGTCAAAGATCTCAAATGACAGCCAATCGGAAACTACAAAGGTACATTTCCGAAGGCGAATCGCAGAGAAAACTGCAGTAGATAAAGTGTGGATAAAGTTTGACTTTGATCGTCTAATTTGGGCCTGAAGCGAAATTCTGCTAAGTCAAGTAGAATTACATAAAAAAAAATACGTTTGCTAAGGCAACAGTATTTTTGATTTAATTTACTCCTTCGCTTAAGATAATTCTATTAGATTGCAGAGTGCCGTTAAGTTCCGTTACCGCTTGGCCACAATTTACACGTTCAAGCGACAGCGACTGAAACAAATGAAAGATTTTGTTTAGAGCACACCAAGTGATGTTGTGTTGGTTTTACGTTAAAAATCAGAACCACCAGTCATACGGTGCGTTGAAATGACTACGTGTGTCGCTGTAACGCGTGCTTGTCGGATAAGGGGCCAGAGAGATGAAGTAGGGAGCAGTGCTGTCCACAGGAAGCCGGAATGGAAACGCAGCGAGCGTAGTATTGTTTTTAACATTGAAGTTTTTTTTTATCGTTACGGCTTGGTAGCATCGCCATTGCATTGCGATACCGCTCGTGCTTTGCATTAATCGTGTGGCAGTTAGTGCGTTGAAATTATAGCGTTGCAAAAACACAACGCACCAGCAATGCCCGTGTGGCTTTACTCAGACGCACGCGCGTATCGTTTGACATGAGCCGCGTCGCAAGTCTCGTTGCCCGAGGTTGTAGACGAGGCGTTTTTAGGATCCCAGGAAGATTGCTGCGTACCGATACGTAATCCTGGGAAAACTGCAATTCGTAAGGATAGCGCGCCTCGTTAATGTTTTGCGATTGGATCAAATGGTGCTTTGTATTCGATGAAGTGGCTTGTGTTCCTTTGAATGGAATATATATATATATTCTTTGTTATTTTTTAAAGAGGTATGGTAGAACGGTCGTGAATAACTCCAGAGTTTCGCTTTCACTTGAGTGAAGGAATTAATTTTCTGCCATCGTACCGTAGGCGAGTAAAAGATGCGAGGTGCTAAAATCGGGTTATTCACCAACTCGCCTCGAGAGACTTGGACACACGTGTGTCCAGTTATTGAAACTCAAAATTAGTATGACTTATTATTTCGTCATCTGGACACGCCAAGATTTATATTAAACCACTTTTATGTTTTCGCCAACTGGACACACTGAGTATGCCGACTGATCCAGCTTACAAAATAATATTAGTACCACTTCCAACCAAATGTTAGTGCGTGAGATTTATATTTGCAATGGTTTTGACGGCAGGCACTGCAAACATGGGTCAAGTACTAAATAAATATTGGTCAGAAAGTTGTGGTGTGTGTTTGAGCCGGCGTTTGGTAGGCTACAGTCATTTCATAGATATTTTAACTTTGATTTGGCATCATTGTCAAAATCGTAGTGACCATTATGTGCGTTGCAATAAGGTTGCTATTAGGGTTGTTGTATGAGGTAAAATAATTGTGTAACAACATGTGAGGTCGAAAAAAAATATGATTGAATTTCCTTCATTTATTTTCTAAACACATTTTTAACAGTTTTAGATATTTCTTAAAACATAAAATTAGTGGTCCGCCGGTGTCGAGAGCCGGGTTCAAACTACCGCTGGTATGGATCCCGAGACAAGAAACTCCTCTCAATGTGAGCCATATCGAGGAGTACTGCCTTCTGAATCGGGCCCTTGATCCAGGAGAGCCTTGAATAATTATTTTGACAGTTATATAAAACCAATAATGATTAATTGACATTAATAGTCGTCATCATAAGTTATATTGCAATACTTTTTGAGCATTTTACGTATGTTTTAACGGTCTACGTTAATAAAACAAAGGAAAATAATACTAGAAACTACGTAGGTACCTATCGATTATTAATACAGATGGCTACCTTTTTTACGTCCGTCAAAACCTTGATGCTGACAAAGTGAAAGCCCAAAAGTCTTTCAAAGAGAAAGAACGACTAAGAACTTTGATGGGAATCAAAGATCGATCTTTACCGAACAAAAAGCTTCAATCGGAAACCTTTAAAGATAAAAAGATTCGAGCATTTTCTTTTGCAAGTTCAAAGTAAAATATCAACGTGAAATCCTCGAGGGATTGTTGCGGGTTATTTCTTAAATCTCATAAAATTCAATTGTTTCACTGTCAAGATTTCGGCCTCCGATTGGGGATCAGTGAGATGGGCGGGTGGTGCGAGTAATCCCGGCTATCCGGCACTTTGCCCACTTCACAAAGTTACCCAGGGGAATTTGGGGATGAGTGGATAATTTGAGGATTAGGATTTGGTAATGTGTTTTGTTTTTATTTTCTGAGAGCAAATTTTTTCATGTCAGATATTTATTGTCCATGAATTAGAGTTGATTTCTGACAGTTTCTGCACAGAAAAACTGATGAAAATGCGACATATTAATAATGTAAGTGGAATTAAGATATCGGATAATCAGCTCGTAGGTAGTTTATTTGAGTGTCCAAGAAGATATAATAATTATAAAAAACTAGAGCCAATAACGTTATCTTTGCAAGTTTGCACTACCAAAAAATCGAAGATATGAGACATCTATCAACACGACATCTATCAATACAGATAAATGCTACACTCTCATAGCCCGATTATGCTAAGCACTATTGGACTAAAGATTTCGTGTATTTCTATGTCATCATCTGCCTAGACTTTTCCCAACTATGTTAGGGTCGGCTTCCAGTATAACTGGATGCAGCTAGATACCAGTATTTTACATGGAGCGAGTACCTATCTGACCTCCAAAACCCAGTTAGTACTGGGTAATTCGACACCCCTTGGAGCGACTGGTTGTCAGACTTTTGCGAGAGGTGTAACGGCTGTCAAAGATCTAAAATTGACAGGCGGGACCAACGGCTTGACGTGCTTTCCGAGGCAACACGTGAGAGACTCGGTATGTAATGGGTGGTCACAACCTAGGCAATTGCGGCTTAATCTGAACATCGACCCGAGCGGCTGTAATTATTTAGCCACGAGTTCGTCATGTGCATATTCGTATATAAGAAATGTAATTGTATTCTCTCTACATAAGTGGTACTATTTCAACACACGATACATAAACACAATACCATCTAATCCGATAAAACCACAATTAAAAAAAAAAACAACCACTTTTTGTTTCTCTAAAAAAATAACCCAAAAAATCCAAAAAAAAAAGTGGAAAATAACTTTTCTTTCGGAAGTCGGTGACTATTGTTTGTTTCATTGACTTTTTTGCCACCGACATCCGAAAGTAAAGTGATTTTCCGCTTTTGTTTTTTTTTCGTTTTTATTTTAAGATTTTTAGTTATCACACATAAATCCTTGTCAAGTATCAATTTCGCAATTTCTTTTACTTGGATAACATATTTTTTCCAGCTATTTTGATTGAAAAACCAAACTACTGAACCGATTTCTACGAAATTTCAATAGGACACATCGGGAAGAATATACTTTCAGATAAAAGAAGAATTTTTCAAATCGGTTCATAAATGACGAATATATGAGATAAAAAACACAAAAAAATACAACCTTATTGAGCACCTCCTCCTATTTTGAAGCCGTTAAAAAATAAAAACCTATCAATTGTTATATTGTTTTCATTTCTAGAAAATAGTGATTGCGGGTGATAAATGATGTTTATTTTGCAAATAGGTTTTTACAAACACTTTTACACGTCTTCTTTTTAAAACTAGATGAGACCGGTGTTTCGTATCTGACTACTCTGAGAAGAAACAGCCGAAACAAAATCAGAGGTCATAGTCTCTTTTAAGGTCCAGACATAATCTTGATAAACTCACATGGTGGTGCAGAATTTGTGTTACGTTTTGGTTTCATGCTAATTTAGGTTTTAGGATGTTATATTATGTAACCTATGGTACAGCCTGTGTGTAATAAACCCGCTCCCAGAACCGATTACAATCTAGTGTTCATTTGCGTTAGCAAACACTACACGGTTTTAGCCCAAAAGCGTCATATTTCACTTGTTATACCGAGTGAAAACCCCGGTTAAACACGGGTCTAGGCAACTATCCGGATTACCCGGCTCGTCTGTTACGGTTAATGGCGCTTAAGCCTTAATTTATAAAAGATTAGTGAGGTTACACTGATTATGATACACGAGAGGACTCAAAATTATTTAAAGGACTACTGGGGATGAAACAACCAGTTTGAAGGAAACTGAGGTAAATGAATGCAATATTATTTGAAAAAGTTTGTGATGCGAAAAGTGTGGGTGGAAATGAATTATGCGAATTTTCGATAATTTGCTGACTTGTCTCATTGGTCTATCGTACGCAAGCGCAACTGCTGAGCATTAGATCCTGGGTTCGAAACCCAGGTCGGGCATAGTGTTATTGGATTTTTTTGCCAGAAATTTCTTAGTGGCAACCACTGAGTCTGTATTTGTGACAGGTTGATGGCAATAGTCTTGCCCCCAATTACATGGGACTTAAATATTACTGGCAAAATGTGGCTGAACTATTAGGTACATACTGCTTAATCAGTAATTACAAGCGTGATGATGTTAGCTAACGTCATTAAAAATCTATCTTTGGGTACAGCTGCTGAAAAGCAGTCTAAATTCAAGGTAAACAACAAAGACTTTACAAACCAGGGCAATCAATAGTTCCAGCCAAAATCTAACCATTAATATTACTCAAGCTAAAATCCTAAGACTACACAGTTTTATAAGCGTCATTATCGTAGAACTCCAGACTTGGCCTATAAAAATTCCGCCTACATTTGACGAAAACAAATGAATATCACGTAGAACGTAGACCACAGAACATGGAGACGCTTCGGCAGCTGGTGCTGGAGACGATTTTGACACATCTTATACAAACCAAGCGTGCCTTGAGTAAGGCATGATTAGGTTAATCCGGGTTGCATAATCAAATATGATGGATGTATAAACACCATTAACGAAGTCAAAAGGCACTCATTCTCCCCGTCGCGTCATTGCGATATTTTTTTTTGTTCTGGACCATACCTGGGCACCTTCTAGTTACGGAGGTATTGGAGATCAAACTTCGAACTTATACACGCAGCTTTTTTTTAAATACAGGTTTTTAATGTTATAATATTAGTATTTAGTATTAATATTATTACTTACTTGTTTATAATTTGTCTTTGACTGTGTTATTCTTTAGAGCAACAAAATAGATTTTAGACTTTTTTTTTATCTTAAATTTTGTTGTAATCTAGTTCTGTTTTATTTTATTTTATTTTTTGCCCATATTAAGTACTCCATATAATATTTTAAAAACTTGAAATATGTAAGTGCTGTGCACACCTTTAAGTGACAAATTTACTTTAGATTTTAAGTTTAATCGTTACAGTGTCCCAAAAATATATTAGTGAATAAGTCGTTGGAGTGCCATAATTAAATAAATAAATGAATAACTTTACTTTAAATACCTGCATGACCCCCGTACTATTCAATGCAACTATTAACATAATGTTTTGAGTGCGTTACATTGAGTCCTACTGTAGAACGTCATTTGCACCCCAAAAATAGTAATTTTCCAGCAATAATTTTTGCGTAGGATTACTTAGTTTGATGTACAGAATGCTTGGTTGACGGGTTCGTGAAGGTTCCGTTTAGAAACTTTCAATGTCACTTACGGGATATTTTCCGTGATTAGAGAGTCATCTCGTGATCATGGCGCTTGCAACAGCGTCGAAATATCGGGAGCTCAAAATAAACTCTAATCACGGAAGATATCCCGTAATTGACTGTGAAAGTTTAGTTACAAACCGTGAAAGCTTAAAATAGGGTCTGTTTACACCTTGAATATGTGGACAAATATTTTGGAAAAAGTCGCTTCGCTTTGCTCTTTTTTTATTTTTTATTTAAGGTATTGTTGTACACAAATGCGACGATGTCAATCCCATCGTCCTTTTACGTATATCAACTTATTTCCTAAATTCACTTTGCTCAAATTGTGCCAAAGCAACAGGAACATGAATTAGGGGTAGATTACGAACAGAGTGTGTCGGTACGTGTCGAATGAGATCCCAATATTCGGCAATACTGCCGAATCTAGTCTGCCGACCCGAATATGTACCTGAGTAAACGGTGATAGATGCGTGTAGCATTAATCACCATTTTCTCTCACTACGACGCAACGTAAGTGACGTATAGAGAGTGGTGGATGTGAATGGCGGTCAGGAATTGTGTGCCCAACTTATGGCTCCTCGAAATTTGTGTGTTCTGCCGTCTCTAGACGCCGGTATCTAGATGCCGGTGACTCCGTGCTCTGTAGCCCAGACAGCGGTCAACAACCGACTGACCGATATTTCTGACGCGTCAGGGTTAGACGTTCAGTTTATGTTGTAAAATAGGCAAGTTTGTAATGAAAGAAAGAAAGAAAAAAAGTTTTTGCAAAAAATAACCGACGTCAAAAACAAAAGACGAAAAAGTGGAAAATAACTTTACTTTCGGAAGTCGGCGGCTATTGTTTGTTTCGTTAGCTTTTTTGCCGCCGACTTTCGAAAGTAAAGTTATTTTCCTCTTTTTTATTTTGAAGTTGCTTATGTAAGTTTTCATTTTACTCTTCTTAGTTATGGTATCTCACACAAATCCTTGTATCAATATCAATTTCACAATTTTATTCAATTGAATGATATAATTATTTTTTTCCAGCTATTTCGATTTAAAAGCCAAATTACTGAACCGATTTTGACGAAATTTCTATGGGACCAATTGGGAAGTATATCCTTTTACATAAAAGAAAGAATAAAAGAATTTTTCAAATCGGTTCCTAAATGGCGAAGTTATGAGGTAACAACCTTAAAAAAATACAACCGAATTGAGAACCTCTTCCTTTTTTTGGAGTCGGTTGAAAAGTAAGTTTTTATTTGTCTCGTACAGGACGAAACAAAATGATTAAAATTAACAATAAAACGAAATTATATAAAAAGTGAACATAAGAAAAATAATTAACTGCATTAAACTAAAATTAGTCCTGTACGAGGCCAAAAGGCCATTTAAAACAAATGTCACTATACCTACTCACTACAATACGAAATTTTACACAGCATTTACCATTTTTTTTTTAATTTTCTACTCTAGTGCTAAATTAACCCCTGAATTTTGGATTTGTTTTTATTTTTAATCGAAATTATTTGAGTCAACCTACAAAACGATATCAAAATATTGGCTCTAAACCAATTTTTTAAAGAGTTGTAGCCATTTGAGCATAGCCCTGTTCCAGTGCATAGACTCCACTATGTCACAGATACACCGCAATTTGTTCGAACAGGTAGATAAGGCAACAAATTTACGAGTGGGAGTGGGACGGCAGAAAGTTAAGTAAGCCCGGTAAGGCTGGGTTAAGAGTATTTATAAAACGTGTATTTGTCGATAGAAATGAGAATACATATAATATGTCCTTAAAGTATCGGTAACCGTTAACCAAACACACTGTATGAGTAAGAAAAGTAGTAAGATCTCTGTATTCCATGCGTAAACATCGTAATTTATCTACCGATTTCCGTTAGAGACAACAAAAACAAAAGGTTCGCACAAAACATGGACCAATCAATTACATAATTATGCGGGTACTGGTCGACAACTAGGCTATCCGGCTCGAAATCTCCGTCCGGTACATCCGGGCGACATATAACCCGGGCCTATTGTCTGTTGGCTGGTTGTGATAACTGATAAGATTCACATTAGCGATAGCACGTACAGTAATTCGCAGTAACAAAACGGGAGTGATCTCACTTATCGACGTGGAATCGGTTTCAGTCGGTCATTTATCTCGTTTATTTCGGCAATGTATCCAAGCCAAAATGAAGTAAATGATGTATTTTGCGCTTCTTACATATCTAGAAAGAAAATGAAAAATAATGTCCTGTGACTAAACTACTGGGTATATTCTGAATTTTTATATGCAGACTGGGAACATCCTGATATACGCAGTTTAATTTAATGTGGTGTATAATTGATACAATACAACACAAATATAAGCATACACACAAACACGAATACAAGCTTCCATTGACACTACAATAGAATAGAAATTATGCGATTAGCCTTATACTAATAAAGACCATTTTGCTTTGCAATGTTAAATTACGTAAATGTTTGCTAACTATAAATGTTCCTACATGATAGAAGGATTTGCGGTGCGAAAGCAAAGATGTATGAATAATTGACGTTTTGTTCTTAATGGGTATTAGGAATTGGTTATTGGTAATGTAAACACGAAGGTACTTCTGTATCCGTTATTATAACGTGTATAAGTTTTTACTAACTTAAGTGACATTAAAATGAATGCCTAAAAATTATTGCACATCTGTGGAAAAACAAATGAAAATCGTTTTTTTTTTCTCGTACACACGTTCATGCTTGCCACATGCGTAACCTATTGTCTATGGCCGGCTTTATTGAACCATTTATGAAGTAAAGACCTCACTATTATCACTTGCCTCGATAAAGGAAAACACCAGCGTGCCTAAGAGATATTTCTCGACGGCATGTAAAAAGCCGTTGACCATTCGTCAAAAAGCCCTTAAAATTCCAATTAGTTAGTAAAGACCCCTATTTCTTCCCCTCAGCTGACGACTTTTCTTCTTTAATTTCCATAGAGAACAGTACAAACATTGTTTACGAGGCATTATTAACAATTCTCTAACAAAATGGAGCGCGTAATATTCTGAACACGCAACAAAATAGACACCTTACTGCAAAACGATATCTCTTCACTGAATTTCATCTAAAACGACAACATGAAAATCAACCTTGCACCTCCCGAGACAAAGTTAAAATTACAACGCTCAAAAGTTCTATTTACATTTGATTTTCAGCACTCGTTTCGCCACAGGCGTCAGGGGAAAATGTAAATAAAAAATAACAGTGTTGCTCGACAATAAAGGTTATTATTGCTTGTTCGCGAAGTTAGTTGTTTATGTGGTGGCGAATTTGTTGGATGTTAGAATATAAGTATTTTTATCCTACCGTGACGGGAGGTGAAACAGGGTGATGTTTTTTCATTGGTCGTACCGTTCTGTTTCTTCATTACTTATGGGTAAGAGAGAGTTTTAAAAACCTGTTTTGGAAAGAAAAAGTGCTGTTCCTGTATAATAGCACAGATTTTTTTTAAATAAAACCTCATATCATTTTTCCTCTGTCTAGAAAACTGCCCTTTCAAACCTGCTTCAGCACCAGAAAGAGGATTTATGACACGAAAAAGAGATACTTACCTATGTAGTTTCTCCTGAACTTGGTTGAAGCAAAAGCAGTATGTAGCAGGCTTACTACAGTTCCAGTCTACCCCTGTTGGAAGAAGGCGTGAGCTTATATACGTATGTATGTACTCGTATACCTTTCTGTACTCACAATCAGAAACAAGTGATTTTCTCCATTCCTTTCCTACCGTTTTACCGGTTCGCTCCGACTACCGTAAACATTACTTTTAAGATCGTTCAGCACGCGACAATTTAGTTTCATCCACAGTGCAGTTTGCTCGTGGAAGCATTTTAGTTATTTATTTATTATTTGGGACAAAAAACAGTTACACGCTACAAAATACAGAGTTATACTAAGATTTAATAAACATGTAACCCACACCATTCTCGAAGAAGTGCTGAAGACAAGTATTTAAAAAAAAAAGACTGTCAAAATATTGTTGTGCTACTTAGCTTAATTAACTAAATTACTCTTTAAACAAAATATGCGGAGCCATTTTCTTAAATAATTGCTAAGAAAAAAAAACATTTATTGTGCGTGCAAGCAGTAACTTCAACCACATTTGCAAACAGCATGATTTTGATCCCTTCTTAACAAGTCTGTCCTCGGCCAGAAGGTGCCTGAGCTTTAGCTTTTTAAGTAAGATATTTCATTTTTAACCGACTTCAAAAAAAGGAGGAGGTTCCCAATTCAGTTGTGTTTTTTTTTGTGTTTGTTACCTCATATCTCCGTCATTTATGAACCGATTGGAAAAATTCTTCTTTTATCTGAATATATCTACTTCCCGATTGGTCCCATAGAAATTTCATCAAAATCGGTTCAGCAGTTTGGTTTTGAAATCAAAATAGCTGGAAAAAATGTCATCCAAGTAAAAGATATTGCGAAATTGATACTTGACAAGGATTTGTGTGTGATACTATAACTAAAAAGGGTAAAATAAAAACTTTTTTGCAAAAAAAAAACCGACTTAAAAAAAAAAAGTTTTTTTTTTTGAGTCTTGGTTCGACTGCACGAAGCGAAACGGATTGTAATCTAACAAAATATCCTATCTATCTTCAAAGGATTTGGAAGTCATGGGACCTTTGCCCAGCAGTGGGATGACACAGGCTAACAGTAACAGTAGCCTCCTATATAACTTGAGTGATAGCTCTCAATTCGAAGTGAATTTACTTGACGGAAAAAAACAATAAATTCAGGCAAATGTTATAAAAATTGAAGGTTTGGGCGCAGAACGTCAGAAACGCAAAATGACAGATTAGCGAATTGTCAGAAACGGATAATGCCAGGTGTCGCAAAATGACAAGATCTGATAATGACAGATACGCGTATTGACAGATTCGCGTAATGACAGACTCGCAGAATGACAGATTCGCAAAATGACAGATCAATCTCGAATTAAATAAAAATCATCAAGTAGTGATTATTAAAAAAATTCTTTATTTGTCAGTGTTAATCAACATAAGGAAATGGGGGAGGCCTTTGCCCAGCAGTGGAACATTCAACAAAAACTAACAAAAAAAAACATAAATATTAAAAAAAACAACATAAATTAAAAAAAAAACAAATCAACAATAAAAGAAGGTAAGGGTCTCCCTTTGAAAAAATACATAATCGTCTATACATTAGTAAGTCTTAGTTAACCTTTCGAAAATATTTTTTTTAGAAATTGTTTTGGGGTATTTTTTTTTTAATAATTCAGTGTACTTTCTGAGTTTTTTATTAACGGCAATGTCGAAATTACGTCGATTTTTTTTGCAGAGTAAAAGTAACTATGTATTTCTTATTATGTAGTCATAATGCTTACATTCTTTTATTAATTTTTGTACTAAATTACATACTTGGGGCTTCTTAGGAAACTTGACGCCAAGGTGATGGTGCCAGCCCTCCAATGAATTTGTTATTCTATGCATATTTTCTGAACAGCTCAATAAGTCAGACGAAAATTTCACTGACCTAACCACTGACCTTCGAAATATGTTGTAAAAGCTTTAAGTTCCCTTGTTTATGAAGCATCTTCTAAAATCGATTCCCAACATGACTGTATATAATTTCCAGGTAGAAGAGGTAAAGACGCTGTCATTCTGGCTGGTTTCTACCTTCTCGCGAGTCATATAATTTTAAATATATGACGGCGTAAGCGATGGCTGAGCATAGCGCCGTTGTCATTAGGGTTCGGTGGTACCGGGTTCATGATTAAATGTTAAAATAATAGTTTCGGTTTCGGTACACAAAAATCACAGTTTATTATTTAACACAAATTTACATTAAATAACACTAACAAATAATCTCCACAAAATGGGCAAACCGACAGTTTCGTTCTGAAGGAGTGACTTGGTTGGAGTTCCGAGCAAAAGTGATCTCGGCACAATCCCCACTCTACAAAACGACTCTGTCCACGTGCCGCCATTAAAACAACATCTGACGTCACGGCGTTTACCCCTACTACAATGGTCAAATCAGCAACTTGATGTTTAAAAGTTATCGCTTTCTCCGACATATATTATTTCTAACCCGTATCCAACAGACATGTCGCCAGTAATTAATTCTATTAGTATATCGGTTGTGCATTCATTTTCAATTGTCATTTTTGTTCTAGTTCTAACTGGTTTTTTTTTTTTTTTTCTATAATTTGACCAAAAAGAGACACATTAAGTTTCTGCATTTTTTTTAAATTCAATTTTGCTGCGAAAAGACTCGAGCACGGTATTGGTTCGGTGCCTTTCTCAGAAGACTTAGACGTATTTATATATTTTTGGTGTTGCACCGTGAGCTCCTCATTAACACGGGTTTCCGTCATTGACGATTCGTCAAAAAACACGATACCTCATGACGGATGGACGTACACATTGTATACGGAATCGTGTTTTATTACGATTCGGCAAAACATCCGAATTGGTGTTTACATTAGTTTCGCGATTTTTCGAGAGAAATCACGATTTCAAAAAAATCACGATTCGTGTTTTTTGACGATACGTGATTTAAGACATGTCCGTCATTTTCCACGATTCGTGATGCGTGTGAACACGGGCATTTAAAATGCATTACCGCCATCAAAAAATTGTCGAATCGTGAAAAAAGACGATTCGTCAAAAAAAAAAGGAATCATCCTCGTGTGAATGAGCACTAATTGTGTATAAAAGGATATAACCGTGTAAAGCCAAAGTGAATAAAAAACAAATAGATAAAAGGTTATAGTTAAATCACTCGTGACACTCGTAGCACTCACATTTGACGATTTCCGCATCTGTCATTCTGTCATTTTGATAATCTGTCTTTTTGCGAACCTGTCATTTTGCTAATCTGTCTTTTTGCGAATCTGTCATTTTGCGAATCTGTCATTTTGCTAATCTGTCTTTTTACGATTCTGACCATTTGAGACAAAATACTAATACCTGACAATTTGCTAATCTGTCATTTTGCGTTTCTGACGTTCTGCGCCCAAACCAAATTGAAGTGTCTTGTGAATGTTTAAAAAATAAATAAAAGCTGAACTACTCTTCTGCTGTCCTTGCTGTTGAGCTGCCGTGTAGCAGGGCAATAGTGTCAGTTTTTCTCACTATAAAAGGCCACACATTTCTAATACAAAATGAATAAAACTTGCAAGACAGTTTTCTAGGAGAAATTCTTTCGAATACAGGTCGAGGCAGTAAGTTCTAGACAGTGCTAAACAACGAAGCGAAGCTTTAAAAACCGGTCAAGTGCGAGTCGGACTCACATACAAAGGGTTCCGTAGCACCAAACAATATTATAACAATATTTTACACTCGCAAGCCAAATTAAATTTCTTTTTTGTATGTTTTTAAAAAAACAAAGATGCTGCAGCTGCAGAAACAGTGCCATATCTCAAAAGCTTAATAAGAGATCTTAACCAAACCAATTCGTTGAGTTAAATCAGTATGTTCTCTTCTTCGTTATAACCAACCATACATAACAATAGTTCTACCATCTATATTCCAGACATCAATATTTACCTACCCGCGAAAGCCAACAGAATCCGTTTAGTCAAGAAATATTATCTTTATTACGCCGCCTTCAAACTTTGGTTCCAACGTTGGAATTTACAAATTGCCAATGTTGGGCCAATGCTAACTAATAAAACGATAACGCTGAGGAGTTAGGTTGTTTGGACGCGCTAATCTCTAGAAATATCAGTCGGATTTATAAAAAAAAACATTTTGCATTTGATAGTTCGTTTCTTGAAAATAAGTTTATTTGGCACACGCCACAAGTGTACACAACATTGAACAAAAAATAAAAAGAGAAAGAACTTAAATCTAAATACAAGAAAAATAAAATAAAGTAAAGAAAGTTATTGTGTATCTACGGCAGCGCCAAATAGGCCCAGTTCAGCTAAATGCCGAGCAGCAAGACTGCCCGACGCTGGTTTTCAACTATATCCTCAGGAGCCTTGTAAACAGAGAAACGGTGGGTGAAACCACGGGGCACAGCTAGTTTTCTCAATACACACGTTGGATGAGTGGTGTTGGGGACCAACGTTGGCCAATGTTGGAGCTAGCGTTACAACAAATGGTATGGCTTTCACGATAGTACTTATTGGGTAATATCTCGCAATTTCGAAGATATTGTGATTGTATTTGATATTCGGAAATATTTATTTGGAAATAGACGATCGTAGAGGGTTTTCAGGAGGTTATTGTAGACCTTAAATAATATTTTGTTTGCCATTGTATTGTATTTTACGGAGTGTTTCTAGGGCTGATTATTTGATTAAATGCGTGAAACTGCTAATTTCACCATGAGGTTATCGTGGTATGGACATATTGTGATGCAGAGAAATGAGAAAAAAATTCGTGAGGAAAGTTAAGAGTACGAATGTGGCTATAAAAGTAGAGGAAGACCAAAGAAACGATGGATGGACTGTGTGAAGGATGATATGGCTAGAAAGGAGGTGACTGATGAGATGACGAGTGATAGGGAAGTATGGAAGAAGAAGACATGCTGCGCCGAACCCAAATAAATTGGGATACGTGCAAGAGAACGATGATGATGATGATGGTAATGGGGTTGAGCGTAACAAGAGTGGGGATTTTTTTGTTAAAAAAGCGCTATCTTGTCTGGTACATAGGGTAATCAGATTTGTCGGAGAGCACCTAACCATGTCATCTTAAAAATAATGTTGAACCGAGCTGATTAAAATATTTTTGGTCTCAGCGCAATAGTTTCGGAGTGTATTTCTAGAAAGATATAGATCTAGTTCGACGACAGTCTATTAACATAATCCTAAAAATATGAAAAACAGAACAAAAATACTAACACACGTGTCTCGAACAAAACTCGCAATACGTATCCCACATCTCAATTTAATATCGTAGCGCAAAAACACTGGTACGTATAGCAAACAGGACCTTCATTTCAATAGAATAAATCATCTATTACGTTGGTACATAGCATGTCAATAAAGTACACATTTGCCTAACCTTTAATAGCAGTAACTCCAAGAAACCGATCGCTTGAACAGCAGTCGTTTAGTAATGTTTACCGATGAGTTGAATGCCTTCAATTACTTCCGCGAAATTGATCGTAACGACCAATGTTATGCTTTATGTACTTGTATTGAAGTTAATCGATGGTGAATATAAAGGAAAATACTATAGAATTATTAGGAAGGACGCCCTTGGGTGGGTTTATTTAAGAACTGGTCAAGTGTTTTTCAGATTCTCGTATCTGTGACTTGATTCATATTATTATCCTATTGTAATTCTGCTAAGGCGATCATTTTCGTACCACTTAAGTAGTTTGTCTATGTTTTACATTTTTAAATGGCTCTTTACCTCTATAAATGGCTCTTTACCTCTATATACAAATCCGAATGGCTTTGTATATAGAGGATCTATACAAGGTGTAGTTTTACATCCTCGTCAAATTCAAGGAGGTAACTATGCTAATGATTATCGACCCGAATCAATAATAAAATGGGTAGGTAATTTTTTTTTCTTCTTAATATCGGAAATCTAAAAAAATACTATCCCTATAACCGCGTTTTCACACGCACAAACAAACGCAGACGTTTATTCGATGAACAAGTGATTCTCCTCTTTTGAGAAGGGCTTCATTCTGAAATAGTGTCAAATAAAAATAAAAATAAAAAACAAAAAAAGCAGCGTTTATTATTATTGGCCAGTTACCGTAATTTATATTGATTATTTACGTCTTCTATGACAACCTCCTGAATTTTGAGGATGCAAAACTACACCTTGTATAAGATGTAGAATTTTAAATAATATATCACTCTGTAAGCTTGCTATTCCAGGAATAACACACCTATTTCGATAAGAATAAATTAAAGTGTTTGACCTTTAAAATGATACAGTCCTGTGACAGACAGCCGGAATTTTTAAAGTTCCCTAGCCAAATTGCAAAAACATATCCCTCACAATTTCGTCATGACTTCTATCCCTCCGTGCGGATGTCATACAGCCATTGTGAAAATATTTTTAAAATTAATTGCGTTTAAATTTTAAATAGCACCCTGTCTTCATCTGCCTAGCCTGTTCCCGACTATGTTCGGGTCGCCTACCAGTCTAACTGATGCAGCTGAATGCCAGTATTTTACATGGAGTGACTGCCTATCTGATCTCCACAACCCAGTTAGCACTGGGTAATACGATACGCCTTGGCACGACACTTTCGGGCCTGTGACTCCCTGAAAATACTTTCAAAGATCCAACGGCTTAACGTGCTTTCCAAGTTATAGTGGAAACTCTGTTTGTAATAGATGGTCACCCATCCACGGACCGACTTAGACAAGCGCGCCTTAACCTTGAAGATCGACCCGTGCCGCTATTATTACTAAGTCTCCTCAAATAGCA
This sequence comes from Standfussiana lucernea, assembly GCA_964057025.1. Taxonomy (NCBI): domain Eukaryota; kingdom Metazoa; phylum Arthropoda; class Insecta; order Lepidoptera; family Noctuidae; genus Standfussiana; species Standfussiana lucernea. The sequence continues at coordinate 7,929,027 of OZ059798.1, read as the reverse complement.
CCCGTATAAAATTGTTTATTTCCTTCGTAGCGCCATAGTTCTTAGAAGTAACGTAATCGAATGCCACCCGTCGAGGCAGAATGACACTGATGTAAATGCTTTATTTATACTAAGGTCTATTACTAGAAAGACGCTCATAATTTACTTTGCTTGTGAGATCTTTTTTTCTGATCCATTTTACAATTAATTTGTAATCATGCTTTCATACGAACATGGAAGGTTTAGATGTAGATTTAAGTAAATTTCGCTAGTGCCACATAATGATATGAAAGTAACGTAAAACCGAGGACTTTAAGTACAACAGCAACGCTGAAAAAACAACAAAGCAGTCGATTGCAGTTAGCTTTAATGAATAATCCGTTTTTTTTTTACAAACAACGTAATCGTATTAAGGTAGGCTTGGAAAAATATCCGACATACCTACAAACAACTTGGGACAACAATTTTCATAAGAGACACACATAAACGCAATATAAATCCTCAGTACGTAGTGAGAATAAAATTATTGTATTGGTGCTACGGCGTAGCTGTCGCGCTACGCCGGCTACGCTCTCGTAGCATGCATAAATAATCTGCTACGCGTCGACTCGTCAAGTCACCAAATTATTTTGTCGTTGGCATGGTATTGTGTTCTCCTTATAAATTAAATTGGGATGGAATAATGTCAAGCTTGTTTGTTGAAATTTAGCGGCTTATGTTGTCACACTGCTGGGCAAAGGTTGCTAGCTGTTGTAGGCCCATTTAATAAATTGTAAAAAACGAGAAACAAAAATGTTATTCAGGATCAGTTATTCCAGTTAATGATTAAGAAAAAAATCCAGTGAGTATAATCACAATAAGCCCACAACTTTCCCACAGCTGGGAAACAGCACTCCTCTCTAAGTTACGAGGGGAGTGATCCCAGGGCGGGTACCTACCCACCCTGGGCTAAAAGTTTATATGTCCATCGTAGGGCGATGGTTCTCGGAAGCAACCTAATCGAATGCCATCCGTCGAGTCAGAATGACACTGATGAAAATGCTTTATTTATAGTAAAGCCTGTTTCTAGAAAGAAGCTCATAAGGTTTTAAATGACTTTGCTTGTGATTTATTTTTTCAGTTCCGTTTTACAATTAATTTGTATTCATGCTTCCATGCTCACACATGGAAGTCACAATCAGAATACAACTTTCCCACAGCTGGGAATTAGCACTCCTCTCTAAGTTACGAGAGGAGTGTGCCCAGGGTGGGTAGGTAGATGACACAAACATGTTTTCAATTTCTTTTTGAAGACATGCCACTTACCCAACTTTGTTTCCCTTCACCGTTTTAAGACCAGTGATGATGAAATAAATGACATAATGTTAAGAGCTTATTTGAAATAGGTTTCCGCCGGTGTTGAGAGCAGGGTCCACGCTACTGGTTATTAGGGCTCCAGAGACAGGAACCTCCTCACAATGCGAGCCTTATCGAGGAGTACTCCTTCTGAATCAGGCCCTTGATCCAACCGCTCAGTGAGAGCCTCGAAAGATGGTCGTCGAGGCTGTTAGCCATCAAGTCTTTGGCCGTAATCGGCACAATGATACCCGAGGTCGCTTTCCATTCTGATAAGATTTATAAAACAAAAATATTATACTTAAAATAGCTGCAAAGTTGAGAAAAACCCAATAATGTCGAATAACTTTGCAATGTTACACGCTGGCGTCTATAAAAAGCTAAGCAAGCAACTCGGATACATCTAGTGCTGTCTGTTGGCTATTGAGGCATCCGCCTTTCAGTTCGTGCCTCCTTTGAATTGCTGGCTTTAAACTGTATTGCATAGTGGAGAGTTGTTTTTGGTACGATTTGGTAGTTTTTTTTCAAGTAGTGTCTACTAGTTGCTCTTTTGTGCAGATAGCTTATTAGTTATCTAGGGAATGAACGGAGTATTTTTTAGGTGAATTTACGAAGCCATAATGTAATATCTATAGCTACACAAATACGAGTACTCTTGCAAAACAACATCAGGAACAGTGGTTATAAATTACATAATAATTACACTAGTAAGAAGTCAGTAAGTAGAGCATTTTATGAATGCACTGGCTGTGTCCATGTTTCATAGACATGACTGTACTTTGTATTGGCATTAAAACTTAAATTTAAAGAACATGAAGTCATTTTAAATAAAACTTGCTCATCATAAATAATAATGTCATTGTTTGATGATATAATGCGTTTGATGAAATTAATTGATGAAAATGAGAAGTTTGGCAAAAAACAATTGACATTTGAAGGAGCATAGTTAAACAAAAAAATACCCGCATGTATAAAAATTTTACACTCATTCAATGCATTAAAAACTCGGATAAATTACTTAGATAAATTTTTAACCGCACATTCCAAAATTTGAATGCACTCGATGGTTGTTTATAATGTTAAATGCAGTGACGAACTTATCTATACTAATATTATAAAGCTAAAGAGTTTGTTTGTTTGGTTGAACGCGCTAATTCTTTTAGTATTGGATATCCCATTTATCGAGGACGGCTATAGGCTATAAAACATCACGCTGCGACCAATAGGAGCGGAGCATTAATTAAAAATATTACGCAGACGAAGTTGCGCGGGTCAGCGAGTTTTTCATATTAGCATAAGGTTTTCTGTTCTCATGTAAGTGACTTTGTGTCTTTTTTGAGTTTATACCTAAACCTGAATTGTGCTATGAAAACATCGTCTCTGAGCAAACGGTGAGCTACTATCCAAGTCTAAACGAAGCACATGTCGATGTTCACGCTAAATTGGTTTAATAGCTCTGAAGACGACGTACAGCTTGTCTTTAATCTTGGCTTTCAATATGTTGCTGTAAGCTGTTGAGCTATTCTGTTACGTTCATTAACTAGCTTGCTATTTTCATAGTGAAAACTGAGTTTTGGCTTAGGTATTGATGAAATTGGGATTTGGAAAATGAGGTTGTTATTCAGAATATCTTTACAGTTTTGTTTGTTTTAGTAAGTTTTTTAGTTTTTAGTAATTTATGGTTTAAATCATCATCTTTTGCCCACTTTTTTAAATGATTCCACTGGAACGTCCTATCGAAATAAAAAGTACACTATGTTCTAAACTAGGCCATGGTCTATACGTACGTATTTTAGCAGTGTTTCATTTAAATCCATTCAGCCGTTAAGACGTCCAAATATTGCAAACAGACAGACACACTGGCGGTCTTACAAACAGAGTTATGATATTTTTAACATTAAAATGTAATACCTAATATTAGTGTCAAAGGGATTGACTTTATTATTTTTTTATTTACTGCCCGAATTGACATCTGACAGGGGAGAATGGAAGTAGAAGATGTCTTGCGCTGACCGGCGAGCCTGAGTAGAATGGGACAACGACAGGAAGATGATGATTAAATGCCCGAAATTCCCAAACACTGTCAAGTGGGGCTCGAATCTAATGAGTTTATGAACATGTATCCAACAACATATTTACTCGCTACGTCTACCGAGACTAGTTCATATTCTCTCTATTTCAACTTATATTCTCTCTATTTCAACTTCCCAACTCCAGGTAAAAACAACAAGATAAGAATCTATAACTTAATCAAATTCCCTGGACAAATGTCTTTGTTTATGACTTCAAACAATATTCTCATAAATATGTGTCCTTATTTCATCACTAATATATCATACTTGCTGTGCCCAACGGTTTCACCCGCCTCCGGAACCCGCCGCATCGTGTCGCATCACTGGCCAGCGCTTTCACTTCGCTTTCGCCTAACATTCTGTCTGACTTCTGTTGATTTTGACTGGGCTCCTCAGGGTGGTAGCTAAATGATAAGTTACTTAAAACGCTCCTCAGGAATTGAGCTTCCAAATACAACAGAATATTTCAAATCCACATGGCAGTTTCGGAGAATAGAGCGTTCAAACATAAAAAAAAATCTCTTCAGCTTTATCATATTAGTTTAGATATGTTTGTCCTTATTTCTCCACCCCTATGTCATACAAAGACAACGCAGGCACAAATTATGACTAATGTAGAGGACGATACATATATTCCGGAACGAAGAAACCTTTTGCGGATTCAGCTGAGAATTTCGGTCCAATTTTCCTTTATACTTCGTCCGTCTTTTGTTTCAGGGAATTCTTTTGCGCTCATCTGCGGATACAGAGAGTAATCAATTAGGTGGTGTGTTGGCTAGAAATGTCAGTGTGTTCATTGTGGCATGCATTATAAAACGTTGTACGAAATAAATCCATATTAATATTGTAAGCTAGCTGTTACACACGAGCTTCGTCCGCCTGAAATTATATTAAAAATATTACTTTCCTATTTGAATCGGATTTTGTTAAGATTTTCAATGGTTTTAATTACTTGCTCAAAACCCTTATATTTTTTGTGAAATAAAAGTAAGCCTACGTTACTCCTTATAAAATCAGCTATCTGCCGGTAAAAGTCTCGTCAAATTTCGTCTAGCCCTTTCGGAGATTAGTCGGAACCAACAGACAGGCAGACAGACGGGCAGTCAGACTGACATGTTTTTTTTTTTTGTTATGACTGCAGAATGTACTTTCACATGCATTTAGTAAAAAAAAAATTGTAATTACAAACAGACACTTCAATTTTTATTTATTTGTATAGATACAAAAGTAAGTCAAAAGTAACTCCCCAGAGCTGTATCAAATTGTGGTATGTGCCATTTATAAGGTCTTGATAATAGCTTTATTTAATTGTAAGACTCCAACAGTCAAATGTGTGCACGTAAAGAACTATGATTGATTTTGTTTTGGTTTAACTCAATGATTTGTTCATTACTTCCGACACTTTGAGCTTTTGTAACAACGCTGTCTGTACGCTAACAGCTTGAGTGTCGTTCATATACGCCGCACGACGCAACGGAACGCGACAAACGCGCCCCCACACGCTAAAATGACACACCTGCCGGGATATAATTGGTTTTCAATTAAACCACAAGGTGGAAAAACTGTTATTTTCAATGTAACAATACAAAAGTACAACTTAGTATCTACAGTTCCCCTAAATTACACCAGTTTTATCCTCCAAGCTACTATAAACAAAGCGAGCGCCGCCGACCGGAAAATCGCTTGGATGAGAAAAATGGAAAATCATTACCGTCGACCTGTCATTTTAGGTCATCCCGCAGAGCGGAGTGGAAATTAATTAATTCATATCGCACTAATAATTTGTGGTTACCATTGATTTAATGAATCTTGCACTAAGAAGGCTGAAAATGCAATAAATTGTAAACATATTATTTTAAATTACGCCTTGTTGGTCTGGAACTCTAGTTGCAACCGCTACTGCTATAAAGAGGTCTTGGGTTCCCAGGTCGGAAAAAGTGTCATTGAGTTTTTCTACCAGGAATTTTTCAGTAGAAGCCACGGAGTCTGGAGTTGTGCCCGGTTGATGGCATTATTCCTGCTCCCAATTACATGGTACTTAAACATAACTGGCGAAATGTGGGTGTACTATTAGGTTCACCTCTGTCTAAACTTTCGTGGATTAAAGGCGTGATGTTATGTTTAAATTATTCAATGTAATAAAAAAATATTAGGATCATATGGATCTTGTGGGTTATTATTTGTTGTATTTACATATTTCGTCACAAAAGGCGATTAAAATTCTAACATCAGCAATGTTTTGTTGTAATATTCTGATGTAATTTCATGTTATGTTTCGTTTGGGTGTATTAGGAATTTCACCTGTGGTTGCCTTTACAAACATTTAAACTCACATACACAAACAGCCAGCAGCGGCTTCGATTCAACCATTTTCTCAGATTCTCTATCATAGTGAGACCTGAGTCCTAATAGTGGGATCATGTGCTGGTGGAGTTTTCTGATTAGTCAAGAAACAAATGAATGCGTCAATGAAAAAACCTAGCTTATAACCTTATCATCCTGATTTGTTATTAAAAACAAAGCAATAAATGGAGCAAAAGTTTTTGATCACTCTATTTTACTCGTATACCATTGGGAAATCAAAATAACAATGTGTTTTCATTCTACAATAGTAAATGTGGAATAATATCGGAGCTAGTATTTTCACACAAAACTAAACGTAACATCACGCTTGTAATCGTGTAAGTTTAGGCAGAGGTATACCAGTTGTAGGTACACCGATATCTTGCGAGGTACCACAAAACTTGTATATTACACAGACATGAAAACCAATCTTTTTCGAAACAAAAGATATCACGCAATAGACTAAAAGCCCATCGATTTCCCGAATTTACTTCCAAATAACTACCTCGGACATAATAATGTCAAGCCCGAAAAGTTCTGAATAAATTATTGGCCGGGACAGCTTCAAGCTTGATGCCTTATTTTTATCGTGATATTGGGGTCACAAATCTTCGTAGTTACCGTGGAAAAAAGACGAATTGTTCCAGTTCTATTAGCGTTCAATAGTGTCAATGAGCGAATGTACTTTTTATGTACTTTTATGTACAGACGCCACCACATCAAGCTTAACTAAACAATCCGTCAAATTTCTTTAATAGTTTTGAACTTTACCGTTAAAGAATTAGGTTCAATGTTCATTGGGAAAATTTGACAGTTTCGGGTAGCTTGATGTACTGGTGTCTGTACAACGATATTAGGTACCTACGTGTCTAATCTATCTATGACTACTCGCAAGACACGGGCGTCTACGCTCATGTACGTGTCGGCATTGACACATGAGAGTAAATGCGGAGTTCGATAACAAAGCCATTGGTTTTAAAAACACTGCCGCTCGCACGTGACTCGCCATGACCTCACAGGTTTACGTACGGTTTTCATCGAGATCATTTTAGGTGAGTTATAATGAATTAAAATCCAAAATCCCTTGATGGTCTGGTATATTTTTTAGAATCGAGCTTTATAGGTCAGCATATACAAGGTGTAACATGATAAACGCACAACCTCTCTTGTGGTGTCTCGGACCACGAAACTAAACTACTTTTGTTCAACGAGATCTATAAATTCGTAAAAAAATTGGTCTTTCTATATGAATTGACGCGATCAGCGGATCAACATGTATAGTAAACTAAAAAAAAAGTTATGATTTTCCGAAATTCGTAGAACAAAAGTTGTTCAGTACCATGGTCTATAGAAGTCACCAAACGAGGCGCGTTTATTATGTTACACTTTATATCATTCAAACCGAATAAAAAGTACCCACCGTATGTCGTAAATTACGCATACATAGGCCTAAACATACGGCGCAAACAAATAAAATATAAAAGTTTTCTTCGCGACCAGCATCTGTCTTCGAAGCGATCGCAGGGCTGAAACAAAGCTCTTATAAATTACAATTTATTGCCCACTTAAAGGGATATGGACGCTAAAGTTCCTTTTATGCAAAGATTCGTAAATCCCTACCTCTTTGGGGTTCCGTGATTAAGGGTTAGCTAAATATTATGAGAGCGTTTACGTTTTATGTGCGATAACTGGATAGTTTACGGTTATTTTGGGGTATTTTCGGCTGTATTCACTAACCGTAGCAGTTTGAATAGGTATTCTTTTAGCTGAACTGCAATATCGTGCGGACTCGATTTCGCAATGCAACTCTAAGCACAATATTTTACATGCGTTACCTACATAACGCGCTACTCCGTATTTGTAGGCGGCCATTTTCGACAAAAATCTAAAAGTCATTTCACAGAACAATAACTAGATATCGAATATGTGATAGATCCATAGCAATATTGTTTACCTACTAAGCTGTTTGCGCGGATAATCTGAAATCTATTTCTTTTATGTTGATCGATTAATATTCAGCGATTATTTGCCTTTCATTCTGGTCAATAATAATCCTGCCCAATCTGTGGGCTTTCCACAGCTCTTTATTTCTAAAAGCCCTTGTATGTAGGTGCGCTTACATATCATATATATTTTATATATATATACACACAACAACAGCAACAGCTACATATATATCTATATATATGACGGCGTAAGCGATGGCTGAGCGATAGCGCCGTTGTCATTAGGGTTCGGTGGTACCGGGTTCATGATGAAATGTTAAAATAATAGTTTCGGTTTCGGTACACAAAAATCACAGTTTATTATTTAACACAAATTTACATTAAATAACACTAACAAATAATCTCCACAAAATGGGCAAACCGACAGTTTTGTTTTGGAGAAGTGACTTGGTCCGCGTCTCGATGCGAAGTGTCCGTTCGACAATCCCCACTTTCCAAAACGACTCTGTCCACGTGCCGCCATTAAAACAACATCTGACGTCACGGCGTTTACCCCTACTACAATGGTCAAATCAGCAACTTGATGTTTAAAAGTTATCGCTTTCTCCGACATATATATTACTACCTGTTGCCCGCGACTTCGTTCACGTGGGAATTCTGGTGTGAATGTGCGAGAAAAAAAGGTAGCCTATGTCCGTCCCCAGGATATAATCTATCTCCTTGCCAAATTTCATTAATGTCCAATCAGCCGTTTAGTCGTGCAAAGGGTAGCAAACAAACAGAGTTACTTTTGCATTTAAAATAATTAAGTATGTATGTACGGTACGTACGCCTCGGTATGAGTATTTAAATTAGGAACGCAAAGTGTTTTTGTTTACCGTTCGAGGCGCGTTACTCTTGTGTCATGTCTCTCTGTCAAACCGCATAATTTCCAAGACTTATTTTTACTAATTAAACTATTAATATCACACGAAAGTTCTTCTTGAATCCATAATTCTTCACTCGGTATTTCGTCACATAATCTGCTTAAATTGAAACGTTTGATCGCTCCAGAAGGATACCACCGTAATCGCGACGTTTGAGAGGATTACATAGCGATTGCTCGCATATCATGTTTAATACGTATTTACCTTCGTAAGTGGATATTGCTGTTCATTCACAAGACGTAATCCGAGTTCTTAAGGCACTTACACTCTGAAGCAAGACATATTTGAGACTCATCATCATTCAGCTCGATTCTCTGCAACACACTGCGAAGATCATCGTCTATCTAGCCTGATAACGACTTATGAATATGATTTATGGTATGACGGCAGTTAGTTCGTAAAATGATCCATACTCATAAATATTAAGATCCATTTCTTCTTGCCGATACGAGAGAAGCAAAAGTATTGCCAAATTCAAAGTTTGCGGATAGTACGTTACACAATAAAGCCGTTATGTCCAGTACTGTGTCGGATAAGAGTCTAGATATCCCATTTTGGCTTAAAACTTTCTATCTCCAACATTACGCCATTTGGAATTCAGCCAATGCTTGAACAAAACCAATGTCGAAACTGTCTTATATAAACCTTTGACAAACAGACAGATTTCACTCGTACCCAAATGTTCATAGGCACGTAACACTTGCAAAGTTGTTCTGTAAATAATGGCAGTATTAGGAGCGACGGAACCCTTATCTCTGATCGATCACGCTTGACAGTTTGCGGTTCTTTGGTGTGCGTTCGTTTATATTTGAATGTCATTGAGTGCGTGTTGTTATTTGACACTTAATTTAGATTTAGAACTTCTTGATAACTTTTTTATACCTTATGTTTTATGGGTTCACCCGGCGGTATTTTTGTTATTGAAGAGGCACTGGCGCATTAGTTACATATCATACCTAGATCCCAATAGAATCCAGAGATAGAGAGGAGCTCGTGGCTAGATAATAACAGCCGCTTGGATCGTTCTTCAGGTTAAGCTGTGCTTTTGTTTGTCCGTGGATGGGTGACAACCCAATACATACCGAGTGTCCTCTATCCCTCGGAAAGCACGTTAAGCCATTGGTCTTGGCTGTCAATTGTAGATCTTTGACAGTCGTTACATGTAGTCATTAGCTTGAAAGTCCGACAACCAGCCTTACAAAGGGGTATCGTATTACCCAGTACTAATTGGGTTGTGGAGGTCAGATAACTAGTCGCTCAATGTAAAATACTGGTATTAACCTGCATTCTGTTAGACTGGAAGCCGGCCCCAACATAGTTGTGAAATGGCTAGGCAGATGATGATATGTTAATCGCGTAGATAGCTCTGCTTGCAAGATGCAGGTTTCTGCGTGAAGACGCGAGTTAAAATGTGTAGTACATGCCGCCATATCTTCGAAGCATTTCAATTCGACTATTTTTCGGTCTTGCATTGTCTTGAAGTCTGTTAGGCAAAGTTGGTTGATAACAAAAAAAACCGACTTCCAAAAAAAAACACTAAAAAAAGTGGAAAATAACATTACTTTCGGAAGTCGGTGACTATTGTTTGTTTCATTGACTCTTTTGCCACCGACTTCCGAAAGTAATGTTATTTTCCACTTTTTTTAGTGTTTTTTTTTTGAAGTCGGTTTTTTTTTTGCAAAAAAGTTTTTATTTTACCCTTTTTAGTTATCGTATCACACACAAATCCTTGTCAAGTATCAATTTCGCAATTTCTTTTACTTGGATGACATTTTTCCAGTTATTTTGATTTCAAAACCAAACTGCGGAACCGATTTTGATGAAATTTCTATGGGACCAATCGGGAAGTAGACCCATTCAGATAAAAGAAGAATTTTTCAAATCGGTTCATAAATGACGGAGATATGAGGTAACAAACACAAAAAAAAAAAAAAAAACATACAACCGAATTGAGAACCTCCTCCTTTTTTTGAAGTCGGTTAAAAACAGATTCCTTCAAGGAACGGACAAGAAACTCTTTGATATATTGTTCTTTTCCTACAATCTCAATTTCTACTTCACTTTTTTTACTGCGGCTTTTGTATAGTGTTCGGAATACCGAAGCGTGTGCCCGGTTGATGGCAATAGGCTACCCCCTACTACATGGGACCTAAACATAACTAGCGAAATGTGGGTGTACTATTAGGTACACCTCTGTATATTCCTTTGGGGACCACAGGCGTGAAATGTTATGTTATGTCCAATTACCACATAGGTACAACAAATAAAGGTCACTCATATAATATAACAATCGCTTTTGCGTACCACGTTTATTTAATCAAGTAAACAATAAAACAAAACACGATTTCGAACAAAGCATAAAATATTGCAACGTAAGGGAAAACATTTATGAGAGCAAACAGCAAGCCAATAAAATATTATTGGCAAAATTCGCAAGTTGCCATAACGATGGCCACCTGCTGGCAATAATGCTGGCTGGCAAATTTTTGGCGATTGTACTCGAGGTTACGGAGGTTTTATTGGAGCTGGTCTGAAATTTTCTATTCTCGGGTTGGTCATGAGCGGTGCTAGAATAGTTTATGTAAAAGTAATACCAGTAGATAAACAAGATTGGTTCAGGTATAAAAACTCCATAGTCATAGATACATAAAAAACCCAAGATACACACTCGCTGGGCGTCTCAAAAACGTTCGCAGAAAAAGAACGCACAATTTCGAATCGTGCCTTTTCACTGCACAGCTGCTATTTTTTTTCGGGAATTGAATTAGGAACATGACATAACGCGCCGTACGTGTTTAAATAACAAACTTTATGTGGTCGGCGTACGTTCGAATTTATGTTTAATCAGTCAGAACATGTGATTTTGATAGAGAGGTCAAATAATTTCATGTTCGTTACAGTAACCACAGGTTTTGGAGTTCTAAGCGCATTGTGCACGCAGACACCCATACAGAAGGACGTTTTCCTTATATCAATTACATGGGCTTCAGTATCAACTCGTGAACTTACACGTTATCAATGTAGGTTCCCATCTTCAAAATCACAACAAAATTCTATACTGAACATTCCATCTTGCTAATAGTGACGCAACCCACTGAAAATATCTGCATGCATCGCGGTATCCGTTCAAAAGACCTTGTCCAGAACGACTCTGCAACGCAGTTAGCATTGCAGGGGTTTGAAACTTCAGGACTATTTCGTAAAAGCTGCATTTTATTTTGCGAGTGGGATTTTTGAATTTCTCAATAGCAGTGCCGAGACTGGATTTGCGCTCTCGGCAATATGCTTGGCTTTTGTTACACGGGACTTAAATATGACTCTCGACTTAAGAAGCATAAGGTCGGATGTTCCAACACAGAGAGTTTGTAAATCTGACCTTATGATTCTGAGTATAAGGTAGGAATTCCAAACTCGTTTAAGGACGTTACGTCAGATGTATATGGCGAAATGTGAATGTTCTATGTCAACCTAGAGAGAATACAACCGTTATACCTATTTTTTTGTGTTACAGTAGGTTGACTGTTTGACAGCCTCGATGGTCTAGTAGTTGCAGCCGAGACTGCTGAGCATGAGGTCCTGGGATCGATTCCCGGGTCGGGCAAAGTGTTATTGGGTTTTTCGATCAGGAATTTCTCTCTATGGCCATAGGCTCGCCCCCTTTTGCATGGGACTTAAACGTATCTGGCGGAATGTGAGTGTTCTATTAGGTACTGCTCTGCCTAACCCTTCGGGGATTACAGGCGCGATGTTATGTTATGTTATAGCAGGTAAAGTGATGCATGGCCTTGTCCAAACTACCTATAAATATTTTGAACTCATATTAAAAAAAAAAAAAACAGTAAGTAGTGAGTGTTCTTCAGAAACAATAGAAATACTAGTTTACCATATTTTCTGCAGGATTATAAATTAAATCAAAAGTAACTCGCTCTTTACGTGACCTGTGGCTGGCCTTTTTTGGCTAAATGATCAGCATTGCCATCCAACGTGGCAATACTGTCAGCCACCTGGGAACTTTTCCTATTGACAGCGATGTGGACGAATGTTTTGATGCCCTTTTTTTTTTTTTTTTCGGATGGGAAATCATCAAATGACTTCTCCCGCTCTGGGCTGAGCGGGAGGGAGTGTCAGACTTTTACGGACTAAAACCCACCCATGTTCCTTCATCGCCCTTTGTGTTCCGGGGCCGCGGTATCTCTTTCGAACAACCCGCAGCACCCGGCAGGCATCGGCCCTTGCGGGCCCCTTCCATATGCTGACATCTCTTTGAGGCGCGCGTGGAACATGAACGCGCCGTCGACACGGCCTGTCGTCCCAAGACGGAGGGACGGCGAGCTAGCCCTTAGCTCACCGTCCACAGGCCCGCGTCTACGGTGGCCGGGGGCCACCACGTGGCCCCCGACGCCCGGTGCGTCTCCCGCGGCGGCTGGGACGTGAGGAGGAACGCTCTCTCTCACGTTCCGCCTCCTCCTTTGCTAGCATGACTGCTTCGCAAAAGGAGGTGACGGCTTCCCATTCCGTCTCGCTCCGGACCATGGCTCAAACCAGGGCCGGAATGTTTTGACGCCCTGCTTTTACCATTTTGATAACTGTACATATTTTTATTTTAGATCTATTTGCAGGTTGTAAAATATACGTCGATGTAATAATAGAATTTAAACTAACCAATTTTTTTTTGTTTCAGATGACATGAAAAACCCGTTTAAACAAAATAGTGTTAACAAACTAAAAATTATACGTCAAAAATAAATTAAAACATTAATTTTTAATAATCACATTGACAATAAGCCAGGCCAAATTATAGATCAAGTAGATTCTATTTAAATAAAATAAAAAGTAATTTTCATTTTTGCTTTTAAATAAAGAACGTCAAAAATATTTTTTAAATTCGTACTAGTGATTGACATCAAATTATATTTTTTTATCGTTAATACCGATTTTGGATTTGAAGTGATAATTCAATCGAATTATTTTTCTAAAATGAGTATCGATTCGAATTCGTCTGCCAAAAGGCTTAATTTAGAGAGGGCCACTAATTTTATGAGGCAGTTCCGTGACCCTGACTCTCGTGAGCTGAAGAAACTATCAGCAAACCAGTTCATGGAAGTTTGGAGCCATTACGACAGGGACGGTAAGTCTACCTTTCGTACTAAGAACTTAGATCTACTTGGTCCTTTTTCAATTTAATCAAATTAGTTAGAGAGCGACACGTTTATAAATGACAAAAAGGTGAGGTGTACATAACTCTCCACCGCCCTTTATAAAAATAATAGCAATGCCCCCGGGTCAACCTATTGGTCCATCCGTGTCAAAAGTTTCCAATTTTCGGAGATGAAAAGTACCCTATATCCATTTCCATGTCATTTTCATGAAGAAGGTAAAATAAATAGCACCCTTTACGTTTTGTGTTACTAGGATCAGGGTAGATGAAAGTAATTTTATGATGGAAGTTACTACATAAACAAAAAGTGGTGTCAGGAAAAGGACGAGTAACGTGTTGTAATAATACATACATATGTGTATAGATATCCTTAGAAAATCTCCGCCTTAGCGTGTAGATGACAAAAAATTCAGCTTTGCGAACACCACTCACTGAAAATAATGTATTATTATAAGGTAGGTAATGTAACATCACGCCTGTAATCCTGGAAGGGTTAGGCAGAGGTGTACCTAATAGTACACTCACATTTCGCCAGTTACGTCTAAGCCCCATTAAATAGGCGAGCCAGCTGCCATCAACCGGGCACAAATCCAAACTCTGTGGCTGCCACTGAGAAATTGCTAATGGAAAAACACATTGCCCGATCTGGGAATCGAATCCAAGACCTCATAAACAGCAGTCGACCACTAGACCAGTAAATTCTAAACAAAACTACATACCTAGTAACTAGTAAACTAGTCGTTTTTGTAAAAACATAATTCCGACACCCGACCCGAATGGCGCAGCGGTAGTGAGGCTGCCTTACGTTCATAGGGTTCCGGGTTCGAATCCCGGTAGGAGTAAGTGTTTGTGTGATAAGCATAGACATTTGTTACCGAGTCATGGATGTCTATATGTATAATAAGTATGTATTTACAAACAAAAAAGTATCTATGTAGTATATCAACTATCTAGTGTCCACGACACAAGCCTCGTTGCTTAGTGTGGCACTAAATGGCGCTGTGTGTAATGTCCAGCGATATTATTATTATTATTAATTATTGTTTTAAAAGAGTGTCCATGGAGTTTCTTGCCCATTCTTCTCCATAGGATCTACGCGTTCGAATGGCCAACTACAGTACTTTCACAAGTTATTATGCCCTGTGACAGGGACTGTAGCTTAGTTTATTTCTTGTGTTTTGACATTCAAAAGTGCCTGTAATGGTCTAATTGAAATAAATGCTTTGAGTTTGAGTCTTGAGTAAATTAACTCTGTCTAATAATAACCCGACTTATCTCTTCTCTGGAGAGTTTTAAAAGTGCCAGTGAATAGATTTATATCCCTAGGAGATACAGCATCCAATCGCCCTTTTAGTATCGGATACTATCTTGCTACCTAACCTTTGGTAGAGATTTTATATTATGGTTATGATTGTACAGTTGTGGCAATATCTCCAGTAAAGATATTTTTAACACTTGAATGACATCAACTGGAGGGGGCTGTTAGAGAAAATTTGTAAAATTGAATTTTATAATATTATTATATTAAAAAAAAAAAACATTTCACAGTTTAGGTATTTCTCGTATTTTCCTCAGCGAATCATTTCATTTGATACCCATATCATGGGAATGCATAAAAAAAACTAGTCCGCCATATTGGATTTAGAATGACGACATTTAGCTAACCTTACATTGTCATCCAAATTAAACATGTATACAAAATTTTAGCTCAATCGGAAACAAGGAAGTGGGTCAAATTTAACTTTTAAGATTTGTTTACATAGTTAATTAGTTACAGGTGAAGCTAATAAAAGCGTGTTAAAAATGGCGGCGTCGGGGCCAGGTGCCAAATCATTTATAAAAATAAATAATTCATAATAAATATAATTTAAATATATCGTTATTAAAAGTTCTAGATTTAAAATGACAATTTTATAGGCCACCGAGCTAAGTGTTGCCAAGTTTTACCGCCTTAGTTAGGAACATTACAATTAATGTGCCACTATGAGATAATTTTGGCAACATTTGCAATTGTAACTAGCAAGTTACTACAGCTAGTAAAATAATGTTTTAGGCATAACAGAGATATTTTAATATACCTATTATTTTACTAGCCCACAACCACAACCCACATACTGGGTAATACGATACCCCTAATGAAGACTGGTTGTCTGCCTTTCCGTAAATGCATGAACCCACGCCCACGTGTTCGTAGAAACACTAGCAGCATTTCTCAGTAAAAAATCCTTGTAATTGTTCACGTACATACTTATAAATTTCAAACCTTCTAAATGGAAATACTTCCATACATAAAGTTGTTTTGAACATCCACCGACAAACAAACCTTGAGATAAATGTTATTGTGTCCATTATTGAATCCTTGAATATAAAGTTCTTGGCGACAGAAAAACGCACTTAGCACGGATGACATTTATTTATAAGACAAAAGTTTGAGGCGTCAGTAAAAGTTTGTCTTCGTGGAAAGTAAACTGAATCTTTGTTCGTGATCTTCATTTTTTGGTATCTTAATGTTGAAATAATCAACACTTTATAATGCGAGTGGTCACACTCTTTTCAAGGAAATTTCGAAACGGTAAGTTGACATTTGTCGTGACTCAAGGGCTGGCTTTTACCTTGGCCAGAGGCTAACCATTGCCATAAACAACGTGGGCACAATACCAATCGACGGTGATGTGCAGGGATTTTTTTATACTTTACCTTTTGTTGTTAGTGTAGGTTAGATTATTAAAAACATTTTCTGACTTCCTTTTTTAAATTATTGTAAGTATGTACAGGTTCTAATCTTTGTTATACTTGAAAATTAAATTTATTTTTATTTTATAAAATCTGAGGCGTGCGCTGGCATAAATATTAGGTGGAACCTTCCAGAATTCTTGGTTCTAAATTCAAACAGTAACCCAATCTGTGGCCATTTTTATAAATATCAAGCGGATACCCGGCGTGTGTTGCTACGCTATAGTGCCTACTGCATTGTTTTACTGGTCTAAAACCATCTTAGCATTATTGCCTTTCTAATGAAACCGTTTTGGGGCAGATCGGTTGGTTGGTTTCAAAGTCTAACGGACATAGGTAAAAACAATTTTTGTGTTCTATATATGTAATTATAAAGATTTGGAATGCCTATAAAAGTATAAACAGTGAAGTTTGCAGCGCGTGTCTATATTGATGAAATCGATAAATTGCAAGACAGACTAAATTCCTTCACTATGTAATACCCAACCATTTTGGAAGATGTAATCCCCAGTTACTTCTATTAATACTCACAGGCCCAGAAGTTGGTTACGTGAAGCGAATAAATTCACTCCAATACATCTGACGTCGATATTTACGGCCAGCGAACATTTTTGAGTATTTCTTTTCACAAGCTATTGTGGAAAACCGTTTGCCGTATTCGGCTTATTTCAAGGATAAAAGGACGAGATTATGTTACAGTCGCGGAATAGATTAGGGCAAGACACAATGTGACAATTTTCACAAGCAATGTGACAATGTGACAATTTTAAAGAAATCATATAACATAGAATCATAAGAAGAGTAGTTTTTTGTTTGTATTATGGTATTTTGACATCGATATCCGCCACCATGTGTGAAGTCTCATCACTGTTTGTGGTTCTAGCAAGAACGCACGAAATAATGTTAACGAAAACGTAAACCATTAAAAAATTAAAGAGGTTTGTATTATTTGAACTTTAGCCTTTTTTTTTAAATAACAGCCACTTATTAAATTTGTCAATAGAATATAAAAATTGTCAGTTGTTGTTGGCTAGCATCAGAACAAGAATCAAGTGGTGTATAGGACAAATCTTCTAACGTGTCACGTTTCAGAAATACACATAATAAGGTATACAGATACATATAAGCTTGATAGCTTATATCTCAGAAACGTGACATCGAACGACGACGAATACGACAAATGAACAACGACAGTCAGTACAACTTTGTTTGTTTCGGAAATGTGACGCTTTAGAAGACTTTGTCTCATACAAAACTTGTTTGTATTGATAGCAGCTTTTGATTAATACAGGTTTTATGCGTGGCTGCTATTTCAAAAATGAAATTAAATCGCAGAAGTTGGGCAGGTCAAACTTTATGCAAAAATATTCCAAACCAATTCAAAATTTGTAAACCATTCATAAAAATATTTCATCTTTACCGTTCAAGTAGCGATCCTAAACTGCAGGACCTCACTAACATTTTCACGATATCGTCGAAGCGCCGTCTCCGCCCCGTTATTAATCAAAATCAGCCCCAGACTCCCAGCTGTCCCGGCAATTCCTCAATTTGATATCCAATTCACACTTCGGAAGATTTTCGCCACGATATGATAGATAGGCAGGCTCTGATCTAATAGGCCTAGGGGAAAGTTGGGATAAGGTTACCATTTCAAAATCGGGAAAAGTTGACATTTGCAAAAAAATCTGGCCTGCGTAACCAACCTGTTTCATCATCATCTGCCCAGGCTTTTCCCAACTATGTTGCGGTCGGCTTCGAGGTTAACCGTATGCAACTGAATACCAGTGTTTTACATGGAGTCACTGCCTAATCTGACCTTCACAACCCAGTTAGTACTGGGTGATACCTGTAATGACTTTCAAAGATCTGCAAATCACAGCCGGGACCAACAGATGGTCACCCATTCACAGAAAAATCTAGGCAAACCTGTTTATATTAAAAATCGTTTACGAAGAAAACTCCAGACAAATGAAAACGCAAGATGAAGTCCGAATTGATGTCTATGCGCTAGTATGTAGAAGAAGCGTGCTGGAAAGCGCATTTAAAGTCAACAAAAATGCTGTACAAAGATCTATTGCCGCGTGGTCAAAATCAAGGAAAACGCTGCCGCCACCTTGTTTCAAGAAAACAATAAACATGTTTACCAACAGCTTCCTCCTGTAGTGAGTGTAGCTCTCTCTCTCTCTCTCTCTCTGTCTGTGATATATTCTTTACAAAACCGGACAAGCGCATATTAGAACACGTTCACCCTGCGTATTCCAACACGCGCGTGTTTAACGCGTGGCTCTTGGTTGACTACGGAACCCCAAATACGGCCTCATATATTTGTATTAATACTCAACTACATGAAGTGTAAGTCTCCTTTGAACATGACCTCCTTCCAGCTCAGAGTATAAAATAAGAAACATAAAGAAAGTTTCCACCAAAGTTCGGTATGAATGTCTGTATTATTCACTACCCTCGCACGAAATTCTTTCATTGGGATATATGTTGCCCCTGGGACACTCTATGCAGGTATCTGAGAGGAAATAAATTATATTTTTTATTGAATAATACAGTGGTTGGAGTTAGGGTACGGCTACACTTGATGCGATGGATCTCTATTCTGATAGTGCACAAATAAAAACTCGTTTTCAGATGATATAAAAAAAAAATACAAAAAGAGGTTTTATCATGTTTTATGTGAACCTGTCCATTGATGCCATAAAATAGTATGACGACGTTTTTGATATCTTCGTCTTGCATCAATAAGCGGTTGATGCGAGTTTCAAAGATGTAAAGAAATTACGAGGGAACAAAGAAACAGACATACATACAGGTTAAACACGTAACCCTCCTTTTGGGCTCCACCGCAGTCGGGTAAAAAGCGTGCTTACGCTCTATAGAAGTTCTGGTTCTCGCTCATTTTATAATAGAGTTGTTTGCTGGAGGTTCCGCCAGCAAACGGTTTACAGATTAAATCATCATTGTCAAAGTCACCATGAATGAGCCATCTTCGCAGCAAAGTTTCAGCAAGGATTTCATGGCCGTTGAATGAAAGTAGCAAACTCTTAGCGCCATCTACACGGAACTAATTTGCTAGTTTTGAGCAACCAAACCTTAAAAAAATGCTTCAAGGAAAAGTTGTGACATTCCTTTACCATTTTAACCAATAAAGTGGATTTCTCCTTGGCCTCTTTTCCTCGGCTTCTCCACAGTCACACCTTGGAACTTCGACCTTCAATACGTCCGTAAATAGAAGATCTGATTTCAGTCCTATAATAAAACCCGTTAAATTCCGGGCTTCACTATGGGACTGCCCTAGTTCAAAAGTATGATCCAGAACATGAAAAAATACAAATGAAACCAACCGTGGGAGGAGCAAGTGCTCTCGGCTTCATTAAGGATGTTTTTACACCCTTCATGTCAATGACTAACATAGCCTACTCTTGTCAAAAATAAACCAGTGTTGTGACACATCCCGCGTCCCAGAGTCTCACCACTTACCTTACCGACGGGAACCAAGGCGAGCTAAATTGAAGTGTCCCCACTTCCATTTAGCTCGCCTACGGAGCCACTCAACCCTCCGTGTTGTTTTAATTGACTTAGTGCACTAATAGCTGAGCTAAATATTGTAATGTCTTTAGTAAGTTTCTACTGTTGTGGTGCAATTATACAAAAAGTATATACGGTACTTAAAATAAAATAAAAAACTTTTTTCTTTTTTTTTTTCTGTCTGTTTGTTTCGGCTAAACTCCGAAACGGCTGGACTAATTTTGACGGGACTTTTACTGGCTGATGTTATAAGGAGTACCGTATATACTTTCATATGCATTCAGTAAAAAGCTGTTATTCTGAAAATACAAACAGACACTTCAATTTAATTTATTTGTATAGATAGATAAATGATCAGCTAATAAAGTTCACTCTCTATTACTCCTACTTACCCCCTATATTTATGCTCTACCCCTTTGAGTTCAGAACCACACATTGTCATTAGAATATTAGCTTCCCTCTTGTCGTCGGCATGTGGAGCGACTTGTCACTCACATTCGGGTGCTATTGTTTATAGAGCGCACGTGTCGGGCAGGGCTTGCGCACCCCGGTCTCGTGGAAATAATACCAGATCGTCAGAAGATAGAAATAGAGCGATGCTCCGATTAAATAATTTGTATTTTAAAGTATTAAAAATATTAATAAATTCGGTAGCATACCATCTATGTATATAGGATCTGTTACATTTTGACGTTGAAGCTGCCTGCCACAATCTGATGAATTGCGATCTGCAACGCTCATGGAAGGTCTTCTCAGTGGGAGAAGTTACACTTTGAAGACTTGAGGAATGCTGAGTGCAGCGGCTGTAGATAAGCCCAAGGTCCTACCATACGGGGAACAGAAGCGTGTGATCAATAGATTTCCTAAAATAATCCAGATCATTATCACATTAAAGACTCCGGGAAACTTGTCAACTTTGTGTTGTCCATAAAAATGTGAGAAAGCGACCAATTTATTTTTCATGCTGTTTCGTTACGGATCATTTCATTGTATAGGAAGAAAAACTCGGGACAGAGGCATTTGGTAAAATTAAGCAAAACAAAATTGTATTAAATTGTATGAATGCGAAATTAGATAGATAGATAGAATATTCTCTATTATGTACACCATACAAATTTCAAATTACAGAAAATAAAATATTTCAAAACTAACTCAACTTGCACTATTTATTACAGACCAATCAGACTCGACAAAAAAAAATAGGTTAACATTTATTTATATAATGAGTTAAAGTTTCCTAAGTTTAATGGTTTATCTTATGGATTCGGATTTCAACTTGTTGTCTCACTCTGTACTGTTGTTGTGTTACACTAGTTAGTGCAAACGCGGAACTGTTGAGCATGGGCATTAAAAAATACGTACCTACCTATTACCATGTAATACCATGGCCAGCTTGTGCAATGTTGTTGTCTATTCTTAAGAGACCTATTATTATGGTCTATACTATTTTGATGGTCTATATTCAATATAATCTACAAATTAGAGCTCCCCAATCACGTCTCCGTAAGTTTTTGTCTAAACATGCATCGGGAGTATGATTGTTGTTACTGAATAAATTAATAATTTATCTAAAATTCGCTTTATTATATTTTAGTAGAGGAAACGAATTATTTTTAACAAGTAATTTGTTATTTCAAACAACGAACGCATAACACACAATTTCAACGAGAAAACCTTGCAATTTCGCGTTTTTTTTTTTTTTTTGTAAATGGCCTCTTAAGAGTGAATATGACAAGTTCTTGTAATACGGTGCTTGACTTTATTTACTGTTCACTACTCTGTGTACTGTTTTTTTACTGTTCATATCAATCGCTTCAATTCATTCAGTCTGTCCGAAGATTATATGTTTTTAAACTAACATCGTCACAAACACTATCATTAACACTTTAAACGGGACATGGTCAATATTCCGTTTTATGTGTTTATTACATAAGGTGTAGTTTTGCAACCACGTCAAAATTCAGGAGGTTGTCATAGAAGACGTGAACAATCAACATAAATTACGGTACCTGGTCAATAATAATAAACGCTGCTTTTTTTAGTTGTTTTAATTTGACACTATTTCAGAATGAAGCCCTTTTCAAAAGAGGAGAATCACCCGTTTATCGAATAAACGTCTGAGTTTGTTTGTGTGTGTGAAAGCGCGGTTATAGGGCTAGTATTAGACGGGCCTCGTTTCATACGGGTGGTGTACACTTATCGATTTCCTATATTAAGAAAAAAAAAAAATAATATCCTACCCATTTTATTATTGATTCGGCTCGAGAATCATTAGCATAGTTACCTCCTTGAATTTGACGAGGATGCAAAGCAACACCTTGTAGTATCCAAAGATTGTCTGCAAGGATATCGTCATTAGAGACAAGAGCGGGCATTGTACTCATAATTAAAAAATGTTAGAAAGTTGCCGTGTAGCAATACAGTGCTGTGTATCAATTTTAGTGTACAATAAAATACCTATACTTTATCTACTCCATATTTTTACCACAACCTACGGCACAACCCTGTCGTTTAAACAACGACGAAGAGACGAGAACGTTGACAAGAGTAGGCGACGGCGGGCACCTGCCTTCACGGACACAATTGAATCACAGAGCCCGTTGACATTGCTTTCATATAAAATTAAATAGACTAGCTCTGCGTCTCGGAGAATTGGATAAAGTAGTAAGGTTATTATGAAGCCCATTAAAAAGTATAATCAGTTCGTACTGGTGGGATAGAGTTTAGTATCTGTCTTATTTTTCACTAGCGACCTGCCCCGGCTTCGCACGGGTGCAATGTAGATACTGATGTTTTCTCTACCATAATATGCATGTATTATACATATAAACCTTCCTCTTGAATCACTCTATCTATTAAAAACCGCATCAAAATCCGTTGCGTAGTTTTAAAGATCGAAGCATACATAGGGACAGACAGACAGCGGGAAGCGACTTTGTTTTAAACTATGTAGTGATGTGGTTAGTGCCTCACCTGTTGTTAGAGTTTTTATGCCGCACATGGGCCTCTGACTTGGCTTTACATGTCGTCGAGAAATATCTCTCAGGTAAGCTGGCTCCCTCACGATGTTGTCCTTCACCGAAGCAAATAATATAATTAAAGGATATGTCGGTTTCCTCACGATATTTTTCTTTACCGCTTTGAAAACGGTGATGGTGAAATAAATAACACTAAGTTATATATTTTCATATTTGGGCTTAAACCTACACGTACAAGTTTTATGTCAAGTTTTTTTTTCTTTGTACTGAATAAGCTGGACCGAAGGATTTGGAAGTCATGGAGAGCGGCCTTTGCCCAGCTGTGGGATGACACAGGCTAACAGTAACAGTAACTGAATACAGAGTGATAATAGAGTTGAGCATGTTCGCCTAGAAGAAGCCGATTCCCTCGAATACACTTGTATACCGATCATTAAACGACTTGTCCAGGAAAGAACAAAAATACTGGCCAAGTACGACAGTAAAACTTATTCTACGAATGTTGTAACTGGCAACCTATCGCTTGAAGATAAAACACGGGCAGTGATCACCACTCACTGCGTATAATTACCCGGCGATGCAGATAATAATTACTCTTAAGTATTAGTGCTTAAGAACCAGTTACTAATTAATTTTAAAATTAGGCTACAATGAAATAATGATGCATTACGACATTTCCAATTCATTTGAAAAGTAACCAGCAAGTGCAACAGCTACCATGAAATACTTAGTTTTGTTTTTCTGTGTTTTGGTCTTTGGTCAAACCTTTGGCTACCCAAAACTAGGACCCGTGTTGGGCATGGAATCGGGACCAGAGGACTCTGGAGGAAGTGTGACTACTACGTCATCGACCACAGCGCTTCCAGCAGTATTGAGGTCGGCATTCGTGGGATCTGAGTGTGCTTCTGGTTTAACCAAATTCAACGGAATGTGTATTGGTATTGATTATTAAATTCTTTATTTATTTGTTCTTGAAGTGTTTTCTTTTTAATTTTAACCCTAGGGTGCAGGCAGGCCCTAGGGGCAGATGAAGGCTATCAATAGAAATAGTATAAAATCGGACTCACTTCACTTATCCAGAACATGTTATCGTGATACGTATTCTGTGATTACAGAACATAGCTGTTCATACCAATATTGTAAACGCGAAGGTAACTAAAAAGCTGTTTGTTTGTTTTTTGTTTTTTCACGACAAAACGGTTGATCGTGGTTGTCGGTGGTTGATCGTAATGAAATTTGGCAAGGAGGTAGATTATACCCTGAGAAAGGACATAGGCAATTTTTTTTCTCACACATACACATCGAAATTTCCACGCAAACGATGTAGCGGGCAAGAGGTACCGGGTAAGACGGGGTGAATAGAGATGCAGGGGTGAATCGACACAAAACTTTGAAAGGAATTTTATCGTGGAATTAATATGGTATGTTACCAATAAGGACTCTATTTTATTTTCTTAATTATACGTCATTATTTAGAGAGTTTGTTGACAACATACCATATAAATTCTACGTTAAAATCCCTTTCAAAGTTTTGTCTCGATTCACCGCTGCGTTTCTATTCACCCCGTTTTACGGTACTGTCTTTAAAACTAGACATAGACAGTATTATGAGACAGTATTATGACGGTATATGTACGTGTATGACCAGATGTATGAGAGTGGACGAGGTGAAAGGAGTATGTTAGGATCATAGCAGGTGGCGTTCTGTAGTTTCTGTCCACCCCAATGGGAAAAGGCGTGAGTTTATGTATGTATATTAAACAGTTCGTCTGTTTGGCTTATTTAAAAATGTACAAGCATATGTATTGATGGATTGTTAACAGGTTCAGACGAGTGATTGACTTGTTTCTAGTGACATGATTTTTGCTTGAAAACTGCTTCACTCTAAATTATTATATTTATTTATTATGTTATTCCGTCCCCGCACTCAAGTGGGAACATGTAACTCCAATATCTTTACGTAGGGCTACTTCAATGAAACAGCAACGGGCTGTGGTTGTGGAGCTGTGTCGCAAACTATCCACCTCCTATCCTGCTCTTTTAGTCCAAAAACGGGGCGAAGTCCTGGGCTAACAAAATACACTTCACTTTCACACTACCTTAAATAAAATTTGTTACAGCACGCAATTATTAAATCGACTCATAGCCGAAAAAAAACAAATGATACTCGGAAATAAAAGACATTCAAAATATTTCTTTTAAACACTTCCTCGAAAACTGGCTCTTATCGTACTACGATTAGGTTCAACATGCTATGGATTTCACCCTCGTGGTTTTCTTCTTATATTCCCGCACTATAGTGCGGAAATAAAAATTCCACACGTGGTGAGGCGGCTCGCCCCCACAGTAATTTAATTTTTTATTTTTTTTATCTATTCCATTGACTGAATTTGGACTTTGAACAAAGGACTAAAAACTAAAATCAAAAAAACTTTTTTGCAAAAAAAACCGACTTCCAAAAAAACCGACTTCCAAAAAAAACACTAAAAAAAGTGGAAAATAACTTTACTTTCGGAAGTCGGTGACTATTGTTTGTTTCATTGACTTTTTTGCCACCAACTTCCGAAAGTGAAGTTATTTTCCACTTTTTTAGTGTTTTTTTTGGAAGTCGGTTTTTTTTTGCAAAAAAGTTTTTATTTCACCCTTTTTAGTTATCGTATCACACACAAATCTTTGTCAAGTATCAATTTCGCAATTTCTTTTACTTGGATGACATTTTTTCCAGTTATTTTGATTTCAAAACCAAACTGCTGAACCGATTTTGATGAAATTTTTATGGGACCAATCGAGAAGTAGATCCATTCAGATAAAAGAAGAATTTTTCAAATCGGTTCAGAAATGACGGAGATATGAGGTTGTTACCTCACTGTTTGTTAACACAAAAAAAAAACATACAACCGAATTGAGAACCTCCTTTTTTTGAAGTCGGTTAAAAACTAAGAGTGTGTTGAAAAACGTCGTTTGATTTGTTACACGTGGGCATTTGTTACTGCAGTTCTCGGCTCCATAACACCCTCGCCTGCGGCTCGTGTGTGTATTTCGCCTCGGCCGCAATAACAAACTTTCCCCACTTACATCAAAATGTACTATTTTCAAATTATTTATAGTTGTCAAGATGGCCAGTGCATAATGTTATCTTATAAAATAATACGAGTTAAAGTATGAAATTGCCGTTATATATTATTAGATACTTTAAATTGCCATTAAACCTTCATGGTGTGAGATATTCGAGTGAAACTTTTTTAAATTATACCTATGAGATTTTTCTTTTAAAAAATGTGCAACATTCGATTTTCGAATTTCAATTGTTTTTTTTTTACACAGCTTAGACGGAAAAGATGGATACTTCGAACATCCGAGTAATTTTTGAATACGAGTTAAGCAATATCAGCAGATGTTTACTATGCCGAACTTCGAACATTGATGGCGAAACTGGCAGTGTCGAATCGATCTTCACCATTATGGCTCCATGATAACGCAAGACCTCACACTGCACGGGACACCGTTGTAATTCTACAGGAGCTGCAGTGAGAGCGATAGGTAGATAGTAGGTAGGTAGGTAGGTGGGTTTTAGGTAGGAGGCAGTACTATGTAGGGAAAAGTACATTGCAACGCATGCCTAGTTCGTGAGTGTATAAAAATTGTCATGCCAGCGACACGAAGAAGAAGAAGATTATATTATTACTTACGCTATGATGAAGTAAGAGGTATTCCTTTTGTGAACGAGTTGACAGTTGTTAAACGTCTTCTCACAAACCTACTTAGTTTGATCGATGTGAAGACTCCCAGACGATTACGAAGTCATTTCAGATTCTATTAACGTAGCTTTTATATACCTACGATCAAATAAACTCGCTTTGTGTTCGGAGAACTAAGTCTATTTATCGTTAATTTCCACGAGGGCCATGATTTTCGAAAGACAAGGAAGTCATTTAAACCTGTGTGTAGTTTAGTTAATTTAGTTTATTTAATCGTTTTAATTGTTAAAATGTATATACTTAGTTTATTTCAAATAATAATTTCAACACAAATAGAAAAAATATATAATATAATTTAATAATCAATAGCAACACAAATTCCATTGAACCTTACTAAATTTGATGCACAATCAGACCCAGAGAAGGCAGACAATGCTTCCATGGGAGGCATTGTTGTCGACGAAGCAGTTGTCACTCTTCCTCCAGAGCCCTCTCGCTGGGAATCCATGTCCAACATTGGTGATATGTTTGAGTGGCCAAATGTTTTGCCCAACACCAGAACACACACTAATGTAAACAAAAAATAATTCATTGTAACCGACTTCAAAGAAAGAGTATGCAGGCATTCGCCGAGTATTTTTTTTTTCAACCGGTGCACTCGCTGGTTTAGTATAAAATGAATTTAAATGTTGTAATTTTTATCAATATTTTATAATTATTGTTTAATGGTGGCATTAATTAGTACTAGTAGTTCTGGTTTTAAATAATCAAGTCGGAACTTAATCACTGTTTTTGGTAACTGGTCAACATAATGAAGTGAGATAAATTATTATCATAAACGAAAACACACATCTCAGGTTAAAATATCGTATATTTTAAAATATGTCATCAAATCAATTATGCAATTATGCTTACTGTTATTAAACAGTTCAGAGAAAGAAAATTTTACATCCTAAAAAATAACACCAAAATAGTTTAATAACTTTACTTTCGGAAGATTTGCCAACGACTTCCGAAAGTAAACCAAAGCCAAACTACTGAACCGATTATGATGAAATTTCTATGGGTCCAATCGGAAAGTAAATCGGTTCATCAATGACCGAGCTATGAGGTTACAAACATAACTAAAAAACAACCAAATTGAGAATCACAGATATAATAAATACAGGAGATATGGCAAGGAGGCGTGGCGCTTGCGAACGCATCTAGCCGCAAAGAGACTTGTTGCCAGTTTCGGCCATTAGTCGAATGTCAACTTGCGACGTCTTCACTGCTTGTGATTTTTTACAAAATGCCGCTTTGTACAGTGGTTGTTTGCAAAAATAACACCTCTATTGTGAATTATACGAAAGATGGCATCTCATTTCACACGTTAGTACTAAAATATGATTGTTTTTCTTATTAAATTCATTAAAACATTACTTCGTGATACTAGAAACACGATAAAGTACCAAAAGCAATTATTTTCATTAGGAACAATAACCATTGTTTGCTTAATACACATCGATCAATGAATCGGCTGGTCTAATAGTGCAATGGATAAGTGTTTTACCGATACTCTCACTCACACGATAGTTTCGTGAAGCGGGTGTGTTTTAGGTAGATAATTAGGGAGGTGATGTCACTTTTGTGGTTGTCGATATTTTATACGATCCCTTAGTACGAATGATTACACAAGGGTAAAAAATTAGACAATTTTTGTTACAAGGAACTTTATAGCTGTTGTTTACTAATGTGAGGTACTTAATGATAAAATTTATATAATTAATTACTGAAAAATACAATTCATTACTATTTCTTGATTAATCGACTTATCTTTTATTGAATCAAGTATGGGTTTTTAATTTATTGCGGTACTCTTACACGTGTATCATTGATATCATCGTCACAATTCACACCTTGGTTTTATTTTAACATTTTAGCTATCGAAGTATCCAAAAATAAAAGAAAAGTGGATAAATGCGACAGGAAAAGGTCCAAACTGGTTTCCCACAAAAAATAACACGATATGTTCGTCTCACTTTGAGCCTAAGTGCTTTCAACCAATGAAGAAAGACCAACACCTCGAATTCAGATGCAAAAATAGTACTGTATTTTTATATATAAAAAGGGCAGATTAAAGGTAACTGAATTTCATCGATACTATTTTTTCTACGATTACCTCTTCACATCACTAGTTGCGATGTGTGTTTATTCTGAGTCCGTAGCTACAGGTAGAAGCCCCGCCCCATGTATGCCTGTGTTCTATTAGTGAGTTTATTAGTGTTGCTGTAAGTTTCTTTGTGTGCGGGAGAAATATGAGCTCGTGTGCCGTTCTTATAGTTTTTGCTTTTGTGTTAGTGAATTAAGTGGGGAGAACACGGCGACATCTGAACTCGAATACATTTGTTTACAAATCATATCTCCTGTATTTATTATATCTGTGTTGAGAATCTCCTCCTTTTTAATCAACTTAAAAAAAAGGAGTAGGTTCTCAATTCGGTTTTTTTTTTGAAGCTGGTTTAAAAAGAAAAAAAGCGAGAATAAAACATGTCACGTTGTCAATAATGTGGAAAGAAGGCTTCCACTGAGATAGATGCTCTTCAATGAGACCCACAGCACAGCGCTTGGATCAGGAACAAAATCAACGATTTAAACATTTCACTCATCAATAGCAACACAAATTCCGTTGAATTTCGCAAAACCCGAAGCACAGTCAGATCCAACTATCACTGAATATGGTTTGATAACAGGAGGCTTTTTTGTCGACAAAGCAGTGGGCACACTATCTCCAGATTTCAAAGGTGCCACACTTGTGTAGCCAACGTTCAACACTGGGTTTTGAAGGAAGCCAAACGTCGGACCGCACACCAGAATACACAAAACAACGACAAAATAATTCATGTTGACTGTTTTACGCGCCGGTTAAATGCGATATGAATTTATATTCAGAAAGGATTTATATATTTTATGCTTTTTAACTGGTTGCTGTGTTACTGACCTTTTTGGATGATAGCAATAAAAATATGCAATTTTCGTTTTCGAAGTTGTTCAAGGGCTTGTGACCAACTTTGTCGTTGCAAGTTCGCGATTCAGATAACGTGTGGAATCATCTGACTGGCACCGTATATGTGCGTACACTCTTGCGAAACAATAAAAAAAAATGAAATTTTGCTCTTTCTCTCGTCTCGTGATATTTTAATGTGAACGTTTTGCCAATGTAAACGCAAAGTTTTTATTGTGAATCTTAATCAACAACACATATGAAACATAATCGTTTCTGTAGCTACCCAAACCCTACATTTGAAACACAAGATCAAGACATTTTATGGTTAACTAGCTTTTCCCCTCGGCATCTTCCGTGTAGAGGTCTGAAAGTATTCCACTAGAACGTACTATTAACCAAAAGTCTATGTTCTACAACAGGTCTACCAGTTTGCCAAATTTCATCAAAATCCGTCCAGCCGCTAAAGCGTGACGAACAGACAGAGCTCCTTTCGCATTAATAATATTTCACATTTTTTATTTTCTTATTTTTATTCGGAGAAAGCACCATTTTCTTACAAGAAAAAGGGGCAAGATCTCAAATGGTTTTTTAAATGGCCGCGAGGAGATAGACAGGATGCAAATTTTAAGTAATGGCGGGAATTTGGCCAAGTCAATTTCCTTGAACCTTGTTGGGGCGGGCCACGAAACACGAGGTTACAAAAGCTTGTCGAAAATTTGTAACTTTTCTGTGTGGAAAAATAAAACTTGTAACTGTAAATTAATTTTTGCTACAGATATAAATATTAAAATTAAAATAACTATCAACGTCATACATTGAAAAAAAAAACACTCGAATCATGTAGAACTAAAACATTCCTAAAACGTGTTTTTTAGTATTTTAAAACTATTTTTTTTTTTGATTGAGTTGAGTTTTCTCTGCAGTCGCTGACACAAAACGTGTGTCGCTTGTCCGTGTAGCTCGTGAAGGTGTGAGATTGTTCTAAGATTATTAGTCATTAAAATGCTAATTTTATAGTTTGTTTACAGATCGGATCAAAACTATTATCTAGCTTGTTTATAACTAGATTCATAATAGCATTTCTTGAGCATCGTGTAAGTAGCTACATGATATGGAATATGCATATCATTTTTTTATTCACATTGTTGTTCCTAAGGCAATGTCTTTATCTGATTAGGTGGAAGTGTAAAAAGATAAAATAAAACTAGATTATTAGGATAATACATAATATATATATATATTTTTCGATTACACAGCTGTTCTCGTCGCACACACATTCAAGAGATAGCACCCTATCTTTGGCTCGTGGCAGGTGTGTGAAAAAAAAACAGTATTCACTGTCAGCTAAAAAGTCTGTCAGTGTTTACTGTCAGATTTTGCAACGCCACGTTTAGAAATGGAGTCTGGAGTGGCTATGGAAGGCGCATTGATATAAGGCCTCCTCAAGGTGGACAGCGGTCCATCTTGTGGGAGGCCTTATATCAATGCGCCAGGTCTTCCAGGTCATCGGACCTGGAAGACCTGGTGGACCGCGAGAACCGCTGGTAAATGAAGCACAGGGCCGGGCGATGTGGCGATGGTTGAGGGAAGCCTATGGGCTAGGGCTGGCGGTGGACGTCTTACGGCTGATATGCCGATGAGAATTGCCACAGGCCACGAAGGAGTTGGTGGGACGAACTGGACAGGTTCCGTCAGAACTGGAAGGAGGATGGTTCGCGAGAAATGGAAGAAGCTGAGGGAGGCCCAGAAGTGGGACAAAACAGGCTAAGAAAAAAAATTGCCACATAGCCTGGCAATGCTTTTTTCAGCCAAAAAATTGGCCAGTTTTTTTATTTTTTTTTGTCAGCATCCACTTATTTATTTATCCAAGGACCTTCGTCGCCTACAAATTATAATTTCTTAAAAATAACACCCCCGCGGCGCAGATAATTTCATATAACGCCCGCGATTTTCGTGGCCACGTAATAAACGTTTTTCATTCAGTCATTTTCTCTTTAATCTGAAAGGATCTCGGGGCGCGATACAATCCAACACCTTGCTCCCTATTTAGTATCTACATCTGCTATTTATAATGATTTCGTATAATAACTGCTAAGGTTATATCTGTTAAGATAAACATAACATCATGACTGTAATGCTCGAAGGATAGGCAGAGATGTACATATAGTACACCCACCTTTCACCAGTTACGTAATACGTTTGCATGTAATCGAGATAATGAAAGAAGCTATCCAGATTCCAGGCAACTTATGAAATCCCTCAAGTGTAAACCTTTGCCCGATCAGGGAGTCGAACCCAGGAACCTATTCTCAACAGTAGCGCTTACTAGACTAGACGGCCTCTCTGACCTCTCTTTCAAAATAAGAAGAAGGAAAAAGAAGAGAGGTCAGGTCATGCGAGGCATTAACCACTTACCAGCAGTATAATTTTTGTGCCAGGCAGCGTTGCTGTGGAGCGGTTTGAAGTGCCGGTGTCACATGATGTTTTTCATCTCTGGCTCTGGAATGGCAAAGCATCTGTGATGCCACTGGTACCTATTGCAGATTTTGTAATACCTACTTAACTTGGTTTAAAAGAGTGTCCATGGAGTTTCTTATCCGTTCATCTTCTTCATAGAAATCTATGGTCTACAACGGGAAACTAGCTTCGACTTTTTGACTAAATGATCGACAGTTCAGAAGTGCCTGTAAATGTTTATGTTCAAATGAAGTCAATGCTTTGAGTTGGTCGTGTAAAAACTGTCTGCTCTAACGGGGTATCCTAGAGCCATCCCAAACACAGCGTCGGCGCGGAGACGTTTTGCAAAATATTCTCTTTTCATTTATTCAAAAACAATTAACAAATTGTGTCTCACTTGCTTTCCTGCCCATTCTGCGCAACCACTTGCACTTTTCAGTATTTAAATGAAGCCAATGACAAGGCTTAAAAAGGCTTAGGCTTATTTTCCTCAGGAAATAGCCAAAAACTTAGATAGCAAAAAATCTCGACAAATGAAAATTTGTTTGCAAAAAAATAGCGACTTCCAAAAAAACACTGAAAAAATAAAAAAATAATAAATATCGCTGGACATTACACACAGCGCCATCTAGTGCCACACTAAGCAACGAGGCTTGTGTCGTTTGAGAAGTCGGTGACTATTATTATTTTTTGTTTCATTGAATTTTTTGCCGAAAGAACCGCAAAGTTTTTATTTTACTCTTTTCAGTTATCGTATCACACACAAATCCTTGTCAAGTATCAATTTCGCAATTTCTTTTACTTGGATGACAAATTTTTTCCAGCTATTTTGATTTAAAAACCAAACTAATAAACCGGTTTTGATGGAATTTCTATGGGACCAATCGGGAAGTATATCCTTTGAGATAAAAGAAGATTTTTTACAAATCGGTTCATAAATGACGAAGATTCATATGAGGTAACAAACACGAAAAAAAATACAACCGAATTGAGAACCTCCTCCTTTTTTTAAAGTCGGTTAAATACATCCTACAATTCTATTTTACCACTGGAAAGTTTGGAATTGGAGAAGGGCCTGCGTGTGAGTCCACTACCTGGCAAATACCTGTGAGCGAGCAACACCTTTTTTTTTTTTTTTTGTTTTCGGATGGGAAATCATCAAATGACTTCTCCCGCTCTGGGCTGAGCGGGAGGGTGTGTCAGACTTTTACTGACTAAAACCCACCCATGTTCCTTTATCGCCCTTTGTGTTCCGGGGCCGCGGTATCTCTTTCGAACAACCCGCAGCACCCGGCAGGCATCGGCCCTTGCGGGCCCCTTCCCTATGCTGACATCTCTTTGAGGCGCGCGTGGAACACGAACGCGCCGTCGACACACGGCCTGTCGTCCTAAGACGGAGGGACGGCGAGCTAGCCCTTAGCTCACCGTCCACAGGCCCGCGTCTACGGTGGCCCCCGAACGCCCGGTGCGTCTCCCGCGGCGGCTGGGACGTGAGGAGGAACGCTCTCTCTCACGTTCCGCCTCCTCCTTTGCTAGCATGACTGCTTCGCAAAAGGAGGTGACGGCTTCCCATTCCGTCCCGCTCCGAACCAAGGCACGAACCAGGGCCGGACGCGAGAGGTCGCCGCCGCCGATCGCCGCTATGAGGACACGGCGTTGCTCCGCCCAAGCGGGACAGACCTCCACCGTATAGCGAGCAACACCTAGACCCAAACCTATAGCGCACATAATCTTACCTCAAAAAGATTGAGCGTTATTTTGATGTAATTATTTAATGAATGCAAGTTGAAATAAATAGTTTAAAATATGTTTTTTTTTTAAGCAAATTCGATACGTAAATAAGAAGAATCAGTATGGTTTTAAAGTTCATAGGCAGCGTCAGTTGGCCGTCGCGTTGCTTCATTCAATAACATAAAAAGTTCATGTCTTTCTTTTGTTTGTTCAAGGTAATGGCTACATCGAAGGAACAGAGCTGGATGGCTTTCTTAAAGAGTTCGTGTCCAGCGCCAATTTCACCGATATCAGTCCTGATGTGAGTACCTAGATCTAAGCTTACTCTTAGCGTGTCAATGGGAGTCTACATTGTTTCAGTCTAGAATTCAGCTACAAATTAGGAGTATTCGGTCTGTAGCGTCCATTAGTTCCTGTAAAGTGCAAACAACAGGACAACCAGTATACGGTATTTTAAGGGTCCCATCGCTTTTGGAATAAATGCACCTATATTTTATCTTATATTGATGACTATTTTATTGTGTGATGAACTTTTATACAAGGTCGACTGATATTATATTATTTTATGCGACTCGTCTTTGCGTCATAATTATTATCGTGATTTACCTTTGTTGGATTGATTTGACGTCAGCTTTTAAAATTATTGTGTTTTTTGTCACTTTGATACTTTACGGTGAAAAAAGCAGAAAAACCTGTATTTGCTGATGTCTGGTGTATGGCCCGGTATGTGCAAAGGCGTTTGAGGGATCGCCTTATGTTATGGTTTGCAATAAAAGGATGTTTCACTGTCTTTACACGTAACCTTGCTCCCCATTAAATTGTATAGCACTAAAAGCGATTTTAGGGAGTGGGGAGTGGAATACTGTGACCACGTGAAACAATGACGTTTGTTATCACCTAAATATCCATGTCGTGTATATCATGCACATAATATTGCAAATGATTAAACCCTTGTAAACACGGGTGATTTTTTATCGCATACTGGTTTTTTGACCCACTGTGTTCCGAAGAGATGAAAATCTAACTCTTTTGTAGAGCCTGGATACGCTCTGTTGGCATCTCAATGCTCAGCTGAATGCAGAGGGTTGAAAATCGAGTGCACGATAAAAATCGTAGGAAAAGCGAGCTCTTGAAAAACAACAACTACATTGGATAACATTTATATAACCAGTAACGAAAACAAGTCTCTAAGGTAATACATAAAAATGTCCACATATTCTAAATTGACAAACATTTAAAACTATAGGTATTTTTATTATTGAAATAACTCAAACTCAACATATAATCCGACACTGACATTAAGGTGAAAGCGCCAGTGTAGCAGGTGAAATTCAAATGTAACTTGCACTTGGCTTTTCTACCTAAATTATGCAATGTAATTAATACTTCATTTGTAACATACACATTATATGTGTTTAAAGTATTCATTAAAATTTTTGTCTGTTTATATTGTATACATATAATAATAAAAACTGAACTAAGTATACTTTAAAATATCAGTAAAAGTACTGCAGGACCTTCTCGTTAGTGGTGCCATCTGGTCAGCACAAGAACGATACCTTCCATTGTTTTTAAACATTGCATAAATCACTAATAAAGTGGAAAATGTAAAATTATTTTTCTTCAATAATAAATGCTGATTAACGTTAAGACACGCTTAAAGCTATTTTTACTAGCTAATAACAATTCAACTGACTGTCTTGTTGGTTTCGTGGTCGCAAGCGCGGCTGCTGAGCATGAAGTCCAGGGTACGAATTGCCCAAATCTAATTGGGTTTTTCCATCAGTAATTTCTCAGTAGCAGCCACGGAAGCTAGATTTGTGCCCGGTTGATGGCAATAGGCTCGCCCCCTATTACATGTTACTTAAAACATAACTGGCGAAATGTGGGTGTACTATTAGATACACCTCTGCCTAACCCTTACAGGATTTCAGGCGTGATGTTATGATAACAATCCGAGAGGAAGTATTACGTTACTAAAAATTATGCGTTGCAGTGTGGAGTTTCATAGAAATAATCCCGAACGGTTCTAGTTGAGGCGATGCTGATTCCGTCTATGTTTTGATCTTTAACATGTAGCAGCGTTTATGAATAAAACCCTACATATAATTATTATTTAACTAGCTTCATTCATTTGTTTCCGAGTCATGGATGTTTATATGTATAATAAGTATGTATTTACAAACAAAAAAGTATCTATGTAGTATATCAACAGATCTGTTGTCCACGACACAAGCCTCGTTGCTTAGTGTGGCACTAGATGGCGCTGTGTGTAATGTCCAGCGATATTTATTTTATTTATTTTTAGCTTCTAACCGTGACTTCGCTAGCATGAAAAAAAATTCTATGGCACTTGACAACACTGAAAGAATTATCGAAATTGGATGAAAAGTTTCAGAGATTACAATAACTTACTATATTCAAACTAACAACCTCTTTATAATAAGCATAGAAGACGTATTGATAATAATAGTGCGATAACATAACACAATAAAATACCATACAACCGGTTTTTTTTTTAATTACAGTCGAACGATTTTTTTTTACGTTTCTTTTGATCCTGACACTTTTCATTAACACATCCAAAATGAGCACCACGATAACGTAATATTCCATATATTCAAAAATGCAAGCTACCGAAAAGCCAATCCTTATCCTCCTTCAAAGTCCCCTTCATCCTTATCAAAGTCGTTGTAGCACTGAGAAATATTTTAAAAGCGGCTTCCACTAGTTTGGGTCCTGTAAATCCTCGTCCTTTGTCCGTGAACTTGTTGATTATCCGAGCGAAACTGGGGTGTGGCGTATTTTATAAGCGTTTTATAAAGCATTGTTACATTTTTGTTTTATTCATTTTCTCTTTTTGTTCAATCTTCATTAACACAATCGCCATTATCCAAGCGAACCTGACCATCTAAACATCCGCCATCCAAAGCTACTCCTGGCGATTTAGTAGTCTCTTGTTCATCAGTAGACACAGACACTTCGTCTTTGGGAAACTTTGCTTGAATATCATAGCCTTCTTCGTCTTCTTCATAATCTGTCTCTTTCGATTCAGTTATATTATATTTCACCACTTTGTGGTCTTCTACTACTTTAATATTGTTATTGTCAACGTATTCACAGTCCCAGTCATCGTAACTTAGCGCACTTGGATAAACGAAGTTTGACGTTATAGTCAATATATTTAATGAATATATTATCAAACAAAATAGGAGCTTCATGACTGTTTGATTAAAGATTGCCTACGCGAATGGCGGAGGTTATAAATGGGTGATATGTGTTTGACATTTAAAGTTAAGGTGTTGTCGATACTATACAGGGTGGAAACTTTTAGGGTAAAAAGACGATACAGCAAAAAACGAATCGTCATTTTTTTTAAGGCGGCAATGCTTTTTAAATCCCCGTACACGCATCACGAATCGTGAAAAATGACGGATAAGTCTTAAATCACGTATCGTCTTTAAAAAAATCTGGTACGTCAAAAAACACGAATCGTAAAAGTTTTTGTGACGGATTCACTGATGCGCTCGCTTCGAAAAATTCACGGAACTAATGTGTACACCAATTCGTTTTTTTTTGCCGGATTGTGATAAAACACGATTCCGTATGCAATGTGAACGCCCATCCGTCATGACGTATCGTGTTTTATGACTGATCGTCAATGGCGGAAGCCATGTGAATGACCTCTAAGGGAAACTACCTTAACCGATGTAGCTACACGAAAATGAAAAAAAAATCACAAATGTTTTTTTTTATCGTATTATATATTTATATTATATAATTACAGTTAGCAAGAAACTGACCATTTCACACATTTTTTTTTCATTGATGCCATTCGATCCTGTTTCTAGTACTGATCAAAAACTTCTGTTGGACCAACACAGGTTGGAGTACTGAAATAATCAGAAATTTCAAATAACTTTTCTCATCCTGTATACTACAATAATATAACAAAGCTGTTCAACTTTACTTAAAATACATACCTACAAATATAATATCTGGAAATTCCAGTCGGATAAGAAACTTCTTTTTACATTTGAAAACACAATTCCCGAGGAACAATAATAGCTTATTAAATCACGCTATGACCTTTACGAGCCGAGCAAAACCGGCTGGTGAAACCGCGGGGCACACCTAGTTTTAGATAAAACTTCGATAAATTCTATACTTAACAGATGTTTTAATTGTGACGCGAGCATTATCGAGCTTTTGTTATCCATTATCTATACTATATATATTATTATATTATATATATTTTTTAATTTTTATATTAAATAGATGAAGAGTTTGTTTGGTTGAACGCGCTAATCTCAGGAAGTACTGGTTCGAATTTAAAAAAAAAATTGTGTTGGATAGCCGATTTATCGAGGAAGGCTGTAGGCTATATTATATCACGCTGTGACTAATAGGAGCGGCGCATCAATCAAACATGTAACGCAGATGAAGTTGTGCGGGTCAGCTAGTATTCAATATGAACTGTAAACAACTGCAAGGTGTTGTATTTCAATTACTTTTGTTTCGGTTACATCTCTGTTGTTGCGAATTGGATTCTGCGGGAGGAACATAATAATCTTGCTCTCGTAGAATTACAAACAAACAGACACGAACATGGCATCTAGTGTCTTTTCTATTTCTTATTCACGATTCAAATTAGTCCAATTTTGCTACAATACTATTTAATATTTTTTTACGAACGGAAACATAATACAGAATAGTTTTAAAGTGGTCAACGTTGAAGATGAGTCTAAAAGACCAAAGTTTCAAATCCGGGTTGAATATTAACATTATTATTTCGTGAATTCATCTTTTTACATATATTTTTTTTAACTTTTATTACAAAAACCGGCCAAGTTCGTGTGCGAACATGCACAGTGGAAAGTTCAGTAGTTGGAATGAATAATTAAATACTTCGGTCTGTGAACAAACTAATATGTTCTCTCATACCGAATTTATTGGACAACATAGTCTGCAAGTACCTCTTATAAATTATTATTTCTTATATGATTGTTTTTTTTTATAACTTGTTTCACGACTTTCAGGCAGGAAGGAATCATGTTGTCTTCATCTCATTTATTATCATCACTACTAGCCGCAAAAGTATTATTATGCACCTTTTGAGTCGTATTTTATGACCCGAGGGTACAGATTATTTTATTATTGGATTTTTCCATCAGGAATATAGTTGGGAAAAGGCAGGGGCAGATGATGAATGTCCCATTGCTGGACCACAGGCCTTCTCTCCATGTGAGGGAATGGGCTGTTTTCCACCATGCGGGCCCATGGCACTACTGCTCAACGTACACCTGATGGATACCTTTTTATTATAGCACTGGTTGGACAGGTCCACTCAAATTTGTATGGTTCTTTCTTCAAAGAACCATCTCAGACACTCATCTGCATAGTCCTCATGTGAGTTGACCAAGATTATATCTGGACCTTAAAAGAGACTATGACCTCTGAAATTGTTTCGGACGTATCTTCTCAGAGTAGTCAGGTACGAAACAACGGCCTCATATAGTTTAAAAAAAATGACGACGTGTAAAAGTACTTGTAAAAACCTATGTATTTGCAAAATAAACGTCATTTGTCAGTAAAAAATCAGTTGGTGAAGGTCGAGTTAAAAAAAAAAAAACTATGCATAATTGCTCCCGTTTTGTTTTCATATTCAAGTATTTTATTTACGAATGAAACCAAGCAAGCTAAACCACGTACAGTCATAAAGTGGCTTGCCTTGAAAAATATTCTAGTTCAAGGTGAGTAATATCAGTCTTTTGTTGTTGGATTATGTACACATGATATTGTTACGACAATAGATAGCAGTGGGTCTAAGTGATATCGACTTATGTGTACAGGCTCTGTGCCTAGTGAAACGCTGAAGGAAAACATCGTGGTGTTTGACATTTTATATAACCAATAAAAAACAATCAAATAAATTCTAACACCTGTGACATTTAAAAATTGATGGCACGTATGACGCAGCGGCTGAGCGTTTGGCTGCTGCGCTGCGTGTCGCGGTTTCTATTCCCGCACGGAACAAATATTTGTATGGCGTACAGGTTGCTGCTCTGGGTCTGGCTGTTTGGGTTTAAATGGCTTAAACGCAGCTACGATACAGGGGAAGTTCATAGCGTGGGGCAAAGATTTTATTAAAAAATAAAGTATATCATTCATTCGCAACAGTTCAACGCACTATAGTTCTTTATTTCGGCTCATTTTGGCATTGAAAGATCTATGCACTACTGACACTACCTGGGTATTTAAAAATAAGAAATAGTAAAAATAAAATGAATATATTGATTTCCTGCCAGCGTTTTATATACTTGATAATGTATTTATTCATTCATCATGGATAATATCCAAACACGTCTTTGATACTAATAAGGTTCCTTTTTTGCTTGTTTGACTGAGTTTTAAGTTTGTGTCTGAACTGCGTAAACAACAAAATAATGTAAGAAATTGCTTTATTCATGCCACGAGTAACCAAAATGCGTGGTAGTCGAGCGTGTGTCGCAAGGCGAATCTGCTATGGCACAACCAAACGGAGCGTTATATTGTTAAAGCTTTCTAAAATCTTAATTTTTCTGTTTAATAAAAATAAATGAGCAGTGATAGTCTAGTAGTGTGACCGTTGGACTGCCAAGTCAAAGGTCTCGAGTTCGAACCCAAGATACGCACCTCTGATTTTTCGGAATTATGTGCGTATTGTACCTATAATTATCACTTGCTTCGGTGAAGGAAAACATCGTGAGGAAACCAGCATGCCTGAGAGATGTTTCTCGACGGCATGTAAAAGCCAAGTCAGAGGCCCTTGGGCGGCATAAAAACTCTGACACCAGATTAGGCACTAACCACACGATAAAGAAGAAAGTATAAAAATAAAACCACAACAAAATAAAAATCAATTTAATCTACATCAACACAGGCCGATCCCAGTCTAACACTATTGTCGAGACAAGGTGCTTTAAAGGCCGATGGTCGGGCTAGCACTGGAGTTATCATGGCTGAATTATTGGTGAGGTTCACTTCATACACTTCCAACTTTTCTATTGACACTTCACTTGGAAAACTTTTAGTTATTTTAAGTAATGAAACACAAAGGAATATTATAGCAAGACTCTTCATCTTGACTGTTTTGTTTCTTGGTACAAAATTTACTATGGGTGGTACGATGGTTACAACTTCTTTTATAGGTATTTGTTCATTCATCTTCGATAATAACAAATGTAACTAATAACTACTCTTGTCTGGCAGTTTTTCTGTTTTTTAGGGTTAAGTAGCTCGCAAGGAAAAACGAACCCTTCATAAGATCACTTATTTGTCCGTCTGTCAGGACAATTTTTCATTCAACACTTAATTAAGTGTGTAGGACTAAGTAGTCACTTAATTAAGTGTTGTGATAAGTGAAAAGTTCAAGTTTTTAAGTCAACATTATCAGAAGATAAAGTCGATTATTATTTTTTAAACGCAAAACGTTTTTCCCCAAAGACTTACTAAGAGGTATACCTAAAAGTACACCCACATTTCGCCATCACATCTATTGCCATCAACCGGGTACAAATCCAGACTCCATGGCTGCTACTGAGAAATTCCTGATGAAAACCAAGAACACTTTGCTTGACTAGGACCGTATGCTCTCTTATTTCGGAATTGGATATTCATTTTAATACCGTGTCATTAGCCGCGTTAGAGCTTTATGACGGAACCCTTGGCGCGCGAGTACTACCCACTCCTGGCCTTTTTTTTGGCTAGGTATGTTTCTTAAGTTCTTTCATGTTTTTACTAGTTTGTAAAAATCAATCAACATCAAATCACTGCTGAGCAGTAGTTTGAAGAGCATGAATTGAACGTTAATTACAAGAACATGAGTTTAAAGCCTCTGAGGTTAGTTACCCTTTGGAAATATTCTTCCTGCTCCTTTGTGTACCACACAAACTATATACATAAAACAAAGAGATACTAATTCGTGTATCACTAATTGTTATACAAGGTGTACATGGACCTTTCACGACTTCTTGGTTAACTTACTTAACTCTGCGCAAAAAATATTGCTGAGAAACGGTTCAACTTCGTTTAAGACTATGGGTAAAGAAAAAAGGTATCGAGACAAAGGGACATACATGAAATAAAAACCACTCGAATACATAATCTTCTCCTTTATTTGAAATCGGTAAAAAAAATAATTACCTTAATTACAAACTAATATTAGATCTAAAATAACAATAAAATATGTACAATTACGTCAAAAAATTTGTCCACATCGCTGTCAACAGGAAAAGTGCCCAGAAGGCTGGCAGTATTGTCACATTGGATGGCAATGCTGATTCTTTGGCCAAAAAAAATGCCAGCCCTCTGGTCACGTGAAGAGTCG
Organism: Standfussiana lucernea; assembly: GCA_964057025.1. NCBI lineage: Eukaryota > Metazoa > Arthropoda > Insecta > Lepidoptera > Noctuidae > Standfussiana > Standfussiana lucernea. Next base: position 7,886,783 of record OZ059798.1, on the reverse strand, counting down.
ACCAACCGCTTGGCGATATCCCGAAATAATAGGTGGGCACTCGGACCCTATGTTAAAAAAAAATAAACAGTTAAAATTGAAAATGGTTTAATCTTTCTCAACACACACTAAGCCTGCTCTAACTCGATTTTCAGGACAAAGATCACCATCGATAAAATAATTAGCAAACACCAGGGGAGTGTTCAGTTCTGTCTCGTTGCTTCCTTCCTTCATTTCCATGTTTTCGTGAATCACTTCACTGGGATAGCTGTTAGTAATTGTAAATAATAAAACAAACATTATTAACACTGCAAGGTGCTTCATTGTGTCTGTTTTCCTGTTAAGTTCAAGGTGTACTGACGATCTAATAAGTTCGTTATATTTGTTCATCTGTACTATAATATACATGGGCAAAAACTCGAAGAGTTTTTTTAGGTTTACATTTTTTTTTGCTTCCTCTAAATTTTCGCGGCACACACAATGCGAGGATTGTGGAACTACACAGTGAATATAGAAGATATCTCGGACTAAGCCCTTCGTATAATTACAATAGAACTTCACTTCAGGTAAGTTCGTTTAATTATGTAATAATTTATCATAATCATTTATAAAGTGTGCATAGCGTCGCCAAACAGTGTGAACCGACCCTTTAGAGATTGTTTTGTGATGAATCAGACCACGTGACATCACCGGTTAAATTACTAGTTTACTCTCTGAGGAAGCAACTCTGTGGTTATAGGTGGACGAAACCGGTTACCATAAGGAAACAAAATCTGTTGTCAGTGATAACAGCTGTGGCCCAGTGTAAACGGACTTGACTTAAGAATTGTAGGTCGTAGGGTCAAACCTTGTCGTGTAATTTCGTCATCATCAAATCAAAGCATTTATTTCAATTAGGCCAATTACAGGCACTTTTGAACTGTCGAAACTAAGACAGCATTAAAAATGAAGCTACAGTCCCAGTCACAAGACATAATAACTGTGAAAGTACTGTAGTTGCCCATTCCAAAGCGTAGATCTCTATGGAGAAGAATGGGCAAGAAACTCCAAGGACACTCTTTTAAATCATTATGTTGTTACAAAAACTTTGGATACATCATTCTTGTTGAGATGGTACATTATGTGAGAACGATGTAGCAAGGCGTGCATGTTAACACTGTCCATAGTACAAACAAAAAAAGAGAATTCAAAAACAAAATAATTAGTTCAAATAAACCGTGGCAACTAAGAGATGACCAGTCATAACTTACAGCGCCCGTTCACGAACATGACGCATGGATCAGCCATCATTCAACTCAATCATTTTGAAGGGAACTAAATGACCCGAAACCGTCACTGTTACCCACAGCCCTACTTCACCCACAGCTGGATGTAGACCGCTCTTTGCTTGGTGCCTAGCTCCACGTTCTTGTGCCAGTTTAAGACAGGATATACCCGCGGCGGCAACAATGTCGTCCGTTATTACACAAGCTACCGTTACCGTTAGCCACAAGCTTCTCAAAGTTTCGCTTACTCAAAAGATTAAAAAAAAAAAACATTCTGAATAAATTCATTTTAATCTCTACGGACACAAGTTGAGCCTACTCTAACTCCGTTTTCCGGACATGGGTCCACGTTAAACATCGAATTGGAAGGTTGTTCTTGATTATTCCCAGGGTTGGGCCCTCCTTGCACTTCCATCCCTCCCGTAGAGACTTCACTAGGGTGACCACACGTTACAGTGAATAGTGCAACACAAAATAACGCTGCGACGTTCTTCATTTCGACTGTTTTCCTTCTAAATTCAAAGTGTACTGATGGGGTACTGATTACCTTTTTATTTATATATTTGTAGGCATATTTTGACTGAATGGTGATGGAATGGATATTTGATAGTAATGATGATGATAAGTACTAAAATTATAAGTATTTTTTTATTCCTTTTCAACAGTCAGCCATACTGCGTTGTCGATTTAGTTTCCAAACACGCAAACGCAAGTATTTATTTTTGGAAATACAAATTAAACTATACGTAAAGTTCAGTTTGTCCTACCACTTTAAACATTTTCATGAGTTATTCAAATCACTTTATGCACACTGGGATAAATCTTATATTCGTGTATCTTATATTCGTGTGTAGTGGAAACAACATCAATCAAATTGGAAATAAGTATTTGAATAAACTTTATGCCAACACATCAGTGAGCAATTTTCTTGCTATTAAGGGTTATTATATTTTTCACGTTTCCTGGGTGATTTTTGGCATTTTATAAATAAATAATAAATAAATTGTTTATTGTTCCAAAATCATTCCATGAATATATTATGAGGCGGCCCCATTAAGTTATTAATAATACTTGTGTTGGGGCCGACTCGCTTCTTCCCCTATTTTACAATAACATAATGGAAACTAATAAACTAAAAAATAAAACAAAAGAAAAGAAAACAGGATGCAAATTAAAAACTATGATATCTATGTTCAAGATAGCTCCATTGTGTGTATGTGAAAAATCTTAAAAATAAGAGTAAGACACCATTAACTACCCCGTCAATGATGTACAGCTAATACATGTATGTAAGTAGGTAAGTCGTTTTAATCCTCTTAAGAGGTCATTGTACTCATTATAACGAACAACTTTTACTATGGGACCAACCTTGAAATCGCGAAAAAAAATCTGCTGTTCAGTACATTTATGTTCGCCTGACTCGTCAAAATGTACTGAACAGCTGATTTTTTTTACGCGATTTCAGGGTTGATATCCCATAGTAACAGTTATTCGTTATAATGAGTACAATGTCTTAAGAGGATTAAAACGACTTAAATTTAACCATGTATACATATAATATATATTTATGTATATTTAAATTTCGTTATGAGATTCAAGACAGTTAAATTGTTTGTCTGGGACTTCGTCGAGCTTCATTGTCTCGGCGCTTTTCTGGTGGTCGCCACTGTTGATTCTGGCTTTCAGGAGTTGCAGTGGTTTGGGAATGCGGCGGGCTTGTCCCAAATAAAAAAAAATACATAAATATAATACCTTGTTTTGTATCACCCAGTACTAACTGGGTTGTGAAGGTCGATGGGCAGTCGCTCCATGTACAACACTGGTATTAACCTGCATGCGGTTAGACTGGAAGCCAACTTCAACATAGTTGGGAAAAGGCTAGACAGATGACATTTATGAGGTCTGGGTTCGATTTTCAGGTCGGGCAAAGTGTTATTGGATTTTTCCACCAGGAAGTACTGAGTAATTCCCGAAGCGGGCGGTTGATGGCAATAGGCTCGCCCCTATTACATGGGACTTAAACATAACTGGCGAAATGTCGGTGCGTTATTAGGTAGACCTCTGCCTAACCCTTCAGGGATTACACGAGTGATGTGTGTTAACATAACATTTATGTTAACACAGAATAAAAAAAGTTTAGTATCTATAATGAGTTTAATGATCAGAAACACAGAAATGATTAAATCAAGTAAAACCTTAAAGACAGTCGTTCACGACTATATCGATCTTGTCGTAGTAATTTTCCAATCAGGGTATGATTTACTCTTGAACCTTTCTTCTTCCCTGGTACTCGTAGGGGAGAACCGAATGCAAGACTACTTCAGACACACAAGGAGGTCCGCGTATATGTACTTCATTTCGTCTGTTTTCTGCACTGAAACACTATTTATTAACCGACTTCAAAAAAAGGAGGAGGTTCTCAATTCCGTTGTATGTTTTTTTTTTTTTTTTGTGTTTGTTACCTCATATCTCCGTCATTTATGAACCGATTTGAAAAAATCTTCTTTTATCTGAATGGATCTACTTCCCGATTGGTCCCATAGAAATTTCATCAAAATCGGTTCAGCAGTTTGGTTTTGAAATCAAAATAGCTGGAAAAAATGTCATACAAGTAAAAGAAATCGCGAAATTGATACTTGACAAGGATTTGTGTGTGATACTATAACTAAAAAAAGGGTAAAATAAAAACTTTTTTGCAAAAAAAAACCGACTTCCAAAAAAAAACACAAAAAAAGTGGAAAATAACATTAGATACTTTCGGAAGTCGGTGCCAAAAAAGTCAATGAAACAAACCGTAGTCACCGACTTTCGAAAGTAATGTTTTTTCCACTTTTTTTTGTGTTTTTTTTGGAAGTCGGTTTTTTTTTGCAAAAAAGTTTTTAACTAAACAGCTCAAGCACAAAAAAAATATTCACATTCAACGTGGCTATGCTGCCAGTCTTCTGTGCACGACAGTGACGTGGAGGAGCTATTTCGACGCCTAAGTTTTTTTATTTTTATATCTAGTTTTATACTTTTTGAACACACAAATGTACAAAGACTAAAGATTGAATGATTTCTAAATGGGAAACATTGCTTTTAAAGGTCTTTACTTTTTGCCTAATTAACGAATAACAAGTTAAATCTAGACACATACATATTTTAATTAAGTACATAGTTACAATCTGATTCTGATTTATATTATACTAGCTTATGCCAGCGGCTTCGCCCGCGTGGAGTTCGATAATTGACCCGTCGTGACGAGGGTCGTCCTACCGGAATGAAAAGCCTATGTGCTATTCCAAACTATAATCTATCTCTGTGCCAAATTTCATCCAGATCCGTTCAGCAGTTCTGAGTGATTGAGTAACAAACATCTATCCATCCATCCAAATTTTCGCATTTATAATAGTAGTATACATTAAATCATAAAACTGGATTATATTGTAGAAAAAACACCTTCAAGGATAATGTTTGACGAATAAATTAAAGTGGAAGGAATCGCCGTTCTGGCATCTAGACGTCGAGATTATATAACATAACGTAACCACTGTAATCGCCGAAGAGACATAGAACAATAGGTGAGAAATTTTATTGTTCTCATGATGCACTTAAACAATTTAAAATTATTCAATCAGAACACAAGCAGAGTTCTTTACACTAGTTAAAACCTTATCACCAATCATCAGAATAGATAGTGTATATTTGCCTAAACTTTAAGGAAGTAAGTAACATGTAGAATTATTAATACCACCCTCTAATTTAACAGCTTTATTTTGGAGCTTAAAAATTATTCCTGGATTTTAGACGGAGGTATTATTCACACGTTACTTACTTCCTTGAAGTTTAAGCAAATATACTCTACTTATTCCGACATCTGCTTATCACACTCAATCACAACCTGATATCACACAGAGCACGGAGACGCCTCAGTGGCTAAGCCAAGCTTTTCACCGTTTATTCGTAGTACAACACTAATGACACACAGAAACTGACGGTTTTGGAGAACGTCTGAGAGTAGCTGTCCACTCATTCCACTTTTTGAGCCACGAATTTAATTAGTGCTTCTTCTAGACGTTCCAGTCTAACCAAATAACCAGTAACTGGATTTTGGAGGTCAGCAGGTTTAACCGTTGGTCCCGGTTGTCATTTGTAGATCTTTGACAGTTGTTACAGTTAGTCAGTGGCCCGAAGGTCTGACAACCAGTCTTACCAAGGCTTATCGCATTAACCAATGATCGCTCCATGTAAAATTCTGGTATTCAGCTCTATCCAGTTTGACTGGAACCCGACTCCAAGATAGCTGGGAACAAGCTTCGTAGATGATGAGCGTCCAGGCGTTGGCACCTCCTTCCCATGCTCTGTGATTCATAACTTCCGATGTTCTTCTGTTTATCCAGTCTTGTCTTTTACTGATTTCCAGATTTCCTTGAATGACGCGGCGGCTTTCGTAGTCGTTTCCATTTCATCGTCTTCTGGGATCCAATATGTCTCAAAGACGTGCAGTATAAACACAAAGATTAACGTCACGTAAATGTTGTTCATTTCGACTGCTTCTACCACTCGTTCACGACGTAATATGGTTTGTAACTGAGAGACACGACATTTTATAGTTTCATTGTTTTTCCTTATCGCATTGCATTAATAAATAGAATAAATTAAGTACGTATTTATTCCAAGCTTAACGCTGTGACTACATGAGCGGACAAATAGTCGTATCGTGATGTCGCCTTAAAGGAGACTATAATGATTAAGGGTTCTTAAAATTAACCAAAGCTTCCGTATACATTGATTGAACCGGTTAATTTTATTTTAAACCAGCTGTGCCCCGCAACCTTCATCCGCGTAAAAATGTTATAAAATTAATACTTCCCTAATTGAATCGGATTTTGTTAACAATTTCAAGGGTATTTCTTTATCACGAAACCTTTGTCTTTTTTCTAAAATAAAAGTTAATTCCCTAATTACTCCTTATAAAATCAGCTATCTGTCGGTAAACTCCCGTCAAAATCGGTCCAGCCGTTTCGGAGATTAGCTGGAACAAACAGTCGGTCAGACAAAAATTAAATAAAATGTTTTTTTTTTGTTAGCATTCAGTAATAAGCTGTTATTTTCAAATTACAAATAGATTCTACAATTTTATTTATTTGGATAGATAGACCGTTATAAGTCCAAACTGGTTAAGATCGTGAAACGCATGAAATTGGATACCCCCTTTGATGATCGGAATGTCATTCAGGCACGAAGTGGGTCATTGTGTACCATGAGTTAAATTGCGATGACGCTGCTATGGAATTGTCAATGAGTTGTATTTATTTATTTATGTACACACAAAACACATTACAGGAAAAATACATAAAGACAAAAGAGCACAAAGGTACCGCTTATTTCATTTAGAAATCTCTTCCAGCGGACCTGCAAGAGGATAGATATAAAATAAATGTTTGTAATTACAAATCATTGGAAATTCTCATCGCAATTTAACTGCGGCGTTATGTTGGTAGTAGAAGATTACAGAAGATGTTTAATTTTTGTAATGGAGTATTATTGCCCATCGGAAAATCATAATAACGACTTTCAATTTTTCAAGACATAACATCACGCCTGTAATCCCTGAAGGGTTAGACAGAGGTGTACCTAATAGTACACCCACATTTCGCCAGTTATGTTTAAGTCTCATGTAGTAGGGGGCGAGCCTATGCCATCAACCGGGCACAAATCCAGACTCCGTGGCTGCTACTGAGAAATTCCCAATAACACTTTGCCCGACCTGGGAATCGAACCCAATTTTTCAGGAAGGTTACCAAAATTGCCAAAATCTACAATTGCGGTGTCTATGATTGTAATTCGTAATTCATTTTATTTATTGTTTTTCACAGGTGAAAAGACAGTTCTTACAATTAGCATTATTGTTATACTGTAACATACACATGGGGTGTACAATATTTTTATGTATGTCAATCTTGTTTGCTATGTTAAAATAATTAAAAATAATACAATTACACTCTTAATTGTTGGTGGATGTTATCCATTGCGTTGTTTGTTATAGTCAACCTCATTTTGCATTCATTTTTATTACCTATACAATTATTACGGGCATACAATATTTACGCTTAATAAGTCAAAATAAATAAAAAATAATACATATACAAAATAAGTTTAACATGTCAATTAGTAGTAGAGGGAGATCCCGTGACCTGGCAGACCTACGTCATTTGATAAAAGCTAAAACTTTTTCTGTGGCAAAACGACACCACCACGTTACACGTAGAGAAACACTATCAAGAAAACCTTTTTGAGTTCCTGGATCTAACCCGCTAATGTAGCCGCAGGTTTATAAAAATAAAGTCATATTTTGAATGATTAATTTATTATGTTAATTGCAAAACCTGATTATAATAATATTTTTATAAATCATAAAAAAACTGGTTTAAATAAATTATAGAATAAACCATACGATAAAAAGAGCAATGGCCTAGGTTTAGTTGATCGGTGACGCGGACAGCAATACACGTGAGTGACGTTGGGTACACGATAATCACGGAAGTGAATAACAGCAAGACTGCCTCATTGGTCATAAGGTCTTGGCTTCGATTCCCGGGTCGGGCAAAAGTCTTATTGAGTGTTTTCCATTAGAGGTTTTCGTTTCAAAGTTGGTGGTGTGACACCCCCGTGAGTCGGAAAACAGTCGGTCCTGCGCCTGGTCATATTGGTCATTTAATTGGCGTCCTATCGGACTATGAATGTAAAAAAACAGAGTTTACCTGTGTTAGCGTACACTCTTAAGTGCATTATAATTCTGCGTACATCAAAAATCCATATCCACATCCATGTCCACAGCAATCTCCGATGAGATTGGCCGCCGCGACAGAATTTCATTCGAAAGGATATTATTGTTATTTACTGTTTGTAACCTCGGAATATACCACTGATTTTGCCACCGTGAAGTAATATTCTGTTGGTTGAAAGAAAACAATCGTTCCACATTTGAAAACCAAGCATTTAATAATAAATGTTATTACAAGTATTTTATAAAAGAATCTATCAAACGAAAAGTTTCTTTACAAGAGGTTCATGATTCTTCCCTTCTTTTCTGGTTTGTATTCTTAACTGGTGTGGCAGCTTCTGGTACAGACACCACTACTTCAATAAAATACTTCAAAACGAAGGTCATAATATGTTACATCTGCTTCACAAAGAATGATTTCTTCATCAACCATCATGTTGTGGGAGTACTATCGGTACACTTCTCCCATAACCTTCACGGGTTAACGGAGTGATGTTCTGTTTCCATGCATATTATTGGAGTATTCAAGTTTTGTGCCAATTTCTTAAAGTGTTGTCCTGATGTCTCCTGTGATACTAAGTTGCTGGGTTGTGGAGGTCAGATAAGCAGTCGCTTTAAGTAACATGCTCGTATCCAGCTGCATCCGGTTAGACTGGAAGATAGTTGGGTTAAGGTTGGGCAGATGGTGATGAGTGTAGCTGAATTAATCGTCAGTGGCTAGATATAGAAAAATGAAAAGAGGGAAGGGAGGCCTTTGCCCAGCAGTGGGACACATGAGGCTCATAATAATAATATAAGGTAAGTAACATAACGGTCCCGCATGACGGGAACCTCGTGAAAGGCGAGAAAGATAAGCAAATCAAGTATCTTGACTTGGCTCGCGAGGTTGTCGACATGTGGGAAGTGGACTCGGCGATCATTGTGCCGATAGTCGTTTCAGCCAATGGCTTAATTGCCTCTTGGCAATCGGACCTTGGATCATCGGATCTTGGCTCAGGTATTGGTCGAGGCTCTTGCCTCGACCAATACCTGAGGAGGCTCTCGTTAGGCAGCTGGATCAAGGGCTTGATTCAGAAAGCGGTACTTCTGGACACGGCTCGTATTGTTAGGAGGTTCCTCTCTCTGGAGCCCTGACCGCCGTTAGCTTGGACCCTGTTCCCGATACCGGTGGGCTACAATTTTTTTTAATATTTTTAAATGTTTTTCTTTGTTTTTTTGTAAGTAATATTTAAAAATGTTTACAATAAGAAGAAAAAATGAATAAAGAAAATATAAGGTATAAGCACTTTCTGACCGAGGACACACTTGTGGCGAGGGATTCGAAATCATGGCGTTTTCACATGTTATCATAGATTACTCTGCGTATTATTTATTTACTTAATAAAGCAAGTTCAGTAACAGAAACTCAATTTGTCAGTAACGATATAAATTTCTTAACAACTATGTTAGCAAACCTAATCTAACACTACCCTAACTTTTCATTTCTTCCCAGTTGCACTGATTTTATCAACGTGATTGTCTTCTTATACTGTTTTCGTATTCAGAACTCAAATGATAATTGCTTTTTTGTCTTTATTAACTGGTTTAACAGGTACTAGTACAGACACAACTACTTCAATAAAATATTTCAAAGCCAAGTTCATGTTACGTCTGCTCCACAGCAAATGATTTTTTCATAAATCATCATGTATATTGTGAGTATCATTTCTGACTTGTCCTTCAGTGTTTACAGGCGTGATGTCATGTTGTTATATTATCATTGTTATAATCTCCTTTATTTATTTTTCTTACATATTTTTACATTTTTAAATTTTCTTATATAAAATTCAAAATAAAAAAAAACATTTAAAAAATATAAAAAATAGTAGCCCACCGGTATCGGGAATAGGGTCCAAGCTACCGGCGGTCAGGGCTCCAGAGAGAGGAACCTCCTAACAATACGAGCCGCGTCCAGGAGTACCGCTTTCTGAATATTCAAGTTTTATGCTAATTTTTTTATAGTGTTTTCCTGTCATCATTTTCGGCTAAATAGTGATACCCAGTAATTGGTTGGAAGATGTCAGATAAGATGCCTCTATGACAACCAGTCTTACCAAGGAGCATCGTATTACCGAATAACTGGGTTGTAGAGATCAGATAGGCAGTCGCTTCATGTAAACTACTGGTATTCAGCTGCATCCGGTTAGACTGGAAGCCATCCCAAGATAGTTTGGAAAAGACTAGGCAGATGGTGATAAGTGTAGAGTAATCGTCAATGGGTACGCAAAACGATCCGACCTTCACTGTTCCTCGAGGACATCCTCCGTTCATAGCCAAGGTACTGGGGTCACGCTTAAACACTTTATAAGGGATTTTCACTTTTTCCATATTATTGTCACTTTTATTATCTAAAACAACGTTACAACCGTCAGTTAATGATGTTTCTCCGACCGCAGCTTAAGCACCATTTAAAACAACTTTATTTTCTTTTGTAATGTTCGTATTAATTGGTAAAGGCGAATCTAGATTTGATTAGAAGACTAAGAAGAAAATACACGGTAAATATACTTTCATGTTGACAAACGCACGTTGATATAGCGAATGATGCTCGTACTTGATAGTCCTGTTTATTTTTAGAGGACCGGCTTATTTGCTGTGCTATGAGGCAAGGATATTTAAATATACATACGTACGATGGACGGGTGTGTGTCTGCACAGGGCAACATTGCACGACAGCACAAGAAGGTATGAGGGCACAAAGTACACAGTGTAAGTGAGAGTTCTTCCATACATTTTGACCATACACTTTTTGTACAGGATAGCTGATTTAATAACCATCGAAAAATGTCAACTCTAGTTATCAGGAGAATCCTTGTAAAAACCTTGTGTCACAATATTCCTTGCGCCGTGTATGTGAGTCACGTGGAAGCAGGCGCTCGCATGGCGGATGCTCGGCCGAAGGTGAGCAGTGTGTATGTGTGCATTTCAACTCGTGGTTTTCAGTAGCTACCTTGAGTTGGGAAGTTGGCTAAAGAGAAGTTATTAAGTGTATTTTGTCCAACTAACAACACAGAAAAAAAACAAATAGTGTAGTTCTTTATTGTATCTTTTATTTCAGACATTATTTTATATACATTTGCATATTTCACATTATTTTAACAAAACGCCTAGTTCAGTTAAAAAATGACTTCCAATCGATTATAAACCCCAATATTAAACTACTCGTCCGAAGAGCACGACCCTAGAGGCGAGCTGCACTCCCGGCGATGTTGCCATTCTGACAGTGATGTGATTGTTGCCTAAAGGTCCGGAGAGGGCTGCTAGTGGGGGGTTGTAAATCCGTACACCGGTGACTCTGATAGTAGCGTTGCCATTGTATTCAATATCGAAGGCCACGGCGTTATTCCCGTTAGTGTCGCGGAAATACGATTGACTGAAAATAGAAAAAAAAATTGCTTGAATTGATTAATCACTTTTCTTTAGTCACGCCAAGTGGAATACTGGGATCCAGCTTCATTCGATTAGACTGGAAGTCAACCTCAACATAGTGAGGAACAGTTTAGGTGAAAATGGTGACTCGGCCGCCTTTAGATTTAAAAACATAAATAAATATTTAAAGAAAGAAGAAAGAAAAAACGTTTATTGGCACACGCCACAAGTACACAATACAAAAAACTTTTTTGCAAAAAAAAACCGACTTCCAAAAAAAACACTAAAAAAGAGGGAAATAACTTTACTTTCGGAAGTCGGTGACTATTGTTTGTTTCATTTACTTTTTTGCCACCGACTTCCGAAAGTAAAGTTATTTCCCTCTTTTTTAGTGTTTTTTTTGGAAGTCGGTTTTTTTTTGCAAAAAAGTTTTTATTTTACCCTTTTTAGTTATCGCATCACACACAAATCCTTGTCAAGTATCAATTTTGCAATTTCTTTTACTTGGATGACAGATTGTTTCCAGCTATTTTGATTTTAAAACCAAACTACTGAACCGATTTCGATGAAATTTCTATGGGACCAATCGGAAAGTAGATCCATTCAGATAAAAGAAGAATTTTTCAAATCGGTTCATAAAGGACGAAGATATGAGGTAACAAACACAAAAATTTCCAGCTATTTTGATTTCAAAACCAAACTGCTGAACCGATTTTGATGAAATTTCTATGGGACCAATCGGGAAGTAGATCCATTCAGATAAAACAAGAGTTTTTCAAATCGGTTCATAAATGACGGAGATATGAGGTAACAAACACAAAAAAAAAAAAAAAAAAAACATACAACCGAATTGAGAACCTCCTCCTTTTTTAGAAGTCGGTTAAAAATATAAAAAAGCAAATATAAAATAAAATTTAAAACTAACCAAGAATTATTGTGTGACTCACGGCTGCGCCAAATAGGCCCAGTTCAGCAAAATACCGGACAACTAGTGCCCGACAGTTAAACTCACATACACAAATAGCCAGAACTGAGACAACTACTTGTAAGCGATACAAATATTTGTTACATATCGACGGCGAAGTAGCAACAACACCTAACTGACAAAGTCCAAATTTTACAGAAATTGAAAAAAAAACGCTTAATTTCTTGAGAAGTTGAAAATTTGTTAGTTTGTTTATTTATTTTGAATAATAATTGTGTTGGATTTATATATTATGCTTAATTCGTATATTTTATTATAGTGTAGTAAGGTATTCGGTTACATAGGAGGAATTAACTTTGTACTTATTCTTTTTATGTGATATTGTTGTGATATTTAGAAGATTATGGATTTAACAAAACACCAAAATATTTAGGAGATTTCACTAAAACATGCGAATAACACTTTTAAATTCAAAACGATAAAAAGTGAATTTCTCGAAAAATTACAGTTAGGAGGTATTGGCGCTTCACCGTCGATATGGGAATCGAACCCGCGACACGCAGCGCCGCTTCACTCCTGTTGTAAGCCTTGTAGACATACCAAACGCATTCTACATTTAAACACGATGAGTTCAGAAACGTAAATCTTTAGAAGATTTTGTCCCATTCAATACTTATTTGTATTTATGCCAGCTATTGATTAATACAGGTTTTATGGGTGGCTGCTATTTTAAAAATAAAATAAAATTGACGGAAGTTGAAAGGCTTTATACAAAAACATTTCAACTCCTTTTCGCCTGTTACATAAAAAAAAAACAGATGTGCAATTCGACCGTGTAGGTAGGTTTTGTATGAAACGGCTGATTCTTTTTTAAACTGACAAAACGTGTGTGGGTCTGAAATCATGATTGTGCTGAATGCATGGTGACAGTTCGCGATGCCTCGAATGTTGCAAGCAGTTTAAACAAACTCAGTTGTATAATATCTAATGAGTACTTACTCGTGAATTACGAATTCTCCATGCCTGCCGAATTCTCCTGCTTCGTACACGGGGACATCTTCTCCGAAGAGAGCGGCTTCATCAGGGATGGAAGCCGCCTTGCAGACTGTTAGTGCTGCTAGCACTGCGAGGAGGATGAGGCTCTTCATCTGAAAGGACACAATTTGATTTTTTGGCTTGAAAAGTTTTCAGCCTAGGGCTAGGTTCTGTTTCGGAGACAGAAGTCATCAGTTGACATATGTATGAACTCCGTCATGGGTGAACGCTTCCTCTAGCTTTTTCGACTTAGAGCGGTCTTTTTCTATTTCCAACCATACGTTGCGTGCTATTTGTCATGAGGAACTATAAGCATATTTCTATTTTCAAAATTGGGGATGCGCCATTGTGGAAAGCGCACTGTATAGAAATGATAAGAGATAGAAATTAGTGTTGTAACAGTATACGGTGCAAAAAAAAAATTAATTCGTTAATGTTGATGTTTTTGGATCTGAATGTTGAGCCACAAAAAGGGGGTGAATGAAAAGGTTCAGTCGCAGAATGTACCTTTCGCAAAATGTACCCCATACGCAAAACGTACCTTTCTCAAAACGTACCTTTCTCAAAATGCACCTTTCTCATAATGCACCTTTCGCAAAATAAGGTACATTTTTACTTTGATAAAAAAATAAGATTATAACGAAATACTAGAAATAAGTTGTTTTTTCTGTTTATTAAATTCGGCATTAAGTGATATTCCTTCTCAATTTGTAAAGACACTCATTTAATCACTTAATTTTATTCGGTGGACAGATGAATACGAGTAAAAAGATATGGTTTCATTCGACTTTTGTGATGATTCAATTATGATTTGATTATTACTAATAAAATCAATCCCTAATTAGCCTTTTCATAACAGCTGTATCACTGTAAAAGAGAATGTAGAAAAAAGGTACATTTTGCGTAAGGTGCATTATGAGAAAGGTGCATTTTGAGAAAGGTACGTTTTGAGAAAGGTGCATTTTGAGAAAGGTACGTTTTGCGTATGGGGTACATTTTGCGAAAGGTACATTCTGCGACTGAACCAATGAAAAACAATTGCATGTGGCTGAGATGAGGTTACTAAGGGGGATGTGTGGTGTAACACGATTGGATAAAATAAGGAATGAGAACATAAGAGGTAGTCTGAAAGTGGCACCGGCGGTGCCTGAAAAGTTTTGTGGTGATTGGTTATCGTGGTATATATACGGAATGCGAAGGAATGAGGACAATGTCGTGAGGAAAGTTTTGAGTGGAATGTGGATGGGTATAACAGTAGAGGAAGACCAAAGAAACTATGGATGGACTATGTGAAGGATGATAAGGTTAGATAGGAGGTGACTGCTGAGATGACGAGTGATAGAGAAGTATGGAAGAAGAAGACACGCTACGCCGATCCCAAATAAATTGCCATATGGGGTTGGAGAATGATGATGAATTTTAAGTTTAAAAGAGAAATAGTTACGCGTGAAAAACATAACCCTGTCTTTGTTGCCATGTAGTCGGGTATAAATTGAGTTATGATAAAAGCACTTACATTTTCAAAATTGCAGCTTTAAGCCTCTTGAGAAAAGTGAATGATTATGCATTCAACAGGATACAGTTTATATAGTATATTATTGCATGATAAGACAAAAATGAACATACAGATAACAGTATCAATAATACAAATCATAAGTCTTTTATCTCTAAATCAAAATATTGCCTAATAATCACCCGTTTCAACTTGTTTTGATTAAAACCGGAAGCGCAAACAAATGCTTACTAATGTTATAAATATGAAAGTAAATCTGTCTGTATGTTGCCTTTTCAAACCTTAACTGCGTCGATGGGAAGAAAGCAGATGGTATGACCAAAATGCTATGGAAGTTGGGTAGGCCTTCGGTGTGGGATGCAACTTGCGTCGATAGCCGTGCGCCATCCTGTGGGCTGCGCTGGGGCGCGGTCGGCCGGGAGCCTTCTGGGTATTTTTCGTAATGACAGCGATGTGGACGAATTTTTTGACGGCCTTTAACTCTTTTCCCATTTTGATACTTGTTTATATTGTTTTAGATCTACTTCTAGTTTGTAAATAATGTCAAACTGACTTCTAATAAAACTTCTGAAGCAATTCGGATGTTTGGCACAGGGATAGACCATGATCTACGTGGGGACAAAATATACTTTTTTAATTCTTGTCATACTAAGAAAATGTAGGGGTTCGTAGCTAATTAATAAAAGACCGTTCGTGTGTGATCCCTCAGTACTCGTACCTCAGAAATTACCAGCCATTACCTGTCCAGGCAGCCATGGCCAAATCTTTCCAGTGGTTACGGATGCCTTGCTAGAAGTCCAAAAGTCGTGCAAGTATAATTAATGGGTATCGTTTTATTAGCAACAAGGTTGTGGAAACCAGTTATGCAGTCGTTCCATGTAATAAAAAATACGGTTGTCTATTGTTTGCCCGAAGATCATATGCCATAATCATCATTTTCCCGAATTTCATTTGCCCGAATGTTTCATTTGCCCTAAAAGACATATGACATACTTTTAATTGCCCGAATTTTAGATACCATAAGATACGAATGCCATAAGTATTGTTTGCCTTATTTTTATGTGCCATAATAATTATTAGACTTAATATTTAAATGGCATAACAAGTATTATTATTACACCGTAATAGCGATATTTTATTGGCAATATTTTATTGTTTGGTATAATAAGAATAAACTTATTTATTCTGTGCATGGTTGATGGTGGGCTAGGTCGACGGAGCCCCGCTTCGCGGGGCTCCTACTTCTGTGTGGTTTATAAAAAAATAACCACGAAGGGGATGGCGGGGTCTATTCGCTCGCTTCGCTCGCTCACACGACCCCGCCATCCCCTTCTAACCTAACCTGTCCGAGTCGGGGTGCCCTAAAGTCCCAATTGCATCCAATTTCTCTTGATATAAACAACCGTTACACACCCAATGTCGATGGCAAATTATGTTATGGCATATCATAATTAGGGCATGTGATAATTAGGGCTTACAATGATTATGACAAATGATGTTATGGTAAGTGACTTTATGGGAAACAATGATTCTGGCACGTGACTAATATGGCACATGAGAGTAGGGCAAATGAGTATTATGTCGTATGATATTATGGCTGTTGACTATTATGGCAAATGATATTGGGGCAAATAAAATTCGGGTAAACGGCGGCATACCAAAAAATACCCATATTCAGACCGTTGCATCCGCTTGTACTGATATGCAGCTGATGCTGACTGTAGTGTATAACCAATATTCTAAGTTTACATATACCTATGTATGATACTCGTGTACTTAAATACCAATACTTATCGATAAAGGATCAGTTATCAACGAGCAGTCAGAGCGTTTTATTCTTCACCACTACCCAACCTTACATGGCGACCCTGCCATGTTTGGTGATGGGAGTCGGGTCGCAATGCAGCCGCACTGCGTGTGTGGTATAGACTGTCGTTCTAAGTGTACCTACGTTGTGTTATTGGACTTTGTTCGAGAACTTTCATAAACCTAAAAATGTGCAATTCTAACACTCCAAAACGAGATAGAGTAAACCAGAATAAACCAGAATGGATTGGAGCTTCAAATGTCGCTACTACCGACCAGCTACAATTTCATCTTTTTGCAATAAGCATTGTGATAATGTTAATTTTGGGTTTGTTGCTGATATTGGTAGCCTATTTCCTGTAAACGACCTGTGACTAAAGGGTGCGACGCACTTGTCAGGCAACGAACGTGTGTAGTGCTTATTTGCTCCGGGTTGGCTTTTGCTGTTCAACTTATACCGTCGAATCGAATGTGCGAACCCAAACGGGTGCTATGTTGGGGATCTATTATGTAATTATGTTTTTTCCAACTCCACCGCTATTCTTTTCTAGTTGATTTTATTGCGGGATCCAAGATATTTAAATTGTTTTTCCAGAACATCGTCGAGCTTCATTGTCTCGGAGCTTTTCTAGTGGTCACCACTGTTGATTCCTTGAGGAGTTGCTGTGGTCTAGAAAAAGTGTGGCGGCATTGTCCCAAAAAAAATTAAATTTAGTCCTCTTTTTAATCCCGATAACGGCGTCCCTTTGACGTTATTCCCTAGCGTGTCGTATTATATGCCAGACCGAATTTAATTTCAGATACCGGATCACAACTTATACTATAAAGTTGATCCGCAGTTAAGGATGGTTTAGGTCACTATTTACGTTTTTGACGATTTTAGTTCCAGGTGTCGTGTCGTTTTAACTTTAATTTGGCGATATCGAGCAATGTCGGGTGACATCACTTTCCCTAAACAAAATTTTGATAATTAATCGCTGTTAAGATTAATAAGTGGTGTGGTGTACTGATTTAGAATGATGACATGACCCATTTGGAGTGCTTGAGATTCCTATCTAATCTAAGTATTATATCCGTAATGAATGGGTATTTTTGCAGTTGTTAATCATATAAATAGTGAGTGCACACTAAGGAGTTACTACTGTGATCTTTACCGGACTACCGAGCAAATGTAAGTGTATTTTATTTACTACAGTGCCGCATAGTTATTTTGGCGTGTGGTTTTAATAGGAACTAAGGCCGTCATCTTTGTTTAGTTATTACGATTTTGACAGTTTATTTCACAAAATATAGGGCCAGTGGGTTATCTTAGGGAATGTTTACCAACAGAAACCTCCTGAATAGATAATTATGCTCCAGACAATGCAATATGATTATGCACAAGGTTTAAACGGACCCTTCACGAACCCGTCAACCAAGCATTATGTACATCAAACTAAGTCTCTCTACGAAAAAAAGTAGCGCAAAAAGGGTCATTTTTGTAATTTTTTTTTGAGGGGTGAAATATCATGGTTTACGGTAGGATGTAGAACTCAATATAGCGCATTCAAAACAATGTGCTGATGGATGCATTTATTCAATGTACAGGGTTCATCGAGGTATTTAAAGTAAAATTACAACATTAAACTTTATTGACTTAAGAATAAGATACTTAATTTTATTTGCTTAAGAATAAAAATACTTTATTTGCTTAAGAATAAGAATAATTTATTTGCTTAAGAATAAGAATACTTTATTTGCTTAAGAATAAGAATACTGTATTTGCTTAAGAATAAGAATACTTTATTTGCTTAAAATATAGGTGTTACCAGTTGTACTGTAAATGTGTATCCTTTCAGATGAAGACCCTCATCATCATCGCGGTGCTAGCAGCACTAACAGTCTGCAATGACGCGTCCTCCCAGAGCTCCGGCGCTCTTTACCAAGAAGAAGCCTTTGCGAACCGAAAAGATGCCAGGATTGATCTTGATACATTCTATACCGAGCTTTTCAGGTGTGTAAATCAATTGAATTAAGTTAGGCGTGCTACACACAGACACATCAAGGCAAGCACAATCCAGGCTCCGTGGCTGCTGCTGCGAAATTCCTGATGTAAAAATCCAATAACACTTCGTCCAATCTAGGAAAACCACCATGGTCACTAGCTTCGGTGAAGGAAAACAACCAAACCAGCATGTCTGAGAGATATTTCTCGACGGCATGTAAAGCCAAGTCAGAGGCCCATGGGCGGCATAAAACTTTGACACCAGGATAGGCACTAATCACACGAAAAAGAAAGAAGACATCATGCTCAGCAGTAGCTCTTGCAACAACGAGTACAGTTGACTGATTCACTGTTATGTGGTTGCAGAATCGTGAACTTCATTTATTTTTTCAGAGTCAACTACCGCAGAGTAGGCATCCCTGGCGTTATCCAGCACCTGAATGTCGTCTACACCGGCAACTCCACCACGCGGGTGACCGCCATCGCTTTATCCCCACAACCACCCTTCGAGTTCGCATTCGCTGGTGTTTTAAGCGGTCTTGGACAGAACAATGCCAATGTTATAATGAACTCCACTATTAGTGGGGGATTCCACTACATGGTCCAGGTATGGGGATACGACACCGCATGGTTGTAAAAGAAAATGTTGTAAGAGGACAAGATTTTTTTTTAAATAAATTCTGATTCTACAATAAATGTTGCTTACAATTTTATTTGTTTTTTTTTATATACGACGATGAGTGTGCATAATTTTGTCACGTTTCTTTTTTTTATGTTATAATAATAATTTATTAGGTAAGCGTTGCACTGATTATATACGTCTTGATAACACATTGCAATTTCTCTATTACGTGTAAGTTTAACAGTTGTATTTTAAGTATCTAAATCTATGGGTATTAATATTATAAAGAGGTAAAATTTGTTCGTAAGTTTGTATGACGAGGCTAATCTTCGGAACTACTGATCTGATTCCCAAAGTTCTTTGACTAACGGGCAGCTATATTATCCCCGAGTGTCATAGGTTACGTTTAAAACGTTCCCGTGGGTTAATTTCCGTACATAAGGGGAGCGAAGCGGCGAGCAAAAGCTAGTAATGGATAAAATCGTATTAAAATCCGATACGTTGTTAAAGCTATTCCCACTTCCCCCTTGGCCCTCGGCTTCAGATGAAAGTGTTTGGTGACCCCACAACTAGGTCAAATCCAAAAACTTACCATTGAAACTTATTAAATTTAAATAGCAAGGAGGCACCATCCGACGTGGACTAAGGAGCGGGGCGTGTTGTCGTTGGAATGCGAGCGCAAGCGCCTCAACGCTCGTCATTGGTTAGAGATCGGCGTAAACGACAATATGATTGGCTGACGGAAAATTACTTATCCGATAGTATGACCAACCTTTTGGAAAAGTATTAAAAAAAAATATCTTTTTGACTAACAAGGTGTTGTTTTTTATCAATGGTAATAACACTGAATGGAATAGATCAGGTAGTTTATAGGCACATAGAAAGACAAAAATTCTACGCTTGTTTGATTGACTCTGGCGAAGTTGCCATGGAAGTCTAACAGCACCCGGTTATTATGGCCTGTTCGAGTAGAGTAAGAGACAAGGTGTGCAGTCTAGAAGAACAGGATAATTATCTGCCTTCAGAATTAAACACTTGATCCAGCTAGCCATTGACCTGAGTTCAGATCTGTCTCATTGGGCTCCCCTAATGACTGGTCTGAATCAGATCTTGGTCAAGGTAGTAGGCATTATTCACTATGACAACAATAACAGAATGCGAACTTTTCCGTCCGACAGTAGACCGTTGTTCAGTGAGATTTTAGTGAAACTTTTAGTACCTGCGTAAAATGTATTTTATTTTATGATAAAAAACCAATGTTTTTAGAGATCGTATATCAGAAAGGGTTCTTCATTCTAAAAAAAGTTAATAAACTAATGGGTTGGATCATTAATTCCAGTCCAAAACAGTAATTAATTTAATTAATTTTGTTACAACATTTAAAAATTACTTGATTCTGTTTGGCTCATTAATTGTTTGGTGTGCCCGGCACGCATTGCAATGCCTTTTTTCAGCTTTTTTGTTTTAAAACCTTCCCCTTATACATACGGCGTATGTAGATTAACTGCATATTTTCATCAAAATCGGTTCAGTAGTTTAGGAGTCTATAGGGAACGAACGATCAGACATTGAATTTATGTTTATAGATTGCAGAAATATGTATTATTGCGACCACGTACCGGACGAGCGAAGCGTTGGGGGGGGTCTCGCACAAGGTGCACCGATGGCTAGGAGAAGGTTGCTGGAGATGCGAGAAACAGAGGGCCTCTGACGCTTATGGGGAAGCCTTTGTGCAGCAGGCGTATTTTAGATGATATGATGATGATGATTGTAGCCAAAGCATACAAATATTCAAGCAATTTTGGTGTGACCGTTGGACTGCCAAGTCATAGGCCTGGAGTTCGAGCCGAAGACATGATTTTTCGGAAACATGTGCGGATTGTATAATCACTTGCTTCGTGAAGGAAAACATCGTGATGAAACCAGCATGTCTGAGAGATATTTCTCGACGGTTATGTAAAGCCAAGTCAGAGGCCCATAGGCGGCATAGAAACTCTGACACCAGGTTAGGCACTAATATCACGATAAAGAAGAAGATATGTACATATTTAGAAGTATGACGAATTTCAAAGTGAGGATGCTCGGACTAGACGGGCGTTGTGTCTGGTGGGCTACTGGCTGACTTGTGATTATTCAAAGCATTGTTTGCATCTTTTCGCTCGCATACCCACAGCAAAGTAAAAATGTTAATTTCTTTAGATAAAGACCACGTAATGCCTATAAGTGACTATGAGATTGCGCGGATAATAACATTAATATATAAGACTAGCTGACCCGCGCAACTTCGCCTGCGTTACATTTTTGATTGATGCTTCGCTCCTATTGGTCGCAGCGTGGTGTTATATAGCCCATAGCCTTCCTCGATAAATGGGTAATCCAACACTATAATAAATTTTCAATTCGAATCAGTAATCCCTGAGATTGGCGCGTTCAACCAAACAAACTATTCAGCTTTATAATATTAGTATAGATATGTCAGTTTACTTCGTAAGTGGCGGCACAGATGTCGCCACGCGTAGAATAGTTCGTCGCAACAGTTATCTTTAATCAGTGTCACGCCCCCTTATTTATTTGAAGGCACGGTGACATGGCTGATTCCATTTTTTTTACAGTCTTATAATGTGCTGTGTTGGGAACAGGTTCGAAACTGGCGTCGCCTCTAAACAGTTAATTGGTCTGCATCACACCTTTCTATATGACCAAACCTTTCCGATACTTGCTGTATGCATATACGTACATACTTTAATCTATGTATACATACAATACGTATATACTATATTCTATTAAAAACTAAAAAAAATAACCTAACAACAAATTATAAAAGGGCATCGAAATACTCTTCCTCAGCGGTGTCAGCCGGTAATGTGCCCAAGAGACTGGCGGCGTTGCCACGTTGTATGGCAACACTTAGCCTCTGGCCAAGGTAAAAGCCAGCCCTTGGGTCACGGGAAGCGTCAACTAGGCGTTTTGAAATTTCCTTTAACAGGCTGTGAGCACTCGGACCCCAGAGTTTTCATACATATAGATCTTGGGTTTTACTGAAAATCCTAGGATTTACTGTTGTTTGGGCTTTTACAC
The DNA here is from genome assembly GCA_964057025.1 of Standfussiana lucernea. NCBI lineage: Eukaryota > Metazoa > Arthropoda > Insecta > Lepidoptera > Noctuidae > Standfussiana > Standfussiana lucernea. The sequence continues at coordinate 7,864,402 of OZ059798.1, read as the reverse complement.
TAATATATATAGATACGAAATATTGTCTTTTTAACCGACTTCTAAAAAAGGAGGAGGTTCTCAATTCGGTTGTATGTTTTTTTTTTTTTTTTTTGTGTTTGTTACCTCATATCTCCGTCATTTATGAACCGATTTGAAAACTTCTTATTTTATCTGAATGGATCTACTTCCCGATTGGTCCCGTAGAAATTTCATCAAAATCGGTTCAGCAGTTTGGTTTTGAAATCAAAATAGCTGGAAAAAATTTCATCCAAGTAAAAGAACTTGCGAAATTGATACTTGACAAGGATTTGTGTGTGATACGCTAACTATTAAAAACTTTTTGCAAAAAAAAACCGACTTCCAAAAAAAAAAACACTAAAATAGTGGAAAATAACTTTACTTTCGGAAGTCGGTGACTATTTTTTGTTTCATTGACTTTTTTGCCACCGACTTCCGAAAGTAAAGTTATTTTCCACTATTTTAGTGTTTTTTTTTTTTGGAAGTCGGTTTTTTTTTGCAAAAAGTTCTTATTTTACCCTTTTTAGTTATCGTATCACACACAAATCCTTGTCAAGTATCAATTTCGCAATTTCTTTTACTTGGATGACATTTTTTCTAGCTATTTTGATTTCAAAACCAAACTGCTGTACCGATTTTGATGAAATTTCTATGGGACCAATCGGGAAGTAGATCCATTCAGATAAAAGAAGAATTTTTCAAATCGGTTCATAAATGACAGAGATATGAGGTAACAAACACAAAAAAAAAAAAAAAACAAAAAAAAAAACATACAACCGAATTGAGAACCTCCTCCTTTTTTTGAAGTCGGTTAAAAAGGGTAAAATAAAAACTTTTTTGCAAAAAAAAGCCGACTTCCAAAAAAAAACACAAAAAAAATGGAAAATAACTTTACTTTCGGAAGTCGGTGACTATTGTTTGTTTCATTGACTTTTTTGCCACCGACTTCCGAAAGTAAAGTTATTTTCCACTTTTTTTGTGTTTTTTTTTGGAAGTCGGTTTTTTTTTGCAAAAAAGTTTTTATTTTACCCTTTTTAGTTAGCGTATCACACACAAATCCTTGTCAAGTATCAATTTCGCAAGTTCTTTTACTTGGATGACATTTTTTCCAGCTATTTTGATTTCAAAACCAAACTGCTGTACTGATTTTGATGAAATTTCTATGGGACCAATCGGGAAGTAGATCCATTCAGATAAAAAAAGATTTTTTCAAATCGGTTCATAAATGACGGAGATATGAGGTAACAAACACAAAAAAAAAACAACCGAATTGAGAACCTCCTCCTTTTTTTGAAGTCGGTTAAAAAGTCAATGAAACGAACCATAGTCACCGACTTCCGAAAGTAATGTTATTTTCCACTCTTTTAGTGTTTTTTATGGAAGTCGTTTTTTTTGCAAAAAAGTTTTCTATTATCTTTTCACGCTTTAAAACATGAAAGGATTCGATAAAGTTATGAAGTTCGTTACCTACAATATAGTATATAATTTTCCATACTCTTGCGACGATTTATCTTAAAGATTATATATATAACAATATATTTTAAATCGGCACTTAAAAATTATCTTAATTAAATAATCGCTATTACATTGACTGATTAATGATAAGACAATCAAAAATAGACGTCATTACTAGAGATGGGCCGTCTATGACTTTGGTCGACTAGCCGACTGGCCGACTAGTCGGTTGCGAAAAAACCCGATCGTTGCTTTTGGTGGAGTTCAGGCGGGCGTGGGGCATCGGCAATGTCCATCGTGTGTACTGCTGAGTCGCTTACTTTGAGTTCGTCATAGAACGCATTCGCTCGTAATCAGCCCCGTGCGGTCATAGAAATTCTAAATTAATGGAGGCATTTAAAGCAAAGCTATTACAAAGAAAAAGTGTGGAAAAGTTGGAAGTGTGACCTTCAAAATCTCCGTAACTCGAAGATTCCCAGATATGATCCAGAACGACAAAGATCATCGCAATGACGGGAAGAATAAGTGCCTTTTGGCTTCGTTAAGGCGTTCAGGGGCAAAATGTCCAATTCTCAAAATGTCCAACGGTGTCAAAATGTCCAAATCCCAAAATGTCCATTTGTCAAAACGTCCAATTCCCAAAATGTCCAATTCTCAAAATGTTCAAGTCCCAAAATGTCCAACTCCCAAAATGCCCAATCTTTGAGAATGTGGTTTTGTTCAATAACTCATCAAAGCGCTTTTCAACCGACTTCCAAAAAGGAGGAGGTTCTCAATTCGACTTTTTTTTTTTTGCATGATGATGTGATCCTGGAGAATTCGAGGGAACTCTTCAATAAATGTTAGCAAATCAACCGCGATTGCTGAAAGTTATTTTACACTTTTTTGTAGGTATTTGTTTTAGAAGTCGGTTATATTTTTTTCAAAAAAGTTTTATTTAGTACTTAGACAAACAATAAATAAAATACAGAATGAATCAAAATATGTTTTATTTATAAGTAACAAATTAACAACAGAAGTGACCACCGAAATCACTATTTTTGTCATAATGTAATATAAAAAATAGAATAATCAACATCATAATTTTTAATATTTACAAGACATAAAAAAATATTTATATTTTACCTGGCTTATGTATGCACGTAATAATCAATACAATTTTTATTTATAATCAACAAGCATTTCTTATTAATATGTTAATAATCAACATAATTATTTGTGTGATTTATGTAATAATAATATAATATACCATATTACGTTTTACTTTTTAAACAAGCTTTTTTTTTTTTTTCCGGATGGGAAATCATCAAATGACTTCTCCCGCTCTGGGCTGAGCGGGAGGGAGTGTCAAATTGAGACTTAGCTTGTTTACTTTTTAAACAAGCTAAGTCTCAATTTTTATTTTTTTCAGAAATAGTTGTAATGTGAGATCTTTGTTTCGTAATTTTAATAAATATGTTTTGTATTTCCGATCAAACTGAATGTCTCTAGATCTTCTTTTATTTCTCATTTTCTTAAACAGACTTTATTCAGCAATCGCGGTTGGTTTGCTAACATTTATTGAAGAGTTCCCTCGAATTCTCCAGGATGACATCATCATACAAAAAAAAAATCGAATTGAGAACCTCCTCCTTTTTGGAAGTCGGTTGAAAAACGCTTTGATGAGTTATTGAACAAATTTACCACATTCTCAAAGATTGGACATTTTGGGAGTTGGACATTTTGGGACTTGGACATTTTGAGAATTGGACATTTTGGGAATTGGACATTTTGAGAATTGGACGTTTTGACATTTGGACATTTTGGGATTTGGACATTTTGACACCGTTGGACATTTTGCCCCTGAACGCGTTAAGGTTGTTTTACCCTCTTTATAATCAATTGTAAAGCTGATTATAAAATGAAAATTATAAATAATAAAGGTTATAATTTCATTTCAATCAATCAAGCACAAGTAGCCGCTTTTTGCCGACTAGTCGCCAATTATTTGCCGAATACAATCAATCGGCTTTCCTAGTTGGAAAGCCGATTATCCGGCCAATCTTAAGATTAACAAACAATCATAAGATTATCCGTCTGTACATGTTTAGTAATTACTACTACTGTATTAATCTAAACTGTTATCACTAAGCTTATCTATTAATGGATTTTCGTCATATCAGTGATAAAGAAGTTTAATACATTTTGCGTCTGGATTTTTCTTCTCTGTGGAAGAATTTTTTCTGCCTCATTGGTATACTGGTCGAAGACGCTACTTCTGAACATGATGGGTTCGATTCTCAGGTCGAGGAAAGTGTTATTGGGTCTTCCATCAGGAATTTCTCAGTAACAGCCATGGAGTCTGGATTTGTGTCCGGTTGATGTCAATAAGCTTGCTCTCTATAAAAAATGGGACTTGAACATAACTGGCGAAATGTGGGTGTACTACTCGTAGTAGTTAGACCTCTGCCCAATCCTTCAGGGATTACTGTCGTGATGAACACATGTTATGAAGTGTTTCTCACACACTAGGGATGGTACTTACCATACAAAACACACAGGAAAAAAAACCATTTTTTTTTTCGCCTCCACAATCCATATAAAAAAAAAAAAAAATGTCGGATATAAGCCAATCGTACCAAGGGTGGTACGATTGACTTTTAGGGATCCGATTTTAAGGACGAGTGTCAAAGGAATGACAGCCGGAACCTATGAATACGCTATCTTTATTCCGGGATGTCACCAAAATTCAGTAACAAAAAAGGCATTTTGCCTGTATGGACATAATTGACTGATTATTGCTTATTATACTAATTAATTAGAGGAGCTCGTGGTTAAATAATAATAGCCGCTCGGGTCGATAGTCCGATCAAGCAACGCTTGCCTGGGTTGGTCCGTGGGTGGGACCATCCATTACATACCGAGTTTCCTCCGTGCCTCGGAAAGCACGTTAAGCCGTTGGTCCCAGCTGTTATTTGTAGATCTTTGACAGTCGTCACAGGTAGTCAGTGGCCCGAAAGTCTGACAACCAGTATTACCCAGCACGAACTGGGTTGTGGAGGTCAGATAGGCAGTCGCTCCATGTAAAATACTGGTATTCAGCTGCATCCGTTTAGACTGGAAGTCGACCCCAACATAGTTGGGAAAAGGCTAGGTAGATGATTTTGATGTGTTTTTTTTTAATAAATAGAGTGATTCAAGAGGTAGGTTCATATGTATATTTAGTATCAGCATTGCACCCCTGCGAAGCCGGGGCGGGTCGCTAGCAGCTGATAAATGCGTGCACTGACTGGACAGGTCTTCTCAAAAACCATCTCAGACACGAATCCGCATGGTCCTCACGTGACTTAACCAAGATTATGTCTCTACTTTAAAAGAGACAGTGAACTCTGAGTTTGTTTCGGCTGTTTCTTCTCAGTAGTCGGGTAAAAAACATCGATTTGAAACAGCCCTAAAAAAAAAACATTATAAGGTGGGTGGACCATGAGCTTGAACGTGGAGATCCAAGCTCTGGTCTAGTTGGAATAAAATTAAATACTTCAATTTTAAAAACATATATTTATTCGTCATATATAAATAACAGTTTTCCGTGGTGTATTATGTTCAGGCCCAGTCAGTATACACTCCGTAGAAACGGACTGTGGTGCGAAGGCCTTCGCCTGGTCCTGTCCTAAACCTGATATTGGCGTGGGTCCGATAATTGTGTACGTACGTGAATCCCGGAATATGCGGGAGTTGGGTTATGGAGATACGGTTTATGAGTGTAGTAGAATTGCCTCGGTAAAATACATCCCGGATCTGTACTGTGTTGGGTATAGCTGGGAGGTCGACAAACTCTCTGAAAAGATGAAAATATTTTATTATTTCTTGTTGTCATAATACTCGTTAGTTTAAAACTCACACTCCGTTATTTCCCAATAAAATCTTTCTTGAAGTTCTTTAAGACTGTGTGCCGATTAAAAAATAGTTAATAGATTGGTATGTGAGCTAAGTTGCACAGCTAAGCACAGCTAAGTTAGTTGTGTATGCCGATGTACAGCTACGCGAGCTAAGCTAAGCTCCCCCCTCTTACCCCGCACTCTTCGCACTTCCGTCGCCAGTGCTGTAGAGCGTCTTGACTCATGAGCACGGTCGTTTTATACCGAACACGGAGCAATTTATTGAAGTTGTTAATCAATTTCCTATACTATGGAACAAAGAGTCGAAGGACTATCACAACTTAAATAAACCTTTTCTATGTGTAACGGAAATCATCGGAACTTTCTTCATCGATTATATTATTCATGGCGAGCGTTACGTCTGTCGAATTGAACTTCACAACACTGTCTGAGCTTTCGCTTAGTTTTTGGTATGCACGGGACATATTTTTAGTATATCTTTGCTTAGCATAGCTAAGCTGGCTTAGTATAGTTTAGAAATAGCTTAGTTTCCGGTCTGCAACTCACTTAAGGGTTCCGTTTCGTTCCCTAAAAAAGGTACTCACGTGTAAAACATGATCAATTCATCATCCCTAACGACTCTGCCTGTAGCTCCTTCGAGGTCGTAATCTTTTGTGAACGACTGACCACTTTCTTCGACGAGAATGGTTTCCTCTTGGAACGGAGGGACTACTGACGCTGCGTCATGGCAGACTATAAATGCTGCTAGCACCGCAATGAGGATGACGCTCTTCATCTGAAAGCATACAGAATTAACAATTATTCATGGATCCAGACGTGAAGTCGCAGAGACCCGCTTCTCAATTTTTACGAAAACAAAACATAACATCACGCCTCTAATCCTCGAAGGGTAAGGCGGAAGTGTACCGACCTAATAGTCTACCTTATTAGTAATAACTTTTTACGATAAATTTATGATAACAGATAAGTGTCGCTACCTACGTGATTGATATGTCGGATTATAAGGATTTATTTATTAAAACTGTATGCACAAGTAAAAAACTGTACAAAGGCGGACTTAATGCCTTGGGCATTTTCTACCAGTCTACTTTAGATTTATTCCGTTAGACTCGAGCACTATGTGGGCAGAACATGGGTTTCGTGCAAAGAAATGACACTGGATGCGATACACTGCGTTTATTAAACTAACCAATTACTTGGAATCACAACTGAACACAACAATACTGGGCATAATTAATAGGGTACAGTTTCGGGACGTCTTAACTCCGCTGCGATCAGACACTCTATGCCTTCCTCGCCGCGCGAGCTCGAAACATCACGACTCTGTAGAGGCTCGCTTTAGGTGTGGGTAGACTTGTAATAGGTCGTTTCCACCACCACTTGGCGCGCCTGCGATTCATTCAGTGTCCATACTAATGGCCGGATACGACAAATATAATATTATAACGTCATGGAGTTATTACATAATGTGACGGATAATCTTATTTATCAATGTAAGTAATTGATCACGTGCTAAAATTAGTGTTTCGTGGGTGTGATATTATATCTCCTATCTAAACCTCGAAAATACACGTGCCTCAAAATACATTTATTTGATAGGTACTGCTAAAAATATCTAACTCGTCCGCGAAAACGATATTGATGAAGGCCAAAAATGTATTTGGTTGACATAAACAACCGAAAAGCTTGAAAAATGTCATGTCTCTCAAGAGTCAAAGGACCATGGGCAATGTTCTATGAAATCTGGGCGTAGTCCAACAGAATGTATTATAATTATAATAGCTTATAATTAGGACTTCACTTCATGCTAAAACAACAAGTATACACGTTTTTCGAATGTTATATTATTCAATTATTATTATTATTTATTTATTTAATGTGGTTTAGAATAAGAATAAAGGGATCTGAGTTATCATTAAGAAAATATCAAATTTGTCACCTCCTTGCTGTGATTCCAAAATTAATCAAGTTCACATATATTTTTTTGCAATAGAAAATCATATTAAAAAATCTGTGAAACAGGACAATGATAGAAGAAAAACACTGAATTCAAACTACCTGTTTCAAGATCAACAATAACTTTTTCCAAAAAAACATCAAATTGATAATTCTTTCTGTGAAATTAGAAAACATTTGATACTTATTATAAATTGTAAAGTACTTACGTTATCAATATCTCATTCAGTCCAGTAAAATATCACAGTAACTCTTTCCCCTTAGAACGCTGAGTGACTATTGATCAACGTTAGCGGTGCGCAGAATATTAAGTAGTGTGCTAGAACTACGCAAATCTATAATGATAAGATAATTCCAAAGAAAAATTACTCTTTTTAAATTAATCAAACTGTTATCACTAAACTATTATTTTAATCGATTTTCGTTATATCAGTGATAAAGAAGTTTTAATTCGTTTTGCTCCTGGGTTTTTCTCTGTGAAAGATTTTTTTCTGCCTCGTCGGTCGACTAATCGAAAGATGTTACCTACTGCTGAGCACGATGCCCTGGGTTCGAATTCTTAGGTCGGGCAAAATGTTATTGGGTCTTCCATCAAGAACTTCTCAGTAACAGCCATGGAGTCTGGATTTGTGCCCGGTTGATGAAAATAAGCTCGCTCCCCAGTAAACGGGACTTAAATATTATTACTCCGGCGTATTGAATAATTATCACTTGCTTCGGTGAAGGAAAACATCGTGAGGAAACCAGCATACCTGAGAGATATTTCTCGACGGTATGTAAAGCCAAGTCAGAGGCCCATGGGCGGCATAAAAAACTCTGACACCAGGTTAGGCACTAACCACACGATAAAGAAGAAACTCCGGCGAAATGTGGGTGATCTATTAGATAGACCTCCGCCCAACCCTTCAGGGATTACTGTCGTGATGTAATGTTATGCAGTGTTTCTCACACACTAGGGTGGTATGTGCCCTTTGTGTGACTTTTTTCATTGATATGTACTTTCCAGGTTTATCTCGAACATCAGTGACTTTAAGACTTAAATCGCCAAGTAGCCTTGAGCAAATATGGTAGTTAATGCTCATGACTTGTATGTAACGAATCCTATTCCTTGCAGTTGGGGATTAAAGGCTGGTAGGTATATCCCAAATATTGAGGGGGGTGGGGGTCTGAAATGGCAGCTTTAGCAGAATGATAATAATACGAATCACGTTAATTTTTTTTAAATGGTCATAGACGCAGTTAATGATGTAATAAATTAAAACGTAATTCATGTTAAATCCTATTGTGATTCTGCTTAAGCGGCCATTTTGTGACCCCCTGGTCTGCTGCTAAATGCCTATCTGTATTTTCACTGAGTGACTACCAGATTAGATAGACCTCCACAATCCAGTTACAGTATAACTATACCCTTGGTAAGATTGGCTTTTATGGATCAGTAACGACTGTCAAAGGAATGACAGACGTACCTCTATAAGCGCTTATACAGGTTTGATAAGTATTAAATGGGCTTGCGTAAGTTTAGCTGCTTAGTAGCTGCATAAGCAATAGACAGGCTGTTAAATATAAGAACTAGAGCTATTGTTCGGTGTATAAAGAAACCTTTACACTAAGATTAAAGATTTTGAAGTTAAGTTTCTAAATAGGAGTTTTAGGTCGATCTCACATATACAGATGCAAACTACAAAACTACGTCTTGTATGTATAATCTAGACATGAATGATTTCACCAAGATTTTTTAATAACATTTTATCCATGTGTGTCCATGGAGTTTCTTGCCCAATTCTCTCCATAGATTTTTACGCTTTGGGATGGGCAACTAAAGTACCTTCAAAGGTTATTATGAAATTGGCGTGGGATGCTTTGTGACTGGGACTGTAGCTTCACTTTCTTTGTTTTTTTAATATTCAAAAGTGTCTGTAGTGTTCTAATTGAAATAAATGCTTTGAGTTTGAGTTGAGAATTACAAAAAAAAACAGAAAACACGAATTGAATAGCAACTAATGTTTACTATAACTTGTAAGTGAATTTGAAAGTCATTTTGGAGTTGGATGGTGTTAATTGTTGGATCCAAATTGCGGACAAATTTTGTTGTGAACCATGTTTTATTCTCAGCGAGAAATTCCATGACAACCGTCAAGTTTTATACGCTATAATAATAGTAAATAACAATAATAATTCTTTATTTCGGACACATAGATCTATATTTGGATATAAACTTATATCAAACAAAAACAAGTTTATAAGTAGTTGAGTATGCAAAATGTGAGGGCCAGCAACTACGTTCGGATTCTTATACCTGATATTTTATGAAAAAAGCAAAGACATTTGGTTCAGTCATTTTCTACAGTTGAAATAAAATAAATAACTTAAATTTTAAAAACACATATTTATTCGTCGTATATTAATAAGAGTTTTCCGTGGTGTATTATGTTCAGACCCAGTCAGTATACACTCCGTAGAATCGGACTGTGGTGCGAAGGCCTGCGCCTGGCGCTGTCCTAAACCTGACATTGGCGTGGGTCCAATGAAATTCTACGTGCGTGTGTCCCGGAACAGGCGGGAGTCGGCTCATTTGGATACGGTTTATGGAGGTAGTAGAATTGCCACGGTAAAATACATCCCGGATCTGTACTGTGTTGGGGACAGCTGGCAGGTCGACTAACTCTCTGAAAAGATGAAAATATTTTATTATTTCTTGTTAAATCACCTATTACTCAATTCAATTCAAGACATTTATTTCACTTTTTGGTCCATAGAGAGTTAATTAGTAGTACGTGAAGATAACTTAAAGGTATGTTAGTAACTTACAGACACATTTAAGAGATAAAACAAGATAAAAAACGCGTGACAGCCTACAATATGTGCAATCTTATCCAATGCCTCCAAATAAGACTATGGATGTATTCTGCAATTACACTCAGGTAGCTGTTGGGACTGCCCCTCACCCTAAGCATCAGTGATGCTGCTCTCTTACGTATAATGGCGTGAAAGCCGTTCACTTGAGCTTCAGTAAACATTGCTGATGCACTGCAGTATCGAAGCAAACCCAGCAGCAACCTGAAAGCCTTGTCATATTGGACTCGCAGGGCGCTGCCGGTTCGCTGCGTGTAGCTAGACCACAAACTACACTCGTTACTACTATTATAGTCGTTAGTTTAAAACTCACACTCCGTTGTTTATCATCAAGTTGACGGTCGGCTCGTATGCTATTCAATTAAAAATAAAAGGGTACTCACGTGTAAAACAGGATACTTTCATCATCCCTAACGACTCTGCCCGTAACTCCTTCTAGATCGTAATATTTTGTGAACGATTGATCACTTTCTTCGACGAGAATCGTTTCTTCTTGGGACGGAGGGAGGACCGAAGCTGCGTCATAGCAGACTGTAAATGCTGCTAGCACCGCGATGAGGATGACGCTCTTCATCTGAAACGATAAGTACGTACAGAATTACCAATTACTGAACTCATGGCTCAAGTGCTGATGTTGCATAACACCTCACGCTTGTAATCCCCGAAGAATTAGACAGATGTACACCTTATCAATAATATTTTTTAACGGTGTATAAGTGATAAAAAATAAATATCGATATCTACGTGAGATTTATATTGGAGGTGACTGCTGAGATAAAGATTAATAGAGAAGTTTAGAAGAAAAAGACATGCTGCGCCGATCAAAAATAAATTGGGATAAGGGCAGGAGAATGATGACCTACGTGATTTACATGATATTATAACGTCATGGAGTTATCACATATAACGGATTATCATAATTATCAATTTATGTTATCGATCACATGCTAAAATTTGTGTTTCGTAGGTTATATTTTATCTCCTATCTAATCCTCGAAAATACACGTGCGTTAAAATACAATTATGTTTTACTCCTAAAATAAAGCTACGTCGACCAACCCCAGTCTGAGGACATAGACAACGTGGCATTCTCATCAGCGAAACCGATGATGATGAAGGTCAAATATGTATTTGTGTCCAAACAAAAAGCTAGAAAAATTTCATCTCTGTTAAAAGTCAAAGGACACTGGGCAATGTTCTATGAAGTCTGGGCTACGACTAACAGAATTGAAATATATAAATCAAATAATAACTTATAATTACGACTTCATTTCATGCTGCACGTTTTTCGAACTGTTCTATTATTCAATTATTTATTCATTTCATGTAATTTAGAATAAGAATCAAGTGATCTGAGTTATTATTAAGAAAATGTCACATGTGTTATCTGCATCGTGTGACCCCAAAATCAATCAAGTTCAAACGCAATTGTTCTTTTTCAATGGAAAATCATATTTAAAAAGTCTCTGTAAAACAAGAAAATGCTAGAAGAAAACACTGAATTTATATTTATAATTATTATTTAAGGATAAACATTATAATAGTTTTTATTTTTATTATTGTTTTCTCATTTAATTTGAAATAAGGTTATCCAACTTACTTTCTTACTATTTTTTTTTTTTGTTATAATTATTCTTACTAAAATGCCTAAGTATCACAGCGACAAATTATACGGGGTGGAAGGGACACCGACGCGAAAACGGAAACCACATACTCAGTACATCATTCTGAATGTGGAGGCACATAGACATTTGTCGTCGGCTATTAAAAAGAAATCAGCTGTTTCCTACAAAAGTGCAATACCTTCACGGTTCAAAATGTAAGGAACAGCTGATTTTTTTCAGAATGATATACTGAGTATGTGGTTTCTGTTTTCGGTACGGTGTCCCTTCCACCCCGTATGTTTTTAAATTAAAGTTATCGCAACTCCGATCCCCAAGGTACAGGCGTAGCCTAGTTTGGGGACCACTGTTATCTTAGTTTGTCAAAATAAAACTTCTTATGATATCCATAATATGATGTTAGATTAAAAGAAAATGTTTATAACAATGGTTGATAAAATTTATTCGTTTTCTTATCTAGATACCTGTTTCAAGATCAACAATAACTTAAAATGTCACAGTGGGACTGATCCCTAAATAAATCAAGTTCATACATATTTCTTGTAACAAAGTATCAATTGATAATACTATCTGGGAAACTAGAAAATATCAGGAGATACATATTTAATTTATTTATTTGGTATGATTGTATTATAAATTGTAAAGAACTTACGTTATCAAAATCTCAGTTGGTCCAGTTAAATATCACAGTAACTCTTTCTCCTTAAAGCGCTGACTGAGTATTGATCGACATTAGCGGCGCGGAGGATATTATATTACAACTACACGGATGTACAACAATGATAAGATAATACCAAAGAAAAATTAATGCAAGTTGAGTCACTCTGAAAGTCATCATACACGGAAAACTAATTTACAGATACAGTCATTGCCGCAAGACGGATATATTTTGACCGTGTTGGTGTTTTTATTATCCTTCTTCCAAAATATCCAGTGTCAGTTTTCCAAAACACTACAGACCGATCTCAATTTTACCCTTTCCTTTCTGGGATCCTTAAAGCCGCTGCTCATAGACAAATAGCTTCCTACGTCCTTAAGAATACTCGTAACTTGTTGTCCAAATTTCAATCTGGGTTTCGGCCTGGCCACAGCACAGTCACACCCTTGCCTTAAGGTTACAAAAGACGTTAGGTATGGCTTGGAGAATTCGAGGGTTACGGTGTTGGTTTTAAAAGATTTTTCCATCGCTTTCAACACCGTTGACTACGATATTCTCTTCGACATACTGTCTCAAATTGGATTCTCTTCGTGATCACGTGATTGGTTGTCATCATAATCTTCTTGGTCACTAGCAGGCGGTGCGTGCTAATCAGGATTACTCCGACTGGTGCGACTTGGTAACTGGTGTCCCACAAGGCGGTATATCCTCTCCTCTCTTATTTTCGTGATTTATAAACTCCATTAGCACTATCCTCAAGTGTTCTTACGATTTAAATGCTGATGACATGCAATCAGACAATAACCTTGATAGTTGCATCTCATCACATAAACAATCAACGAGGTTCGTTTTGTTCATTTATACAGAAATGAGAATGGGAGGAACGCTGAGAACTTTTGCGGAATTGACTAAGTATAGGATATATTAGCGAGCGCAGCGAGCGACAAAATTTGAGCATTCAACCTCGGATTGGTTGATTTCTTTATAGATGTCCGAGATTTCAGGGTTTAGGCCTTAGGGATGCAAACCCCAAGCCTTGCCCCTGCGATAGGTTAGATTTTCAAATTTCAAGATGAAGAGAACGCAAGAGTGAGTGAAGTGATCCGGGCCTCTGATGTGTTAGGTTCTTTTGGTATATTCATACAGAAACTGGATTACAGGACTTAGTCGTTTGCCATCATGCAAAATATTTATTTTATTTAAATCAATGAGTTCAGAAACATGATCACGGTAGACCTGGACCCAGCCTAGGGCGGGGTACTCATGACGCCCATGACCCTTCGTTCATTCATACAGAGATGACAGTAAAAGTAACCACCTTCAAGTGAAAGAGAACTAAAAAAGGGTAGAATACATAAGCGAGCGAAGCGAGCTTGAAAATTTTTGCATTCTGCCTCGTAAAGGTTACTTTCTCTAGTTAAACGAGGAAGGCAGGAAGTTATTAATTTATACAATTTCCGAAATTTTTGGGTTTGTCATGACCCCTGTGACTCCCCCCCCGCCCCTCTAGGACCGCGCATGCGATGTGTATAAACGGAAAACTAATTTTGTGCAATTTCTTTTTAATGTTGATTTAATTGAAAATTGACAATACTTCATATTGTATTAAAAATAACCTTCTAAAAATTAGGAAAACAACTTTTAATTACCACAGAAATTTTGGTAGAGTAAAAATTGTAAGCAGCCAAGCAATTAGATCAATAAGAGCTCATTGAAACGGTTTCCGTCATTGACGAAAACACGATACGTCATAACGGATGGACGTTCACATTGCATACGGAATCGTGTTTTATCACGATCCGGCAAAAAAACGAATTAGTGTTCACATTAGTTCCTGGGGAGGGTTTGTGTTTATGCTTTCGCGGTTGCACAACGACATGCTTTGCTTTTGCTTTGCTTGGTAGTATAGATGCAAGCCTACCTTACCACCTCCCTCAGAGGCGGTAAGGTGGCGGGGTCTTGAGGGGGAGCGCTACAGTCGCATAGATCCTCAAGGCAAGTCTGGTGGATTCACCTTCACGTGGTTGCCGCCCTGTTTTTGGTCTAATTCCCTAAGAAATAGACGTAACAAAAATCACCAGGCGCCCTTTTTAACCTAACCACGACCCTCCGTGACTGAGTGGCCGTGGGCTTGGCCGCCACTAAAAGCCAGCTGGCGACGAGCAGGTATCTTTAGTCACCTGCGCTAGGACCTGCGCAGTTGAGCGCCGTAAGCGGGGATGAAGGAGTCCTGGAGGGTTGAGCCGAACGGCGCTGGTGGTAATGTGTCCGTGAGGCAACACGCCCTCTTTGGTCTGGATTTCAAGCGAAACGGTGGCCCCAACCAATAGCCGGGGTTGGGGAAATGGCCACAGTGTCCCGTTAGAGGGGCATGGCGAGGAGCGGGAGGTCCGCGGAGGTTGTCCTCGGACAGCCAAAGCGGTGGGTTAAGGTCATGCTGACGGTGTAAGTGAGGGTTGATCAGTTCGGAAGGGACGGGCAGTCCCCTACGCCAACCCGATCAAGCACCCGATGTCGCACTGTAAGCCAGCCTCACGCTCCTATATCTCGATGGTAATCCTAACGTTCGAACTAGTTTGTAGTAAGACGTTCCCAGGTGCGGGCTCCGAGGAGGGTGGGAAGCCAGAGAGATGAACCATACACATACGCAACTATGGATAAATCAAGCCCATATGACACCAAAAACACACACTCACACACAACACAGACAAATACTCACACAGACCCCACACACACGCACACTACACTAACAACAACTACTCACACGCAAACACACACCGAAGTGGAGGCGAAAGCCAAGGATACTCCCAAGAGGGGTGCTAGTAGCACCTCTCTCGCCCCTGGAGACTCTGCTGCGAAGGTAGCGAGCTCTAGCGCGGGTACCGGTCCGGCAGCGGCGAGAACCGCGGCCAAGACCAAAACTAAGTCCCGGACTAAACAAAGGACATCGGCGCTGATTGGGACCAGTACCGATCCTATTTCTGTTCCAGGTACAAAGCCCCCCACGACGGTTAATTCCGGTGTAAGGGCTCCCCTCATACATCCGCCTCCGCCTATGGCTCCTCAAGCCGCCCCCCCCCTGATGGCCGTCACTGGCCAACCAGAGGTGATCAGCACCACTGGTGATGTGTTCGCGCTCACCTGGCAGGTGCAGGGGAAAAGGCGCAATAGTAGGAAGGAAAGAAACGCGCAGACAACACAACGCCGTAACGCTGACCCCTCAGGGCAATCAGCCTCAGCTCCCTCTAGGAATAGACCGACTAAGAAGGAGCGACGTCAAAGATGGAGAAAAGGTAAGACTCCAAACACACAGGACAACGCCGCAGGTCCGACTACAACGGCCGGCGGTAACGTCAACTTCTCCGCAGGCATGCGGTCGCAGGCTGTGGCCGACACTAGTCGACCCGGACCGAGCCAACCGTCAACCAGTGCCGCGGAGGGACCAGTCCAGCAATCAGCACAGCGACCCGTCCGGATGGATCAGGCCGCGGCCAAGCGGGCTCTCAACGAGACCTCTTCACCTCGGGGAGAGCACAAGCGGCCGCGTCTTGATAAATCCAAACGGGCCGCCAATCGTAGCTACGCCCAAGCTGCGAGCTCCGACCTTGACGTCGCAGTCACCTGCGGCAGCACGGGGCTCATCAGCGAGGAGGTGTCCAACCAGGTACTCGCGGCTATCCAGAGGAAGATAATCGTTGAGTCATCAGCTCCCGTACAGGACTCACCCGCACCGACCTTCAAAGCAAGGCCGGTGTTTACTGGTGGAGCCCTCAGGTTGTGGTGTGGCAGCGACCATACCTTAGCCTGGCTTAAAACACTCATCTCCGAGATGCCTCCCCCTACTAACACTACGTTAGTGGTCAGGAGGCAGGCGGATATCCAGAGGCGAGTCAGATGCGGCATACTCATCCCGGATGAGCAGGGAATCTTCGCAGAGCCGAACAACATTGGGCGTGCTCTGTGCTATCAGAATTCCTGGGTCGGCATCAAGAAATGGGTACTTCTGCATACCGACAAACAACCCAATGCATGGTTTGTGGTGGTCGGTGTCCCTGAGGACCAAATTCCGACTCTGATGAAAGCCGAGCGCCGTCTCTCATTTGGTGTGGGGACGGTGTACATCAAGTTTCAGGGTCCGAACGGCAGATTTGTCGATGTCCCTCAGGGTTGGGACCAGGCCACAGAAACCTGCACTGTGACACGGGGGGAGGAAGCGACTCCCGCTTTAGACATCGCGGAAACATCCGCGGTTGCTCCTGCAGCGCCAGCCGCCCCTACCGCCACCAGCGTGGGCGCCGTGCTCTCATCGGGCGAAGAGATCGACGACAGTATTCTGTCTTCGGCCTCAGACCTGGAGGGAGACGGTCTCGACGCGGGCGATCTGTTTGCCGGGCTGCGACTGGGAGGTGACGAAGATGGAATGACCAGCGATGGCCCTCCCTTCGTCAACCTGTAAAGTCGTGCAGGCCAACCTCCACCACAGTCAAACCGCGACGGCTCAGCTGCGTAAGTGGCTGGAGGTTCAACAAACGGCCATTGCCCTGATCCAAGAGCCGTGGATCAGGGCCGGCCGCATACAAGGACTCTCCAATCTAGGCGGTAAGCTCCTAGTTAGCACAGAACACGATCAACCAAGATCGTGCATCTATACGACAGGTAACATAAAAACACAGCCACTAACTGATTTCTGTTGCAGGGATATCTCTGCAGCTAGGCTTCTTATACAGCGTGCAGACACAGAGGTTGCTGTCATCTTCGCCTCGGCATACATGCCTGAGGCTGAGGAGCCGCCCCCGCATGACCTCGCCCGCCTCGTAAGTCATTGCGAGAGCGCCGGGCTTGAGATGGTCATTGGTGCCGACGCTAACGCTCATCATCCTCTGTGGGGTATGGACACGCAAAATGCGAGGGGTAAGGCTTTAGTTGATTACCTATTCACAACAAACCTAACCCTACTAAATACAGGTATCGAACCAACCTTCGTAACCAGACGCAGTCGCACTATTATTGATCTCACTCTGGCATCAGAGGGCGCAGCGGCCATCACCACCGACTGGCAGGTCTCTAAGGAGGCTTCCTGCTCGGACCACAGGTGGATCCGCTTCGATATACAGGTCTGTGTGACACCTACACTGCCACGGCGCAACCCGCGCAACACAGACCGTGCTACCTACACACGCATCCTCGTAACCAAGCTTGCGCTAACCAACCACCAGATGACTTTCGAGGACACGACGCAGATCGACGAACGTGTAAGTCATCTTACGAAATCAATGACAGACAGCTACCAATCCGCCTGTCCAGAAACCACTCCTTCCACAACACCAGGGAAGCAACCATGGTGGGGTGCGGATCTGGAACGCAAGCGAAGGAGGGTAAGGACGGCTCTAAACAGAGCCATGAACACCTGTGATGACAGGGACTGGGACGCCTACTACGCGGCCAAATCATGCTACAAAAAATGCATCCGATTCAGGAGCACTAATGGGTGGCGCAAATACTGTGGCAACATTGAAACTTGCCAACAAGCAAATAGGGTAAGGAAAATACTGGCACAGAAGAACACGACTGGGTCTGCTGTTCTCCGTAAACCTGACAATACGCTCACCACATCACCAGAAGAGGCGATGCGCGTCCTTATTGAAACTCACTTCCCAGGATGCGCCTTCGCACAGGTAATTGATTGGAACGAGACAGTTCAAACACCAACAGCAAACGACTGGAGTTACGCACACAAAGTGATAACACTGGAGAAAGTCCAGTGGGCGATCCAGTGCTTCCATCCTTTTAAGGCAGCCGGTCCGGACGGGGTCTTCCCTGCCTTACTGCAGTGGGGAGGGACCTCTGTCGCCAGTAGGCTGGTTCCCTTAATGAGAGCGTGCCTGGCCTTTCGCTACGTTCCAAAAGGATGGAGGGAAGTGAAAGTTATATTCATCCCGAAGCCAGGTAAGAGTGACTATACGAACGCCAAATCCCACCGACCAATCAGCCTGACCTCCTTTCTCCTAAAAACCATGGAGAAAATCTTCGAGAGAGAGCTGAGGGACGGCGTTTTAAAAACTATACCACTTCACGACAACCAACATGCGTACAGCTCGGGTAAGTCCACAGAATCCGCTCTCCACCTAGTGGTCAGCCGGATAGAAGATGCGATACATCAGAAGGGTACCTGCCTGGGCACCTTCATAGACATCGAAGGAGCCTTCGATAGAACAAACTTCTCCAGTATCAACACCGCGCTCTCCCGACACGGGGTAGAACAGGTACTAACAGACTGGATAACTAACATGCTAAGTAAACGGGCGGTTCGCCTTACAGACGACCAGCAGATGGCCCTGATAGCTCGAGGCTGTCCCCAAGGAGGTGTGCTATCCCCTCTCCTATGGAACTTGGTGATAAACGATCTTATCACTAAACTCAACGCGCAACACTATTACACAATCGGGTACGCAGACGACCTCGCTATCCTCATTTCGGGGAAAGTGACAGGGACAATCTGCAACCTCACTCAACAGGCGCTACGAATTGTAGAACGGTGGTGCAGGGACTTTGACCTTTCAGTGAACCCCACAAAAACTGAACTGGTCATGTTTACCCAAAAACGCACACTAGACCATTATCGCCTACCTAAACTTTTCGATACAGAGCTCCAATTAACCAATGAAGTCAAATATCTGGGTGTCATCTTGGACAGTAAGTTAAACTGGAGTAGCCACCTAGACAACAAACTCAACAGGGCCTGCATCACCTTTTGGCAGTGCAGGAGGATGATAGGTAAGAAGTGGGGCCTATCCCCCAAAATTATACTATGGCTATACTGCGCGGTGATCCGGCCCATGATCACCTACGGGGCGGTGGTCTGGTGGCCCCGCACTAAACTGATCACAGCCTCAAACAAACTGCAACGCATGCAAAGGCTTGCCTGCATGGCGACTACAGGCTGCATGAGGACTACTCCGACCGCTGCCCTAGAAGCCATGTTGGGACTTCCACCGCTCCATTTGTTCATACAACAGGAGGCGACGGTGACGGCAGTACGCCTTAAAACACTTCAACTCTGGGGTAAGAAAGAAACACAACATACTGCGTTACTGGAGGGATTCTACAACGAGTTCCCCCTGGCGAAAGCCATTAATGATCGGGTACCCAAACAGTTCGTATTCGACAAGAAATACAAAATCCAGCTCCATGAGGATCACCGCTGCGAGGGGCTAACCCCCGCAGAACTACGGATCTTCACGGACGGATCCAAAACAGGTAGTGGTACTGGAGCTGGAGTCTTCTCAGAGGACCTCAATATCCACATAGCCACACCACTGGGGGTCCACAACACTGTATTCCAGGCAGAATGCATGGGCATTTCCCTGGCCGCATCAGCCATCCTAGCCAGGGATGTCAAGGACCACTCAATTCGTATACTCTCAGACAGCATGGCTGTGCTGCTTGCACTAAACAACCACACAGTTAACTCTGGGTTAATACACGAGTGTCACCAGCGCCTGAACCAGGTTGGTAATCTCAACAACATAACCATCCAATGGATCAAAGGACACAGCGACTCCCGAGGCAATGACGCCGCGGATGAGCTTGCTAGAAGGGGATCGAGCATGGCAGTAGTGGGACCTGAACCCATCGTGCCTCTCCCTTTCGGGTTTCTACGCACACTGGTAAGGAAACGCACTAGTGAACAGCACCACAAACTGTGGCTGGACCATGGTGAGTGCAGGCAGGCCAAGGAAGCCCTTCCTACCATTGACGGCCGCTTCACCAAACAGGCGCTTCGGCTGTCAAAACTACAGCTGCGCACGGTTACAGCCGCTGTCACTGGACACGGCTCTTTTAATAAACACCTCTTTGTCATAGGAGCCACAGATAGCCCACTGTGTCGAGCCTGCATGGGGGAAGACGAAACAGCAGCCCACGTGCTTCTGCATTGCCCAGGGGTTGCCTCATACAGGGCAAAGTACTTCGGTAACCCAGGTACTCTCCGCGAGATAGCCAGCAACATCAAGGCTTTGTTGGCCTTTCTCGGGGAACTGGGGTGGATCGAATAAAGTTCCCACCCGTACGCAAAATACGCGCGTTGGTCGTGGAGTTGCGGACACCGGCCCGCTATACAATACAATACAATACAATACACATTAGTTCCGTGATTTTTCGGGAGCGAGCGCATCAGCGAATCCGTCACAAAAAAATCACGATTCGTGTTTTTTGACGTACCTGATTTTTAAAAGACGATACGTGATTTAAGACGTGTCCGTAATTTTTCACGATTCGTAATGCGTGTGAACACGGGCATTTAAAAATCATAGCCGCATCAAAAAAAATGACGGATCGTGAAAAAATACGATACGTCAAAAAATAACAAATCGTCGCCGTGTGAACGGGCTGTATTTGTGAGTTAACAAGGTAAATTTTTCGAGCAGGCGTGGATGATTTTTTTATTAGTATTCGTTTTTGTATAAAATGTCACATGATAATAATTATGAAATGTTGTGTTTTGTATTGTTATGTAATTTATTTGTTTTGCAATGCATGGCCATATTTCAACTCCTGTACACCATGTTTACAATAAACTGATTCGATTTGATAGCTAAATGCGAAACTATAGGAGGAATAGCGGGGGATACTCGAAAGAGTCTTGGGCCCGATTTTGATGAAACTCAAATTGCATCATCCCGTCGCATCATCTAGCGGGCTTCCTGGAAATCCCCTTTGATGCCGTCCATGGGATCGATCTCTAAACATTGAAATCTATGTGTTTTTACGTTTTAATTTTTTTGCTATCCTGCTCTGGCCCAATCCTGGACAAAGGCCTTCCTCCACTCTTTCCACTTCTCGCGAACCCGCGCGTCTCCCTCTGTCCAGTTCGTCCCGCCATCTCCTTCGTGGCTTGCCGCGACCCCACCTCACTGTATCAGGGCACCAGTTTCCTGCTATTTTATATTGTATTTAAGTTAGGTCAAAAAAAAAAAAAACAAAAAAAAAAGGATAAAATACTCTGCCCTGCCGTACCCGGTGCGCGCTGGCCTTTAGCCACATATTTGCAACGTGCGACACAAACGCATGTTGACATCGCCACTGTATTGATGCAAATACGTTCACAGGCAATTCTGTATCGACGTAGAGCTGGAAGAAGACCCCAGCATAGTTGGGAAAAGACTAGGCAGATGATGGTTGATGAGGGAAGGTTTAAAAAGATACAATTTTATTGAATGCGGGCTATATTTTTAACATTTATTTAGAAAAAAGAACCTCATTAAATCATAAACAAAACACAAACTTCAGTTGTAAACGTATTTATTCTTTACAGTTTTTCATGGTGTCAATAAGTTCAGAGCCAGTCGGTGTAACGTCCGTAGAATTGAACACGGGTTTGTATTCCCCGGCCAGAGCCTGACGTCAACCGGACAAGTGCATGTGTCCAATAATTTCCAACAAAAGTGTGCGCTGGGACATTCATCACCCTAATACGGTTGATCTGAGTCGTAGAGTTACCTTGGTACACTACTTCCCGAACTTGTACCACGTTCGGGATAGCTGGCACGCTCACGAGTTCCCTGTAAAGATGAAAGTATGAATTATTACATCTGTGACAAAGACATTCAAATATTTACGAGTGATAGACGGGACAAGACGAAGAAAATCGTAATCCAAAACTAGTTACAACTTAGAAATCAGTCAGTCTAGTGTGATACGCCCGCTTGTCAGTTATCATACGTGCGTTAAAAGCAAAAAATTTCGGGATCAAAATATTTATGCGAAAATATTCCTAATGTCCGCTCTATAAGTCTTTTAAATCTCTTTGGCCTGTGATATCTTAGTTCATAACATAACGTCAGAAAACCTCTGATACGATATTGTAGCCTTAATGAAGTGAAAACTCTATGCATCTGTCTATCAATATTTTTTTTTAATAGTATTCACTAAATACGAAAAACTATTTGAAGAAAACGCATATTTTGTTGTTATTTTAACAAAATTCGAATGAGATTTTAAATAAAAAAAAGTAGTAGGTGTTAATACACATACCTACAGTTCAAAGGCTAAGCTGTTTTGTTTTCCTGGAGCAATTATTGATTTATTTTATCGATAAGCAATTAATTGACTGATTAAGAAATCTTATCAAAAAACTTCTTTTTTTTAATGATTCGGTGGCGGTGATTCGGTAGTGAAAACCTGAATCAGCAACAACCTTAGTGCGTAACAACAAGATGCTCCTTTATTTGTCACCCAATACGTAAATCATGACAAAAATGTACATACTCGTAAAACAGGATAAGCTCATCATCTTCAAAGAGTCTGCCAGCAGATCTGCCTTCTAGACCGTAATCTTTTTGGAAGAATTCGTCAGCTTCTTCGGCCAGAATGATATCTTCTTGGTAGGGAGGGATTTCGTCTGGGATGGAAGCCGCGGCATTGTAGACTGCCAGTGCTGCGAGAGCCGCGATGATGATGAAGCTCTTCATCTGAAAGGATACCACGTTAACAATAAACGACGGCTCGATAGCGCAGTTGTTAAACGATTGTGTAAAATGTATTCGATATTCCAAATCAATCGATAGTTGGTCGCAGTTCGGCCAAGCAAGTCGATATCATTGCATGAATTCGATTAGCACCGAACGGGTTGCTCCTTTATTGGTATGAAGAACAGGTCAAAACCCCTTCATCCCTCATAGAAAAGGAAGAATCCTCCGACCAAGATAGTGTTGTGTCTGGTGGGCTACTGCCTGACAGTTGTTGTTGGGTTTTCCCGTACAGTCTTAAGTCGCGGATAGCTTTAATAGCGCGATTCAGAATTTTGATGTTTGTTATTCCTTTGCGGCATAGATGGTAGTACTTTATGTAAGTACCGTGTTGCTGTAGTACTTTGCACTGTCTGCTACATCCCTGTAGGTTGAATTACTGAAAGACAGTGAATTTATTCACTTTGATTTGGACATTTCTCATTTTAAGATTTAATTTAATGTAATCCAATGTTCATGTAGTTCGTATACCTTATTAACTTGGTTAATTTTCCTAGAACAATCTTATAACCATAAAATACAAAGTCTGGATTTTAAACTGTGTCAAAATCAAATATATAATCAATAATATAAAACAAAGCGTCTTCCTGCTGTCTGTCGGTCCCTATGTATGCTTAGATCT
Source organism: Standfussiana lucernea (assembly GCA_964057025.1). Classification (NCBI taxonomy): domain Eukaryota; kingdom Metazoa; phylum Arthropoda; class Insecta; order Lepidoptera; family Noctuidae; genus Standfussiana; species Standfussiana lucernea. The sequence continues at coordinate 7,840,832 of OZ059798.1, read as the reverse complement.
TTAAAACTCCGCAACGGATTTTGATGCGGTTTATTTTAATAGATAGAGTGATTCAAGAGGAAGGTTTATATCTATACTAATATTATAAAGCTAAAGAGTTTGTTTGGTTGAACGCGCTAATCTCAGGAACTACTGGTTCGAATTGAAAAATTATTTTAGTCTTGGATAGCCCATTTATCGAGGAAGGCTATAGGCTAAAACATCACGCTGCGACCAATAGGAGCGGAGCATTAATAAAAAATGTTATGCAGACGATGTTGCGCCGTTCAGCTAGTGTATAATAATATAATACATGCATCAGCAATGCACCCGTGCGAAGCCGGGGCGGGTCGCTAGTTATTAATAATTAAAAAAAAATAACTACAAAGTTTCGAAATATCGCATATCACGAAAATGAAGCAATTATGAACTTAAACGCACTTACATTTTCAATATCTTACTTATTCAAGCAATCACGTCAACTAATCGCCTGCAGAATGACTGTAGATCAACATTTACAGCGTGATGGATATTTATTGAAAGGCTCTATATCTATTATGATAGGTGATAAGATTATGTTATCTAAAGCACGCTGAATCACAGGAAATCTACTGATGATCTCTGTGATTTCACATCAAACATACAGGGTGGTCCAAATAGGGTCGTCATGAAAAACAAAAATAGATTCCTCTTGCCCAGGATACCCCATGTATGTTCCAATTTTTTTTTATTATAATATACTGTGAGTATTGTGCATAAATTACATACTAGATATACATATTACATACTGGATGCGATACATTGCGTTTATTAAACTAACCAATTACTTGAAATCACAACTTAACACAACAACACTGGGCACAATGAATCAGTACAGTTTCGGGACGTCTTGTCTCCGCTGCGATCAGACACTCTATGCCTTCCTGTGCGCGCTCGAAACATCACGACTCTGTAGAAGCGCGCTTTAGGTGTGGGTAGACTTGCAAGTAGGTTGCGTGATATTTGGCGTGAGTTACATTTGGCGCGCCTGCGATTCATTCAGTGTCCGTATTAATGACCGGATCCGACAGATATATGTACATAAATGTAGAAATTGGTTGTTTTAATTGTCAAACTAATAATTATTTTCTATTTTTTCAGGTAAGTTTCGCCTCAACTACTTCTTGTATTGCAGTCGGGCAGTTTGAATGAGATATCAAAAGCTAAGTAACATTATAATGGCATATTTTTTACATTAAACAAATATGTAGTTATGATCAATGATATTGTGTACCAGATAATGTTACGTTTATAGTTACCGACGTTTAAAATCTGGTCGCGCTAGTATTTAACAACTATAGTGCACTCGTGTTGACAAGTTCCACTAATGAATAGTACAAAAGATAGGATAAGCACGTAAGTAAAAGAGATAGCTATCATTTGAAAAATTGCGCTTCAAATGTTTTGTCGAGGCATAGATTATGATTTTCTTGACGCGGACTGAGGGCAAAATGTCCCAATTGGGACGCTTCCGAGTCCTCCCGATGCGCGCTTGTAACATATCTACCTCATTTTTTATGTATACAAGGTTTAGTTTTGCATCCTCGTTAAAATTCAGGAGGTTGTCATAGAAGACGTAAATAATCAATATAGATTACGGTACCTGGTCAATAATAATAAACGTTGCTTTGTACTAGGATAGACTAGGCAGCGTGCATGTGTACTAGGATGAGTAACCACGATGATGTCATTGGCTGTACATTATGTAGACCATAGAACTGCTTTACTCTGAGCTTTCCATAAGGTTTCGAACATCCCATGCACCTGACTTATTACATTAGCAATGATGTGGCAAAACAAGTAGCTCTAATAATATTTAAGTATCATGATCGATCTGTAATCGTTCATTATTGACTAGCGACCCGCCCCGGCTTCGCACGGGTGCAATGTAGATACTAATGTTTTCTCTACTATAATATGCAAGTATTATACATATGTATAAACCTTCCTCTTGAATCACTCTATCTATTAAAAAAACCACATCAAAATCCGTTGCGTAGTTTTAAAGATCTAAGTATACATTGGGACAGACAGCAGGAAACGAATTTGTTTTATATTATGCAGTGATATTGTCTTGATCATAATCATCTAACACTTTCCCTGATTAAGTTAGGGTCAGCTTTCGTTTAAAGGTGGAAGTGCCAAGGTTGCCCTCGAAATTCAATTTGTCTTCCTTTTTTTGCAATTTGCGGGTCAGTGTCAGGTTGTATGTTGATTGAAATATAATTCTCGGCCTACAATATTAGATTATCTATGCTAATAATAATAATACCAGCCTGTAACTGTCCCACTGCTGGGCAAAGACCTCTTCTCATACAGAGAAGGCACGAGCATTGATCACCACGCTTGTTCAAAACGGGATGGTGATTTTAGACTTACGAGTATATCTATTAATTATAAGTTCAGGTTTCCTCACGATGTTTTCCTTCACCGATGTCTGTTATGTCTAAGATAATTATAATCTATGATATTATTAGAAAATCTTAGCATCCTGCCTTGGGAAGGATAGATTTTCCTCTGACCATTAAAATGGATAAAGAAGTTAATTGGAGACATGAATAGGCGTCGGAGGCCACGAGCTTTGGACTTCTTGGCTAGGTATAAGTTGAATGTGCCCCTTCTACCATGCCTCAATTTAGGATACACACGTTAAACACGTATTTGTCTTCAATTATTTTCCTTCAAACTTGTTGCCTCACATTTTTGTCAATGTCCTACATCTGGCTGCGAATGTGAACAATCTGTCACATCATAATTTTATGGGAGTTTATTCTTTGGCAGAAGAACGCAATAGTATATTGGATAGTTTACAGACTATTCTGTTTAGCCTTTTTCCAACTAAGTTGGGGTCGCTTCCAGTCTAACCGGATGCAGCTGAATACCAGTATTTTATATGGAGCGACTGCCTATCTGACCTCCACAACCCAGATAGTACTAGGTAATACGATACCCCTTGGTAAGACTGCTTATCACTGAATACCTGTAACGACTGTCAAAGATCTACAAATGGCAGCCGGAACCAACGGCGTAACGTGCTTTCCGGGGCACGGAGGAAACTTGGTATTTAATGTGTGATCACCCATCCACGGAACAAACTAGGCAAGCGCGGCTTAACCTGAAGATTGATCCGACCGGCTGTTATTATTTAGCCAAGAGCTACATCTGGAGGTCTTGTGGAAACTAGAACAAACTTCCGTGCGTCTAAGCATACCTATTATTGGAACCAAATATAACTCACATTGCCCCCAATTCTGAACCCATTGATATTAATGATCATTTTTATCCATGTTGCTAGGCAACTGGGCTTATCCCAGCTGTAAACACCCCTTTGTGCCTATTGGCCACGTTTTGCTCCGTCTCCTGCTTAACATGAAGACGTTGCAGGATCCAAGACAGTTTAATTGTTTCTCCGGGACTTCATCGAGCTTCATACCCTTGGCTCTTTTCTGGTGGTATTCACCGTTGATTCTGGCTTTAAGGAGTTGCAGTGGTTTGGGAGCAGTAAGCAAAGTAATTAAAAACATAAATGCTTTGAAAGTTATTTATTTTACTCAATAAGAATTTAAATCAGTTAACTTTTTTATATCAAACCCTTTTCTTTTATTAAAAAAATTAGCCCCCTAGGTGAAAATTTAGCCCCCGTGATAAACAAAATCTATTTGTTGTAAAAGTTGAACATTTATCCTATTATAGTTTAACGGCCGTAGATGCGGACCAAGTAGTAGTATCCGTAGCCCCTGGCTGATGTCAGTCTGATGGTCGCCTGGTTGAAGCCAACGCCTCCTGCCCTGAGGGAGGGCACGCCCCACTGGGTGGCACCGACCTCCACTGCCTCGAGGAAGGTGATACGCACGTTGTTGGCTCCGCGGTAAGTGATGTCCTGGTACTGTACGGCGTTGAAGATTGGATTCTTGGAGTAGTACGCACTGGAAGGATATCAAAATGCTTAATTTTTCAGTGTAACTCATAATTTTTACTTAGTTTTGTCAGACTCTGTGGATAACCGCGTGAAGGGACTCGTGACTATTGGCACGTTCCTCTAAAGTTGAAAAGTGTAGAAATCGACCAATCACAGAAGATGTCAGATATGATATGTATTTTAACCAATGCGATTGGTCGATTCGTGTAAGTTATAGTTCGCTAGAGTTCTTATCTAGTGGCGCAAATTACGTGTAGGTACTAGAAAAAAGATTATACCCATTTGTTCACCGAATTTTATGATTTCTGATACCTTAGTATCAAGCTGCCAAATGAACCTATAGTTCTACCACCACGTTTTTGAGTTGGTAGGGTAGATATATATACCAACCCACATCAAGATTTCTCTGTACTGTTTTTGGATGGTTAACGGTGATTAATTTAAAATCTGTTCTAGGCATACGAAATTTAGTATGTGGAATTATTAACGAGAGATTGGCAGTATGTTCACTATGCGAGAACTAAGTCCAAATTTCAGTCGCACGATCAAACAGATTTGTTAGCAATTTTAAAGTTCAGAATTCTTTGAACGGTAGCTCTAATGTTGTTTCAAGTACATATATGCTATCTGGTAATAGCCGGGCCACTATCTACCTGCTGATTGATCTGTAATACTAGTATTGCAATATTCTCTTATAAATCGGGCTGACTAGAGCGAGGGAAAAGAGTCTTAATATTAAAAATTCATACCTGTGAAGAAGTCTGTCTCCTGGCCTGTAAGATCCTTGGGACATGTTGGCCCTGGCAGCGGCATTCTGTACTGCAGGTGCTTCATTCTGTACTGCAGCCGCGTCATTGCAGGCGACGAGTGCCGCGAGCACAGCGAAGAGGAACAGGCTAGCCTTCATCTGAAATGTCACATAATGATTATTGTGAGCTCACACTAATTAATAATGACGGAAGATATCCCGCAAGTGACAGTGTGACTTTTTATATTGATTGAAAAAGTTTGAAAAGCTTTGGACAATTGATAAATACTTACATTTTCAGTTTCTTTATTAGGTTGTCCGTAGAAAATCACAGTAGCTGACTACTTGAATGTGATGTACTTTTTGCGAGAGGTAGCATATATAGTATTCAGAATGATATGATAAGATAATATTAAATATATTATCATCAATGACTATCAATTAACTGATCACATGAAGTGCTAAGCAGTGTCGTGTCTTATCTTATTTAAATTAAAATCTTTGTTGATTAAGAGAGTCATTAAGGAAAATGATGAACGAAAACAATTTATTTTGTGGTAAAACCCTCGTGGCTTCTTCGGGCTGAAAAATATAGATTTTTTTGTTATGATGAACTTCATCATCTGTTTAGCCTCGCCAGTCTTGGCATGGATATGTTATGAGGAGGGATGAAACGCATGTTACTAAAAGAGTGATGGATATTAATGTTGATGGATGGAGAGGGAGAGGAAGGCCAAAGAAAAGATGGATGGGTTGTGTGCGAAATGATATGAAAGAGAAAGGAGTAAATGATGCCGTGACGGTTGACAATGGTAATGGTGCTCTGGACAGAGAATGGTGGAAGAAAACGCGTTGCACCGACCCCAAGTAGAATGGGACTAGGGCAGGAAGATAATGATCATCTGCCTAGCCTTTTACCTACGTTGGGATCGACTTCCAGTCTTACCGGATGCAGCCGAATACCACATCCCAGTTACTGGGTAATACGATACCCATTGGTAAGAATAGGCTACTACTCGTAACGACTGTCAAAGATCTACGAATGGCAACTGGAACCAACAGCTTAACATGCTTTAAGAGACACGGAGGGAACCCTGTATATAATAGATGGGACCTCGGCAAGCTGCTTAACCTTAAAGATCGACTAGTGCAGCTGTTATTATGTAGCCAAGATCCCGTTGTTGTTATGTTTAACTATATTCGACTAAGTCTGTACGCAGTTATTATATATCCAGTATATATGGACAAGAGACGGAATGATATAGTACGCATTTCTAATGCAGCCTCCAAACATGTCTTTGTGGAAAGATTCTTTTCATTTTTAGGCCCATTTCTGTACAATAGGTTAAATAGAAAACTAAGTATCTATAAGTTAAATTATTTTAGCTGTAAAAAATCCATATGTATTTTTCTAAAAACCACCTCTTATGCGCAGACAGAAGATTTACTTGCTGTCTGTAAATAATCCGCGAAGACTCTGTTTTTATTTTTATGTACATAAGTTTTAATTTTAGTACTTTACTTAATGTTAATTTTATTTATTTTAAGTAGATGTCTACTTGCACTTTGTAGCCTGAGACACAGGTTCAACCTAGTTCAGGCAAATAAGCAACTGTGCTCTATTTTAATTGTTGTGATATTTTATTGTAACTGTGCACCTTTTTATAAAATAAACGATTGATTGATTTCTGCTACCACCAGCCATCATGCTTTTACTGCACACATTCTCCAAGGGAGTGAGAGAGAGAGCAAATTCTGCGCATCTTAGACCTTATAACGGTAATTTGCGAGCAGTGAACCAGGGCGCTGCACTCACTCACTGCATGTGTCTTCAAATGGATTCGTAGATCTAGACTGCTGAGCATGCGGTGCTGGGTTCGATTCCTAAGTCGGGCAAAGTGTTATTAAGGTTTTCTATCAGAAATTTCTCAGTAGCAGCCACAGAGTCTGGATTCGTGGTTGATAGCAAAAGGCTCCACCCCTATTACATAGGGCTTAAACATTACTGGCGAAATGTGGGTGAAGAAAAAATACAAAAAACTACTTCAGGACTTGCGATTAAGAGGTCCCCCGCTCAGTATTTTTTACCGTTTAAGAATAGAATTGAAGATTGCGTAGTAAATAGCCAAAAAATTTGAGCGAGGTTTTATTCTTAATGCTCTTAGTTTTATTTTAAGGGAGTTTTAAGTTTCAGGTGCCAACAGATCAAACGTTATAATTGAAAATTAATAAAATATTCATACAAAGAGGTACTTATTTAGAACAGACATGCTGTCCAGTATATAATATACTAATTGGGTTGACAGATTGGTTCTGTCACTCCTAATAGAGCACAACGTAGGGTCCTCGAAATGTTACGGTTTCCAATTTAAATTAGAATAAGCTTAAGTAAAGTCAAACAATATTTTTTAAACAGTTTATTTTTATTAGTTCGAGTGTGTCATCGGGAGTCCAGACCTACTGCAAGTTAATAATTACTCATACCTTGTCGATGTTCCACACATTACATTGTTACATCTTTTATTATGCGCACTGCCAAGTAGTGGAATTTCCTGCCTACGTTGGTGTGCCCGAGTTCCTATGACCCCAATCTATTTAAGTCGTGAGTTTATAGGCTTCTTTTGGGTTATCTCGTTTCATCGTCGACTTCATCTCTGTTCTCAGGACAAGATTGAGGTCAAGAGAAGGACCTTTTAATATTAAAAAAGAATGGTAACAGTTTGTCCATGTAAGTGCAATTAACTGGAATTTGACCACATCCTCCCGATCAGCCGCAATTCTGATCTTTCTAATTACTGGTTCCTTTGCATCAAAAATAGAAATCTGGGGATCCGTGCAATCTCTAGATCTACATCTAGTATCAGAATTCATAAAAATACCAAGTTCACGAATATTTTGGAATGGGCACGAAGCTGGCTTTACACAAAGTCGAAATTCCCGTAAGAAATTCCCGTAATGATCACGCCGACATAGAGATTTAATTATGTCAATACTATTATCTCCTTTATTTATTTTTCTTCCTTATTTTTACAATTTTAAATATTCCCATATAAAATAATAAAAAAAAACATTAAAAAAAAAAATAGTAGCCCACCGCCACCGGTATCGGGAACAGGGTCCAAGCTACCGGCGATCAGGGCTCCAGAAAGAGGAACCTCCTAACAATACGAGCCGTGTCCAGGAGTACCGCTTTCTGAATCAAGCCCTTGATACTATTATTATTATTATAGCTAGCCCGTATTGTCCCACTGCTGGGCAAAGGCCTCCCTCCATTTCTTCAATACTATAATAACCGATAACCATGGTCGAAAAGTCAGGAGGTGTGATTCCTGACAGATTTCAGCCATGGTTACCAATCCCAGCGGATGCCTGTTAGTCTCGTGGTCTCCGGTGCAGCCTCTCGTATAACCTCATTCCTCAATGTATTATTCGTCTTAGAGTTACGCCACACATGCTTAGCAAGGAATGCATGTCCACAGTATCAATTCTACTTTCATGCCTCGTTTGACACACCCAACATTTACTTCCATACATAAGTGTAGGCTTAAACTTATTTATCCACAATAAAGAAATACTAAAGAAATAAAAAAAAAAATCTGTCTTAAAAAATATTTATTGCTTAGCCTAATCAGATTTTATTCAGTTGAAATTGTTTTATAAAACGCTTTCTTTTATTGAAAAAATAAGCCCACCAGTGAAAATTTAGCCCCCGTTGTAAAAACAACCATTCGTCATAAAAGTAGTCCATTTATCTTTTAATAGTTTAACGGCCGTAGATTCGGACCAAGTAGTAGTATCCGTAGCCCCTGGCTGAAGTCAGTCTGATGGTCGCCTGGTTGAAGCCAACTCCTCCTGCCCTGAGGGAGGGCACGCCCCACTGGGTGGCACCGACCTCCACTGCCTCGAGGAAGGTGATACGCACGTTGTTGGCTCCGCGGTAAGTGATGTCCTGGTACTGTACGGCGTTGAAGATTGGGTTCTTGGAGTAGTACGCGCTGGAAAGATAACAAGATAAAATATAAAATAGTGTGACACACTCGTATAAAGTTTTACCGTAAATTCTAACTAACTGCGTGTAGGAACTCATAACTTAAGGTATGTTTCCAATGAAGTGGGATCGTGAAGAAAACTACATCGACTCGCGATGCCTACCTGCTGACTGGCCAATCACCAGGATATCGTAATATTCTCGCATAGGTCGCGAAGATTTAAGGAATGTAGAAATCTAAGTTTTAACATAGGTACATACCTGTGAAGCAGTCTGTCTCCTGGCCTGTAAGTGCCTTGGTTCATGTTGGCCCTGGCAGCGGCATTCTGTACTGCAGCCGCATCATTGCAGGCGACGAGTGCTGCGAGCACAGCGAGGAGGAACAGGCTAGCCTTCATCTGGAATGTCACAATTATCAAATTAAAGATGGCTCGATTGAAGAAAATGTCCATGAATGTATTATCTATTACAACCAATTATGTATTATCTATTATGCCGTGAATATTGATTGGAAAAACGTTAAAAAAAGTATGAATACTCACATTTTCAGTTTTTCAATTAGGTAGTCTCGTCAAAGATCACAGTAGCTATCTACTTGAGGCACAATTATTTGTGAATATGATTTACTTTCTGGAGGAGATAGTATATATAGTAATCATATAGAAATGATAAGATAGTTTTGTTTTATCAGGAATGACTAAATCATTAAATTGATCACAACATGTGAGGTAACTGTCACTGTTTATAAAAATAGCTCGTTATCTAAATACAATCAAAAGCTTTATTGATTACGAGAATCTTTAAGGAAAATTATAAAGGAAAAACCTTTTATTTCGTAGGGAAACTCTCGTGGATGGAAAACAGTATATCTCCAGATGAAAAGTACAGGGCTATGTTGAACTCCTGTCGATTAAATCCACACGCAATTCTTTCTGCTAGCATGAGTGATCATGTTTTCAATGCGCATATGCACTAAGCGGCGGTTGCCATGTTAGAGCTTACAAGAGCCAAGTCAACTTGCAAGCAGTGTACTGCTGCAGGTGTCTGAAATACAAGACAGTTATGCCGTTGGGTAATTACTTTAAGAATACCCCCTTCTTCCCAGCTAAAACAATAGGAAGGCGTGCTGAAAGGCGGGCGTTTTGGAAAACTATTTTGCCAAAAGTTGATGCAACCAGACAAAAGGTTCTTTCTTAATTTTTTGTGTGGTTATTGCCTACACTGGTGTCAGAGTTTTTATGCCGTCCATGGGCATCTGATTTGGCTTTACATGACGTCGAAAAATATCTCTCTAGCATGCTGGTTTCCTCACGATATTTTTTTTCACCAAAGCAAGTGATAATTATACACAGTACGAACATGTAAAACAGCACTGATGAAGAAAAGTTTCTTTGGTATTGCTCCCCAAGTTTTTAATAAAGTTCCCGATGCAATTAAATGTATGCCATTACAAAAATTCAGAAACACTCTACAGAAGCTGCTACTTGAAAACTGCTATTACACATTAGACCAGTTTCTGAATGACAAATTTAAGTAATCATAACTTTGGAATTATTATTATGTTATTATTTAATTTTATTTTATTATAATGCAACTGTAATTTTTGATAATTTTAATCTCTGCTGACATTGTATTTTTTTTATGACATTTAAACTATTTTAATTTTATTAATTTTGACGACTGTAATATTGCTGACATTGTTTTATCTTTCTGTACTATTTTTATTTAACTTTTTACAATTTTTATTTTTTGGTGACATTGTGAGTTTAAGAGATTTTTACAATTAATTTAATTTTGATCATAGCATCACTATTTTGTATGCCTGTCGGCGGAACATAGGTTGGACCAAACACTATATATACATAAGATCATTGTACCCTGTGTTCACAAAACAAAATAAATGAAATGAAATAAATGAACACGACTCCGAATAATCAGAGGTACGTGTCTTGGGTTCTAACTGGAGACCTATGACTTTGCACTCGGACGGTCACACAGGCTATCACTACTATACAAAAAAAAAGTTAATAGAAGATTACAAAAGTTATAGGAGTCGGAGTAAGTACCGTCCTTTTATTCCCAGTTACTTATTTCCTAGTTACCTAATTCCTGCCTTTATTGAAAATGCTCGTACTAGTGCAGGCAGGACTCGCGCCCCGAGGGATCCTGACAAAACTAGTACTGATCCTGATACTGTTCACTGGCTTCATTCTACTGCTGGGCAGTGGGGACGAGATGGACAAAACCAACGTTTTGTCCATGTCATCCCGCCATATTCTACAAGGTTTGCCGCGACGCCTTCTGGCTGTGTCAGGGCTCCACAGAGCGGCTATTTTGGCCTACAGTTCATTGGACATGCCGCAGACGTGGCAAACCCAGTCCCACCTCAGCATAGCTTTTTGAGCAATATCAGTAATTTGTGTTTTGGAGTGCAGTGTTTTGCATAAGTATGGTGAGTTAGCTTGACGCATAGAATGCTGCGCTCTATTACACGTCGGCAAACCAGTTTGAACGATTGAATGTTTGTCAGATACCGAGTCTGGGATCCAAAGGTCAAAAAAGTAAAGAATGCACATGTTCATGATTTTTCGCCTAAATGGCATAGGAAGGTTTCCTTTTATAAGCTCCTTCATGGACCAGTAGATCTACTAGGAATTTTTGGTATGGCTTGTGACAGAATAAGTACCACCTATTCACACAACTAATTTGTCAAAAGTTATTATTGATTTGTTGTTATTAAGTTGTTTATTGATTTTGTCCGGTTGAATATCCTTGTTTTTATTATAGGTATGATTTTTTAGATGCTGTCGATATGCAACAAAATCGAAATATAAGGATCCGTGCATTCTTCAGATGTGAATAGTGTCACAATGTTCAAAAACTCTACTTTCCTGTTAAGTAGCAACACTTTAACGAACACCCATTAAACTTTTAAAGCTTAGTTCAGCTCCTAACGTTGAAATTTCAACAGTGCAATAATATGTTTTTAGACATTAATTTCGGTGTCAGTGGCTGAATAATAACAGCCGCTCGGGTAGATTTTCAGGTTAAGCCAATCTTGCTAAGGTCGTTCCTTGGATGGGTGACCATCCATTACATACCAAGTTTCCTTCGGAAAGCACTTTAAGCCGTTAGTCCCGGCTGTCATTTGTAGATCTTTGACAGTAGTTACAAGTAGTCAATAGTCCCGAAAGTCTGACAATTTGTCTTACCAAGGGGTATCGTATTACCTCAACAGTTCCAGTACCAATACTAGTACCAACTGGGTTGTGTTGGTCAGACGGACATTCGCTTCATAGACGCTCCATGTACACGTACTACGGAATCATAAAAAGGAGTGCCAAGGTATAATTTTGTCACGGTAAGAAAAGCGAAGGAAAGAACATATTTAACATTTAAATATTTTATTTTTACTTAACCTAATCAGATTTTTACAGTTAAGATTATTTTATTGAAATCCTTTCTCAGAAAAAATTAACCCCGTCGGAAAAAAAATCCATTCATCTTAAAAGTTGTCCATTTGTCTTTTAAAGTTTAACGGCCGTAGATACGGACCAAGTAGTAGTATCCGTAGCCCCTGGCTGAAGTCAGTCTGATGGTCGCCTGGTTGAAGCCGACGCCTCCTGCCCTGAGGGAGGGCACGCCCCACTGGGTGGCACCGACCTCCACCGCTTCGAGGTAAGTAATACGCACGTTGTTGGCTCCTCGGTACGTGATGTCCTGGTACTGTACGGCGTTGAAGATTGGGTTCTTGGAGTAGTACGCACTGGAAGGATATCAAGATGTTTAATTTAAAAAATATTACTTAGTCTTGTCGAAAACTCGATAACTGCCTAAGGAAAACATGACTAAATTGCGTTTCTACTGACGCTGCAACGTGCAGAAATCAACCAAAGGAACTTCTTGCTTTCCTTCATAGAGATACGAAATGTAGCTTTTAGTCAATTGGTCGATTCCAGCCTTCACTCAACGCTGTTTCAGTTGAGCTCGTATCTTATCGTACAAATTAAGTGTACTATTACTGAGTCACGATGTCTATCTGCTAATTAGCTAATCACCACGCTATTATAATGTTCTTGTCTAAGTCGCGATGATGAGATTCGAGCGAAAACAACGAATTCGTTTTAAATATTGGTACATACCTGTGAAGCAGTCTGTCTCCTGGCCTGTAAGTGCCTTGCTGCATGTTGGCCCTGGCAGCGGCATTCTGTACTGCAGCCGCATCATTGCAGGCGACGAGTGCTGCGAGCACAGCGAGGAGGAACAGGCTAGCCTTCATCTGTAAAGTCACAATTATCAAATTAAAGATAGTTCGATTTAAGAAAATATTTATGAATGTATTTACTTATCGTGATTAAGATCGCATAAAACGTTGAAAAACTATTAAGCTTGTACTTACATTTTCAGTTTTTTATTTAAGTGGTCCAATAAGAGATCACAGTAGTTATCTACTTGAAGTTCAATGAAAATATGATTTGCTTTCTGCAGGAGATAGTATATATAGTGTATCAGATTTGTATGATAAGATAGTATTGAATGTTATCTATGAATGACTAATTTATTTAATTGATCAAAACAAGTGGTAAGTATTGTCACCTTTTTTATAAATAGCTCTTTATCTTAGTACAATCTAAAAGTTTGTTGATTAGGAAAAACCTTCAAGAGAAGTTGGCAGGAAAAATAGTGACTTAACATGAGATCAGAGATCAAAGGTCGGTTCAAAGGATCATTGGAGCCATCTCACCCAGGGAGATGGGTGACTAGGCCCCAATTATTTATCAGTCACAAACTCAATTACTGGAACCTATTGGGTTATTATTTTGTTTTTTTTTTTTTTGCAATAATGTAGCATTTTGCAACACAGGGTGAAGTGAAAGCTATTGGGGAGACCGTTGTCCAGCGGTGAGACTAAATAGGTTAAAAAATTGTGGCATTTTGTATGAAACCAGTCATAAAGCATTATACATTGTGGTTGCCGCCGTATGGGGCATCTTTATTGTTTTTTATCTCTGGTGGGTATGTCCTACCGCAGGTTTGGTAGTTAATTTACTGAGATAACGTTGGATGCTAGAGCGAGCGAATCCAGCCCGAAAGTATCTGCCTCTCGCTTTTCAAATTGGTTACATTTGTCCTGACCATTCATACTGAAAGAGTAGCTACTTGGTTGACTTACACATTGAATTATCAAAAAAATAGCTCAAAAACTTTAGCACCCCGCGACATATAAGTTAAATATTCTTTTGATCGAACAAGGCGAGGTTTGTGACATTGCACTAAAATGTTGGAGGTGCATGGGTCGCTGTGGGTGTCGTAAGTCCTAATAGTTGTTCGTGTAAAATTTACGTTAGACTAGCTGTTGCCCGCGTCTTCGTTCGCGTGGAAATTTTGGTGTGTATGGGTGAGAAAAAAAAATTAACTTGAAATTTACCAAGTTTCATACAAACTTTCAATCTTAGTTTTAATTATCACTTGCTTCGGTGAAGGAAAACATCGTGAGGCAACCAGCATGCCTGAGAGACATTTCTCGACGGCATGTAAAAGCCAAGTCAGAGGCCCTTGGGCGGCATAAAAACTCTGACACCAGGTTAGGCACTAACCACACGATAAAGAAGAACAAGAATCCTAGTTTTAAACCCGTACCGGATGAATTTCCAAAAATCTCTTCTTAGTGCACGCAAACGTCATTTATGGAAGGTTTGTGAAAAATTTCATGCATCATGGTTTCAGCTGTGCGTTAGTCGAGCAGACAGTGAATTCGTCAGCCAGTCAGTTTCAGACTTTATATATACATAGATAGATACCTGCAGCGACTACCTCATGGCAGTTTGTTGATCGCAAGTTGTCATATACCTCATATAACTTTTTCAAAAATTAAAAAAATATAGTTTTATTTTTCTACAATATTTAAGCTGTGGTTCCTTTAACTGCATTAACCTAGTACCTATAGTTTTAAATGTAGCCATCCAAAATGATGATGTTCCAAATTACGCAGAAGTTAGTCTTTTTTTTCACGTTAATTGAACTGTCACTTTATCATTTAAAATTTTAGTTTCAAATGTTTGAACTGTACACTATTGTAGTGGCACTACAAAAAAGACTACAGCACCATCTATGACACAAATGAAGAACTTTTTAAAATTCTTTTCCCACGACTCTCTTGCCTTTACATGGAAAATCTTTTATATAGATTTGGGATGTCATTTCTCTTTAGACAGCTGTGTCGAAAGCCACAAGGTTGTAAAGATGCGGTTTCAGGGTTGCTGTCAACTTACAGCAATGCCGTATCGTCAGCGTATGTTGCAGTCGCGGTGTGGTGTAGTCGGTTGTGGGAATATCTGCAGTGAAAATGAGGTACAGGATCGGGTCTAGTATACTACCCTGGGGGACTCCTGATTTGATTTCGTGTAGACCTGACAGTTCATCATTGTACTTCACCTGGTCACATCTTTTGTCCTAATAGAATTTAAGTACTTATGTGAAAATAACAATGCGGGAACAACTTTTTTTATTTGGAATAAGATGCCTTGGCTTCACGCCATATCTTGTCAAATGCTGTCCGCTAAAACCCGAGCGGGTGCACGGATCAGATAACCGCTGCCAAATTGTTCTTAAAAAACCCATGACACAAGCCCGCGCCCACTTCTGAGTGGACGCGAGCTGGAAAAGATCTGCATTTTAGTACCTCTCTTAATATTTTGAATACAGACATTCGAGCGTTCACAAGTACCCGCACTTCTCCTGCCCAGCTTATTAGTTTGACGTAGTATGTCTTCTTCTTCCATATCTCTCAATGAATCGTAATCTCACTAGTTACTTATTTTTAAGCTATTAAAGAAAATAGTGACATCGCCGAGATGAGAATAATGTCAAAGAAAATACTCTTGATGTTTCTGCTTTAAAATCTAAATGTATAAATCCGTCATTACATTTTAAGAAGATTAAGCCACAATACCGAACCATAAAAAGATGGGTCTACAGGACAATTTGTTTTTACCCTACTTTTGTTACATTTAGAGTGGAAAATAAAAAAATGAAATGTAAATGTCTTATATGTAATTTATTTATTGCTTAACTTAGTCAGATTTTTCAGTTTACATTGTTTTAATAAAATTCTTCCTTATATCTTTCTTCTTCCTTATATCATTCTCTTCATTGTCCATTTGTCTTTTAAAGTTTAACGGCCGTAGATTCGGACCAAGTAGTAGTATCCGTAGCCCCTGGCTGACGTCAGCCTGATGGTCGCCTGGTTGAAGCCAACGCCTCCTGCCCTAAGAGAGGGCATGCCCCACTGGGTGGCACCGACCTCCACCGCCTCGAGGTAAGTGATACGCACGTTGTTGGCTCCTCGGTACGTGATGTCCTGGTACTGTACAGCATTGAAGATTGGGTTCTTGGAGTAGTACGCGCTGAAATGATATCAAAATGTTTCGTTTTAAAGCAATTCATATTTTATTCATTTTGCCATCGTTAACCTAGTGAAGGAAAGGTGGAAATGGAGGTTGAATAAGTGTTCCACTCGAGTTCCTATCTTATCGTATCAATTATTGGAAAATGTCCTTTAATAAACAGATAATATATTATGAAGATGTCTTATGATTAAAACTTCCAACAATTTTAAAAATAGAAAGTTACATCACACTTCTTTAAATGTTTTACTTTGTGGTATAGCTATGGGTACTTCCCTCGTCATTCGTTTAAGATATTTAAGTGCACCTCACACTTAAATATCTTAAACGAATGACGGTGCTAAACGTTTGTTCTATGCACCCTGAGTCGCGCTATCTCCTGACTAGGTTTTCTTTTTACAACACTATTGTGTCAGCTCTTGTGAAGAAGAAGACTTCATTTTAACGCATAGGTACACACCTGTGAAGTAGTCTGTCTCCTGGCCTGTAAGTGCCTTGGTGCATGTTGGTCCTGGCGGTGGCATTCTGTACTGCAGCCGCGTCATTGCAGGCGACGAGTGCTGCGAGCACAGCGAGGAGGAACAGGCTAGCCTTCATCTGTAATGTCACATTATAACCAATTTAAAAATGGCTGAAATCACGCAAAGATTTATGAATGAATTAATGAAATAACACATTTGACTCAGACTGATTGTCGCCAATATTTCAACCTGGAAATCGACACCAACATAGTTGGAAAAAGGCTAGGCAGATGATGATGTCGCAAATATCTCGTGCGAACATTTGTAAACAGAACATTTTATTCACTTATCTATATTGTGTGGAAAAGTTAAGAAAACATTGGATGATTAATAAGTACTTACATTTTCTGTTTTTATTTAATGAGATAGTCCAATAAAAGATCACAGTAGCTATCTACTTGTAAGTTCAATGTGAATATGATTTATCTTCTGCAGTAGATAGTATATATAGTGCTCAGGTACAATGATAAGATAGTATAAAGTGTATTATCGATGACTAATATTTATTGACAGCAAGCGTGAAGAAGTGCCGCCGTTTCATAAAAATAACTCGTTATCTTAATACAATCGTATGATTTGTGAATTAGGAGATACCTGAAGGAAAATTGACATTAGAAAATGCCTTTGTCTTGTGGGGAAAACCGTCGTAAATGCTCTCCGACACAGAAGTACAGAGAATCATGTTGAAGTCCTGTCTGATGCTCCTCCTATATGAAGAAGAAAGAGAAACTTCAGCACTTTCACATCGAGTACACATCGGAATTGAACTCGCAATTCGGTCACGCTCCTCGCTCCTGTGTGCGTCGTCTTTAAGAACATGCGGTAGAAGTACTACAGACCATGACTATAAAATATGATGATCGGGCTCTCTGGCATTATGCTGGCCATGGATTGCTGCGGGACGCTGTCATAATCATCATGAAACAACTGCCTTCTTCACCACAACCCAGTTAATGAAAGTTACTCTCTGACAGGAGAGAATGGAAGAAGACAACGTGTTACGTCGACCCCAAGTAGAATGGGACAATGGCAGAAAGATGATGAACCCAGTTACTGAAAAATTGTGGGCTTACACTGACCGCTTTCTTGTCATGGCAGCAGGAGGGAACACCCTATAGATTTAGTCAGCAAGAGTTTAAAACAACTCTTTGTCCTTTTCCGTTTTATACTCGAATATTTCTCAGTTATAAGCCTTTTCCTCTATGTTTTCACTAAGGGATTCTCCAAATTCTCAAACATAATAAGATAACAACTTATTTTTTAGAACCGGCGGCCGATCGCTTTATTGTTAATGAATTAGCAAATGATAAGTGTGATTAAAGAATCATTGTATCTATCTTATCATTGTGTTGTATCTGTATACCTACTATATAATACATTTTTTGCAGCTGCTAACTCATACTTTAACTATACTCTTTGGAGATAACCATTGTATCTGTTTTACAGAACTAAATTAAAAGAAACTAAAAATGTAAGTACTTAGAAGTTTGCTAATATTATTCCAATTAATGAAAACATCCGAGTCAAATGTGTTATTTCATTCATTAATAAATCTTTGAGCCATCATTAAATTTTTAATAATGTGACATTCCAGATGAAGGCTAGCCTGTTCCTCCTCGCTGTGCTCGCAGCACTCGTCGCCTGCAATGACGCGGCTGCAGTACAGAATGCCGCCGCCAGGGCCAACATGAACCAAGGCACTTACAGGCCAGGAGACAGACTGCTTCACAGGTGTGTACCTATGTTAAATATAGGTCTTCTTTTTCGCTCTAGTTGCCACGATTAATACGAGAATATTCCAATGGCTTGTTCTTATTGCTATAAAATGTTTAGTACCGTCACACAAGAGGGCTCTTATAGCGCCACTTAGCAATGATAATAGTTGAGATTCTTGGAACAGAGGAGACTTCACCGAGGAAGTATCTATGGTTATATACTTTTATGTATACGAGTATTAACGGTAACTTTCTATTCGATAGTCCGACATGTCAGGACTTTTGAAGATGAGAATTTTAATCGAAAGATAAATATTTTCACTCTGGTAATTTTGATAGAAGTAACTGATATTTAAGGCCTTATAAATCGTAATATTCTATCGGGGAATAGTGGTAACGTTATATTTATACACGTAATTTTTCCGACATTACGAACTCGAACTTACAAGGTGAGGTCACACGCCGGATATGTTCTGCAAAACCAAGTCAGTCCCACGAATCTTAAACATCTTGACATCTTTTTCAGTTCCTACTACCAAAAACCCCGTCAGAACGCAACACAGTGGCAGGACATCACGTACCGAGGAGCCAACAACGTCCGTATCACCTACCTCGAGGCGGTGGAGGTCGGTGCCACCCAGTGGGGTGTTCCCTCCCTCAGGGCAGGAGGTGTTGGCTTCAACCACGCAACCATTAGGCTGACCACTGCTAGAGGCTTCGGTTACTACTACTTGGTCCGAATCTACGGCCGTTAATTTTTTAAAAGATAGATGGACAACTTTTACGACTAATGGATTTTTTTCCGACGACGGTTTCAATTTTTGTCTGCTGGCAATTGTTTTCAACATACGAAGGGTGTTAAAATGTTACCTGATTACTAATAAATTATTTTTGCACTATATGGATTTTTTCTTTTGTTTTACCTAACTTAGGTTGAATAGAGAGTTTAGATGAAAAAAAATCCTCACATTGAGACATGATGAATACAATTGCATTAACATTATCAATGAATAAGGTCTATACAAAGTGACATTCATCAATATCATTTAAGGTCGGCGCAACAAGTTTTCTCCTTCTATTCTTCCATTCTTCTGACATTCTATGACCGATTTAATAACAACTATAAAAAAATAGCAGATCTACATTTAAACTACCTTACTGCTGGTCAATCCTGTTGAAAGTCACTGCAGAAATACGCAACGCAGTGAAACCGATTGCCACATGTCTAGGTTGTTCTCATATTAATTCAATCATGATCCTTTTGCACCATCCCATCTTCCTAGCACGGTGGGCTGCGCTGGGGCGGCTGCTGCAGGGGGTGAAAACCTCAAACGGCGCTAATACAATAACCTAATTGGTAATTATGTGTTTGAGCCGTTTGGGGTTGAAACGCTAGGGCCATGGGGTCCGAGTGCGCACCTGTTATTTCGGGATATCGCCAAGCGGTTGGTCGACTCTTCACGTGACCAGAGGGCTGGCATTTTTTTGGCCAAAGAATCAGCATTGCCATCCAACGTGGGAATGCTGCCAGCCTTCTGGGCACTTTTCCTGTTGACAGCGATGTGAACGAATTTTTTGACGCCCCGTAATTGTACATATTTTAATTCTTATTTTAGATCTAATATTAGTTTTTAAATAAGGTAAATATTTTGATGATTTAATAAACATATTAAGTTATTATTTATCATTATCCTCATTAGCTTAAAGCCCGATCGACTTTTTTTTTGCGACTTCAGCCCCATCACCGCCCATTGCCAGTGCTGCCAGCACAGCAATGAGGAAATAGAGGCTCTTCATTTAAAAAAAAATATTATTACGTTTGGTTGGGTATCTACGATATCGTCAAATATTACAGAGCAAAGTCAATTCTTGTGTCAGTCTAGGCGACTGAATACTTACATCTTCTAAATTCCACAATAGATTTCGGTGTGGTCACCGTCATTAAAAAAAATATACTAATTAGGCTTGCGTTTGGCCACAATAAAATATTTATTCATGATGCTATATTTTAGGCTGTAGTAAGTTTAGGCTATTTTATTTTTAATTAATGTATGGAGTTATTAAGAGGAATAAATAATAAAAAATATATAATTTATAAAATTTAAAAAAATAAGTAGATAAAGAAAGGATTCCTAGATATTTTGATTCTATTGCACCCGTGCTAAGTAAGGGCGGATCACTGGTTTTTTTTTTAAATTTATTTTTATGGAAAAGTTACCTACAAGGAACAATCAATATTAAACGAGCACTTACATTTTTCTTTCTTTTAGTCTCGTAAATGATCACAATAGCTTTGTTCTTAGAGAACAAGTGTGACAGTAAGTTTGCTACTGAAGGGGAAAGTATTATAATATGCTTATACAGAAAACAACAAGTGACAGCAGTACTTAGGAGTTATTATGGCGCAAATTGATAATGCGTCACTTACTTCAGGTGGCAGCTAAATAAAAACGCGCTATTTTATTTTCAACTAGCTTATGCCCGCGGCTGCGCCCGCATGAAGTTCGGTTATTGTCTCACGGGATCGTACTACCGGGATAAAAAGTCCAGATAATAAACTATCTGTATGCCAAGTTTCATCCAAATCCGTTCAGTAGTTTTTGCGTGAAAGAGTAACAAACATCCATTCATCCATCCTCACAAACTTTCGCATAATAGTAGTAAGATGTTCTACTTTGGTCCAAAAGTTATAACTACCACAATGCAATGATATTAAGGCACTAGATTTAGGTGTAAATCGCTGTTAGTGCATTAGAGAGGAAAGCCGTGAAGATATACCTTTCTTTATCATTATATAGTATCTGGGTGACCAAGCTCTGCTGGGGTGAAAATACTGAAAATTATTTTAAATGTATTTTCCCAGATATGACACCTAGCTACTCGTATGTCGATTATTACTGCAACTATCATCGTAATCGTTACAGCCGTTTTCAAGAACGTGATTACAAAATAATATATACATATATACATGTAGATATTGCACATTTAATTGTATAGGATACACAAGTAAAGATCAAGGAAAAGTTACAATTAATTGAAATATAGGGATAACCCACAGAGCTTATCAGCTCATAGGATTACTTAATATGTTTAATCGACTGAATGATACAACATTAAATACGATGATACCCGATAAACTTATTATCGTTATTCATTATCATTGGCTACCTCGTTCTACCCTCTTCTTCTTTATCGTGTGATTAGTGCTAACCTGGTGTCAGTGTTTTTTTTATGCTGCCTCGGCCTATGACTTGGCTTAACATACCGTCAAGAAATAACTCTCAGGCAAGCTGGTTTCCTTCACCGAAGCAAGTGATAATTATACAATACGCACATGGATCCGAAAAATCAAAGGTGCGTGTCTTGGGTTCGAACCTGAGACCTATAACTTAGCAGTCCGACGGTCACACCACTAGGCTATCACTGCTTACTCCCACCACAGCACCACCCTCCCCCTCTGCACACTGTTGAGTCAAAAGACACCTCCCTTCTGTGCTATGCCTCCCTAGTCTGCGCGACTCTAAACCAGGTCTTACCTGCAATTTCTTAAAAGTCTTCTATCCATATGTCTGTTGGTCTGCCAACACCTCTTTTACCATTTCTCGGCAACCAAAAACCGAAAGATGTTATATTAGGTATGTCCTTTCGCATCAATCAATAAATTATATTTCGCCATCGACATCTGCCTAACTTTTTCCCATCTATGTTGAAAGTGGCATAATTGACTTGAAATTACTTTATTATAACTATACCATTTACTGATAACCATGCATCGAGCTCATTGAAATAGCCCAAATTCAACCACGGGTGACCTAGCCTAGCCTAGTGGAGTGACCGTTGGACTGCCAAGTCATAGGAATGTCTCAAGTTCCAACCCGAGACACGCACCTCTGATTTTTCGGATTCATGTGCGTATTGTATAATTATCACTTGCTTCGGTGAAGGAAAATATCGTGAGGAGACCAGCTGCCAGAGAGATATTTCTCGACGGCATGTAAAGCCAAGTCAGAGGAGCATTGGCGGCATCTAAATTCTGACACCAGGTTAGGCACTAACCTCACGATAAAGAAAGAATCCCTGCGAAATAACTTTTGCACATTTGATTTGAATATTCAACTGAACCGTATGCAACTGAAGCGCCTGCCTGTCAGACCTTCACAGTCCACAACCCAGGTATTAGGTAACATGATAGTACTTAGTAAGACTGCTAGTCAGACTGACCGGTCCTATCTCGTATTCTCCTGTAATATTGAGTATATGATCAGATGTGTGAATATGGACGTAGCAAACGGTTCTTACAAGGATCGTAGCAAGTAGTATTCTGTATTTTTCGGGAATCTACATTCGAAGAAAAACGGCACTGTCCCAACATCATTTAGGTTATCAAAACAAATACACGGAAATAAATTAAATAATACAATTTATTTATTCTAATCAGAATTTAAAAAATCACATTTCACATTTTTTCTTAACCTAAACTAACCTTTTCTTTTATCCACTCTTTGGTTACCCCCTTTTCTTAAAAAAACCCCAGATGCAAATATTAAAGTCCCGTCTTAGAAAAAAAAACAATTCAGCGAAACAATAATCCTTTAACACTTTCGGTGCTAAACAGCCAGCATATGGGTCGCGCACAACCCGCGTCCCAAAAATTGATTATTTGAAGTTAGCAGCGAAAGTGTTAATCTTTACAGTTGTCCATTCATCTAGAAATTAATAGCCCCAGATTTCAACATAGTAGTAGTAACCATATCCCCTGGAGGATGTTAGCCTGATGGTGGCGTTGCTCCAGCCGACACCCCCTTGTCTGAGGGTGGGCATGCCCCACTGGGTGGTACGAGATACGAACGTTGTTCGCTCCTCGGTACGTGATGTCCTGGTACTGGACTGAGTTCATAATTGGTGATTTGTAGTAGTAGTTACTGTAAAAAATATAAAATAATTATTTTACCTTTTTTTGAAGGAAATAACATTAACTTTCTAAAAAGCTCTCGTCTTTTGACCTCGGCCTTAGGTGAGCCTTGGTGAAACGACTGTATTACTGAACTGCGAAGTTTAAAATACCGATGTACCGTATACGTAAAGTTTGAAAGTACGACGTACGTGAGTCAGAAGGCACGCTATGACGAATTATGTAATTGTGAATGTTCATTATCGCGATGTACGGTACTCCGAAAGTTTGATATAGCGAATTACTTAATCCGGAATGTTTCTCATCGGGATTTTGAGAGAGTATTTCGCTTTTATGTTATAGATTTGGGGATAAATGAACTCTAACAGTATCGCTATTGACATGAAAAATCTTAATTTAAATAGATAAAAGTGGTTTAATCATGAGGTAATTTTAACTTTTTTCTCTACACTTAAAAGTAAAAAAAAACTTTTTTGCAAAAAAAACCGACTTCCAAAAAAAACACTAAAAAAGTGGAAAATAACATTACTTTCGGAAGTCGGTGACTATTGTTTGTTTCATTGACTTTTTTGCCACCGACTTCCGAAAGTAATGTTATTTTCCACTTTTTTTGTGTTTTTTTTGGAAGTCGGTTTTTTTTTGCAAAAAAGTTTTTATTTTACCCTTTTTAGTTATCGTATCACACATAAATCCTTGTCAAGTATCAATTTCGCAATTTCTTTTACTTGGATGACATTTTTTCCAGCTATTTTGATTTCAAAACCAAACTGCTGAACCGATTTTGATGAAATTTCTATGGGACCAATCGGGAAGTAGATCCATTCAGATAAAAGAAGAATTTTTCAAATCGGTTCATAAATGACGGAGATATGAGGTAACAAACAAAAAAAAAAAAAAAAAAAAAAAAAACATACAACCGAATTGAGAACTTCCTCCTTTTTTTGAAGTCGGTTAAAAACATAGAAAACAAAGAAGATTGTAATGGACAAACCCCCTCCGATGGCATATGTAATGTCAATTTGAAAATCTTTTAAAAGACTGTCACTGCCCCCACTCCCCACCCCTCGGGCTACTTACTTTTAAATAAGTTATTCTTACCACAATATGCATAAAAGCAAAATACTCTCAAAATCTCGATGATGAACATTCTGAATTAAGTAATTCGTCATTGCAAAGTTTCGAAGTTCCGTACATACATTCTCAATTACATAATTCGTCATAGCGTACCTTTTGACTCCCGTAAGTCGTACTTTCAAACTTTATGTATACGGTACATCGGTATTTTAAACTTCGTAGTTCAGTAATATAGTCTGGTGAAACAGACAATTGGCAATCGCTTTAAAAGCATTTATCTATTTTAATATTAAAATGAGGTAAAAGTTTCTAAGTTTGTATGTAGGGGGTTAATCTTCGGAACTACTGATCCGATTCCGAAAATTCTTTCACTAACGGGAAGTTACATTATCCCAGAGTGCTATAGGCTACATTTAAAACGTTCAAATGGGTACATTCCGTACATAACGGGAGCGAAGCCGCGAGCAAAAGCCAGTTATTTATACAACGGCTTTCATGAGTGCGACCGAAGTTTATTTCAACGTATTGACATAAATTTCGCTCTACAGTCTTTTACTAATTTGCTATCGCCGAAAGTAGGTCTTTTTGTCTAGTCTCTCTTGAATGACTACACAAAAACTAGAGACTAGACAAAAAGACCTACTTTAAAGTAGGTCTTTTTGTCTAGTCTCTCTTGAATACGTCAAGTACATATCTTTCTGGGTAAACCCGAAACAAAATATCTGAATACATCACAAGATAACTCAGGTGATAAGCATAAAGATCAAGGAAAAGGTTGCAATCAATTTGAATCAAGAAATGTAGGAAAAATCCATTAAACTTATCAGCTCTTCTGATTAGTATTTAACACAAGCGAATAGGACAGGCTTAATTACGATGACACAAATATTTATCACAAAGTCCGTAAGGCAAAGATTCCGTCCTATCGCATCGGTCAATAAACCCGCTAAGTCATCAGATGCGTATACGCGTATCTTAATTGCTTATCACAATAATAGCATGACTCATTAGAAAAAGTAAGTCAGCAACACATTATGTGACTTTTACAAACATAAGTAGGCTGTGTGTATACAGGGTGTAACATTATAAACACAAGACATCTCGTGTGCTGTCTCAGATCATGAAAATTAACCACTTTTGTTATATGGCTTTTGGATATTCATACATGTTGATCAGCTGATCGCGTCAGTTCCTATACAAAGTGTAATTTTTGTGCAAATTTAAAAAAAAAATCGTAGAACGAACCTTGTCCAGTTTCATGGTCCAAGAGATCACACGGGAGATCTCGTATTTATTATGTTATGTACACCTTGTATACGTTGCAGGTCCAAAAGAACTATTTGTTGACCTATCAGATGATTTAGACCAGGGTCGGTACGAATATCAGCATCAGCATCCGCAACAATCGATGCTGATTTTAATGCTGTCATTCAAGTTGTGACGTGTTCGTTGAAGGCCGGACTTAGCGCGAGCCACGTGGAGTTTGAACCAATCATAGACAGTTATACAAAAGAAGCTGTCACTTGTTAATTACAAATAATATAATTATTATAACTTGTCTTTCATTCAAAATCTTCTTTCACATTTACTAAAAAAAAATATAGGAAGAAATCAGCATCCGCTGATACAGTTAAAACCTGCATCAGCAACAATCCTAATTTTGATCACAATGCTACTTGCATAATTTTGTGCAACTGGCATGTTGTGCAGTCTTGGCTTGTCATCGATTTTATTTTAACAGGAAACTAAAAAAAAAAACTTAACATAAGTTACTGTCTCGAGTGGTTGTTGAACTTTGTTTAAAAGCAGACGATAACACCTACTTAAGATAAAACTAACTTAAACTTAGGTCCTACGTGTCTCATATTTATCTATTGATAATTTAGATTATGACATTTTTTTTGTTTTACTTTAATTCACGGCTAAGTCAATTCACGTGAATAAATTCGAGGACTACTCCCGATCGACTAAAAAAATATCTTCTTTCAAATTCAAATTCAAATTCATTTATTGTATTTGTTGTTGTTTGTTGTATTTATTTTCGATCAAAAGTACTCCCTAAAGGAAGAAAGAAGAGCAGGAAAGAATACTCTTTTATATCATTACATCCTCATACAAGTTATTTGTTTTTTTTTTCGAAAAACACTTTAATCTTTTTAATTGAATGGGACACTGTGAGAGTCTTCCGTATTTATTGCTAATACTTGCATTCCTGGCTGCTAATGGATTAAGCTTTTACAACACAACTAAAGAAAATGCCTAGTTTAATGTCGGGTACCAACCTGTGAAGCAATCTATCTCCTGGCCTGACATAACCCTGGTGCATGTTGGCCCTGGTAGTGGCATTCTGTACTGCAGCCGCGTCATTGTAGGTGACGAGTGCTGCGAGCACAGCGAGAAGGAACAGGCTAGCCTTCATCTGGAATGTCACATTATTACTCATGTAATGGTGGCTCGTTTGCATTCGAGGAGTGTTTCAGTGGCTACACTATACACACATACACTATATTTTTGTAAATACCTAAGCATATGAAACTTTTTTTGAAACTTTGGGCCCATGGGGTCCGAGTGCTCACAACCTTTTTAAGGAAATTTCTAAGTGCCTCGCCTAGTTGACGCTTCCCGTGACCCAAGTGCTGGGTTTTTAGCTTGGCCGGAGGCTTAGGGTATACACCAGCACACATAGAACACACACACATACACATGTACATGTACATAGGGTACATTACCAGCTGACAGCGTTGAGGAATGAGGAGTTTTTTGATGCCTTTTTATAATTTGTTGATAATATAGTTTAGTTTATATAATCGTTTTTAATTGTTATACCTAAGTATAGTTTAATAATATAAAATACGGATGTGTCATTAATATTCAAAATAGCGGCCATTATATTAGTATTTATTAAACTGTATTTCAAAATGTTGGTATTTATTTAAATTATCTTTCTGAACCCGAAAGTCATTGTTTAGGAATTATGATATTGCTATCAGTTGACAAAACTAAGAAAAAAGAAACAGTTAAATAGTACTTACAGTTTTTGTTTCAGTTAATAACACAAACTGATGCTGTCTTCTCACAGATGAGTGTACCAATAAGTTAGATTCTAAAGGAGATTGTATATATAGTATACAGATACAATGTATTGATAAGATTACACTATCATTGTCTCACGAAGTGAAGTCGTTTCATAGAAATGTTGATCTCAATAATAAAGGTGTCAATGTCATTGACAATTGGCGGAAAACTAAAAGACAAGGAAAATTATTATACTTGCAAATGAGTGATATGTCACTCCATTATTTATCTACGTTTCCGATAAAGTATACCGAAAATGTATAAAAAGTAAATGTATTACTAGTTTCTTACTGCAATTCTGTATACGAGAAACGACTGCAGGCATCAGAGTCAAATTGAAGTGAGGTAACCAAATTGTTTGAATGCAAGCGGACAAAAGAGCAGTTTTATAACCGTGCCCGCTAAGGTCGAGTTCATTCTTACCACGACTCGAGTTTAGATGGTTCGATTATTCCCTTACCTATTACCACCAACTTTGACGCAAACTGGATATTATGGAAAATTGCGCATTCGGAAGAATCCTAAAACTAACAGCGCAAATTCGTGGTTACATCTCGTTACTAATGGATGATTAAAATCAGCATTATTCTTTAAGCATGCATTGTTAGGCATTCCATAATACACCGTGATATAATATCACCGCGTGACCGAATCGGTTCGTCTATACAAAATATGGCTGATTACGCTGAAAATATGACTAATCGTATGTTACACGATAAAAAAATTAAGTCATTGATACCACATTTTATCAGATTAGAATAGATTCATTCATTCAATTTGAGGAGCTCGTGGCTAAATAATAACAGTCTTTATCAGCATATAAGTTGGTCCCGGCTGTCATTTGTAGATCTTTGACAGTCTTTACAGGTTGTCAGAGGCCCGAAAGTCTGACAACCAGTCTTACCAAGGGTGTCGTATTACCCAGTACTAAATGGGTTGTGGAGGTAAGATAGGCAGTCGCTCCATGTGAAATACTGGTTTTCAGCTGCATTCGGTTAGACTGGAAGCCGACCCCAACGTAGTTGGGAAAAGGCCAGTAGATGATAAGAATAGATTAATTCATTCATCAATGAACCATATACTTTAATCTAGAGTGAGTCACGATAATCAACTGATTATTGTCATATCAACTAATGAAGCCTTTGCCTTTTTTTTATTACACAACGTTATCACTTTGTATTTAAATCTAAATTTTCCTTAAACAGAACGCAGAGGATGTTATTATTATTTTTTTTATAACTTGTTTCATGACACATTTCTGAATAGAAATAAATTTTATCTGCGTAGAGAATAAAGACTGTTCTATGTGTCTTGTTAAGCTGGGTTTGAGCGCCAAGGTAGCCCGCGAAATTTTTTTTTTTTTTACGTTTTTTGCAATTTGCCGGTCATTGTCAGGCTGTACATTGAACTATTTCATGAAAAAGTTGGTCAATATGGTTGTATGCACTTTGAGGGTTGTATTGATGATTTTAGTTATTATAATTCAGTAACTAAATGACAAAAATATATATATATATATATAATAAAAAAAAAAATATATATATATAACAATAAATATATAAATGTATATGGATTACAATTATCTGAATTAAATGAATTAATAATAAATACCTATTACAGCCGCGAATCATATTTTGTTCAATGTACAGCATGACAATGACCGGCAAATTGCAAAAAACGTAAGAAAATTTGAATTTCGCGGGCTAACCTGGCGCTTCCACCTTAAGATACAAAAATTAAGGAAATAAAAGAACTTACATTAGTATCAATTAATAAGAACTGCCTCGTTGGTCTTGAGTCTAGTGGTCGCAAGCGACACTGCTGAGCACGAGGACCTGGTATTGATTCCCTGGTCGGGTTAAAATTTTATTGGGTTTTTCCTTCAGAAATTTCCCAGTAGCAGCCACGGAGTGTGGATTAGTGCCCGGTTGATGGCAATAGGCTGGCCCCCTCTTTCATGGGACTTAAAAATATAACTGACGAAATGTGGGTAAGCACCCATCTGGCTAACTCTTTGAGGATTACTGGCGTGATGTTATGTTACTGTACATAATTATTAGTCACCACTATAATTTCCGAAGATAATTACCAACATTATAAGATTACCTATAACTTATCTGATATCAGCTATTTTGGTCAAAATAAACCAGTTATCAGTTTATTATTTGAGATTTTGTGTCGTGTAATTTCCGATTGATAACAGCTCTAGGGACAGGGGCCGAGTAACTTTGTAGTACCTATAAAAAAGTCCAAAGGTTCCGATAGTTATCTTTTCCGATCATTTGTCTTTGGAAGAGTGAAAATAAAAACAAAGTGACGTAGAACCTTGGTTTTTGTCGACCTCTTTTTCTACTTACAGAGCAACGACTTGAATGTGCCCTGGCGGTTAAGAGTATGTCATGCTCACTCAAATGTCTCGCTGATGGTGGCGTGTGTGTCGGGTCATTTAGTTCCCTTCAAAATGGTTGAGTTGAATGATGGCTGATCCATGCGTCATGTTCGTGAACGGGCGCTGTCAGTTGTGACTGGTCATCTCTTGGTTGCCACGGTTTATTTGAACTAATTATTTTGTTTTTTTTAATTGCCTTTTTTTTGGACTGTGGACACTTTTAACGTGCACGTCTTGCTACATCGTTCTCACATAATGTACGATCTCTACAAGAATGATGTATCCAAGATTTTTTGTAAAAACATTATGATTTAAAAGAGTGTCCATGGAGTTTCTTGCCCATTCTTCTCCATAGAGATCTACGTTTTGGAATGGGCAACTACAGTACTTTCACAGTTATTATGTCTTGTGACTGGGACTGTAGCTTCATTTTTTATTGCTGTCTTTGTTTCGACAATTCAAAAGTGCCTGTAATTGGCCTACTTGAAATAAATGCTTTGATTTTGATTTTGAACTTTTTTCTTTTTAAATACAGGTTTAAATGTTATAAGTTAACTCTAAATACCTCTATGTTTCCTGTGCCATTCAAGTCACCCATCAGCACAATCCTCTCAATGCGTTACATTGAGCGCTATCGTAAACCGTGACTTTTCACCCCTAAAAATAAATAAAAGAAAAGAAAGAAAAAGTATTTATTAGTCTCGCACTGGACAAAACATAGTGGTATTTTGACAATAAAACGGAGATTAAAAAAAAGAAAACTTAAGAACAGATTAAAATCAAACAGATTTAAATCGTTTACTGGCAATCATTTTTGCGCAATGTAACTTAGTTTGATGTACAGAATGCTTGGATTACGTCTCCGTGAAAGGTCTGTTTACACCCTGTAATATGTGCTACACTATGTCATGTTCACAAGTCTCAGAGAGGAACTAACTGCAGAAATTAGATTTAGATTAATGAGTATTAACTGACTGACTGCTTCGTTGGCCAAGTGGTCACAAGCGAGACTGTGGAGCATAATGACCTGGGTTCGATTCCCTGGTCGGGTTAAATTTTATTGGGTGTTCCATCAGAAATTTCTCAGTAGCAACCACGGAGTCTAGATTAGTGCCCGTTTGATAGCAGTACGTTCGCCCCCTATTACATGGGACTTAACATAACTGGCGAAATGAGTATAAACGAATGTGCGTGGTGTAATGGTGCGTGTTTTGTGTTAATTTGGAAAATGCCTAAAGACAGCTAATGTGGTAACGGCTGAAATGTTGAGGAAATAACTCTTATTACCGCCTGTCGAAAATCTTAAAGCAGAAACGTCATCTATCAATCGGCTGCTAGAAATCTCAAATAGGATATTCTGGGAGCTATAGTCTTGAACTTCTGACAGTCCTTTCTATCTTTGGCCACAC
Organism: Standfussiana lucernea; assembly: GCA_964057025.1. NCBI lineage: Eukaryota > Metazoa > Arthropoda > Insecta > Lepidoptera > Noctuidae > Standfussiana > Standfussiana lucernea. The sequence continues at coordinate 7,809,658 of OZ059798.1, read as the reverse complement.
AGACCCCGGACCCGGAAAGCGGCGTGTAGGTTGATTTGATTTTTATGAAAAAATAGGAAGTTACACAACTATTTGCGCCAGTCTGAACACCTTTATACATATAAGTTAGTTAAAACAATAGGCGCGAGTGAATGTTTGCTCCGCTTCTCATGCGAGATTCACTTGAATTTCGTCAGAGGTCTCGCTTTACTGCATGCTGCCTTCGCAGGCCGTCACTGTTTTATATCGTGCCCATATTCTTACATAATTATAGACGCGAGAAGTATAAATATTTCACCGTTTTTAACCCGAAACGTTAAGAAAATACTTCCAAGTATAGATGCTATATGAAATAAAACCTCATGTTGTAACCAGGTCGTACCACTGTCTCTGAATTTG